>BSBN01000316.1:14092500-14685033 GCA_027924645.1 Cunninghamia lanceolata | reverse complement strand
CGGTTCGACTGTGGATGAGGCGGATTTCGTGTGAGGTTAATTCTCATGTTCGGAGCCATTCCCGCAGCCATGACTTACAACAGGCGCATGAAAATGCCGGAAACTGCTCGTTTCATGGCTCTGGTAGAAAGAAACGCAAAGCAAGCTTTCTGGAAACCAAAGAAAATCCTCAGAAAATCAGTTAGCGGCCGGCGAAAACGAAAAAGCTAACTGCAAAATGTTTACCGGCATCCGACTTTCCGGCGTCCGACTTTTCTTGTGCGAGATTTCCGCGGGGATAAAATTGCTCTCCTCCTTATCAATTGTTATCAAAGAAATTTCTAAAAGTAAGTATATTTTAAACTTACTAAATGTTAAACGTGTAAAAATAGATATAAAAATAAATGTATTTAGTTTTGTAATTAAAGAATGAATGTAATTTAGTATATCATTAAAAAAGGATCATAATTTAAATATTTTGGAATAAAAAAGGATCATAATAATCTATAACTTGTCTTAGAATTAGAATATTCTATTTGTATAAATGATGGTCAAGCTCGAGGATCAGGATCGAATCTACATGGGTAAAAAACTAGTGAGGTAGCCTTCAATGGCCATGAGCGCCTATGTAAGTATGTAAAACATTAGAGGAACATTTGCCCCCAATGTAACTCTTAAAAGCACAGACATACATGAGTATAGGTAAGCTAATAGGTCCCTGGTGGAGAAGAAGATCGATGACATATAGTCGATAATGTGGTAAAGTAGTCACTTCGTATATGAGCAAATCATATGAGCACAATAGTGCAAAAGAGGAAGGCATAACTCTAGACACTCCCCAATGTGGTAAAGTAACTTCTTAGAACATGAATCAATCACATGAGTGTAATAATGTAAGAGTTAAGTGTTGGAAAAAGGTAATATTAACTTTGCAATCCTAATATGTATGTGCATCCAACACCTTGGGAATGGGTACATTGATGCTTAGGGGGTGAATGGGTGAATTACTTAATTGTTGTTTTCTCCCAATTGACTTGGAATATTGGTTGTAGTGGCATTAAATAGGGATGCTACACTTATGGTGAGTGGTTACTTTATGATAGTGGCAATTATGGATTTGTTTGAATGCATTTATACCACTTTCTCATTCCTAGGCGCTAGGTGAGAGAGCGGAGCATATTTGTTTGATGGGTGGGGTTTGTAGTGGTTTGCAAATGGAGCGCTAATTTTGGAGATGTGGGCCGTGAGAATTATTGGCCCAAGGTGCAACAATTAATGATTTCTATTCTTGTGGGCATTGATCATTTTGGTCATGTTAGTGTGTTAATTTTTTCATATGATGGTTTATGGTACTTGGTTTTAGTGAATCCTCTTGTAGTTTCATCTTTTTGATTCTCTATAAACATCATCTCTTGGATAGTTGTATTATGGGTCTTTTGTAAGTGAGCACTGTTATATTAAAATATTGTGGAGCAGATATAGATTTACAACAAAAATAAAAAACATAGAATATTGTATTGAATCAAGATATTCACATAATTGAACAAGTGTTTTACATTTGCATATATTTGGATTTATAAAGCCTTTGAGATAGTTCAACTACCCAAGCTTCCTAAAAACTAACCTGTAAACTAATATTTTTTTTAATTTATATAAACCATAAACTAACCTATTTACTAAATGTAAATTTAACTATATGTAAAACTTATTTATTCTAACACCCCCCCCCCCCCCTTAAGGTTTACATGTAATAAAACCCACATTCCCCCCTTATTACATTAACTCAAACAAAGGACGAAACACTGCAAAGAGTTGATCACATCAACCCTTCTAGAGACTTTGATGAAGCACCTTCACCAATCCTCCTCGATCACCTAGGAAACACCAAACTAACTCCATCAATGGATCTCATGATTGTAGAAAATGCAACCTTTGCACAACATGAGAGAACATAAATTGTCCCCAACCTCCTTGCACAATGAGACAACAACTTTCCTCTGAAATTCACATCTCCTTCGAGTGTGTCAAAATGCCTCCTCTAGTGTTGCACATAAGAGACCAACTCTCCTCCGAGTGTCCACATCTCCTCTGAGTGTGTCGATATCCCTCCTCTATTGTACAAAACAAATGAACCATTGTGGATACACTAATCCCACCTATTTCAAAGATTACACTATCTAAAAACTCCACTGTGAATACACTAATCCCACCTATTTCAGAGATTACACTATCCACAAATTGAGTAAATGTAGATATACTAAATCCACCTATTTTAGAAGTTACACTATCCACACATATTGCCACAAACTGCCAAACCCCCCTTGCTCCATGAAGGGAAACAGATAGAAAATGAGTGCTCCTCATGCAATGATTCATCCCTGAGTGAGAAACTAGCTCGGGATGATGAAGATCCTCCTACCTCCATTGCCTCTTGCCTCCAATTTGATGTATTTAACTTTAACTACTAGATGTGGCATTCAAACCTCCCAAAACCCTCTCAGGTGTAACGTGGGTGGTCCTAAGAGCAGAAACAATGCTTGATATATGTGTGGCCATGATAAAAAAAAATAAAGATAACAAGGTGTCCGATTCCACCAAAAATGCACCACAAAAATATCCTTATAACTCTTTATACACCTTAAAGATTCAAACCATACAACTCTCTAATCACCTTATTACCCCACTAGAACCTATAACAATCACAGTTTTTTAGCACCAATTTGCTTGTCAAAAAACTAAAATGATGCAAAAAGAAATATAATTTTTGATAATTGGGTTTGAGTTTGAAGACTAAACCACCAAAAAAATCTACATGTGTCTTCTTGCTACACCTTAGCTCTCTAAAAAAAATATGTTTGTTTCCAAAAAAGTTGTTAACCTTATAACTTCAAAAACCAAACACAGTGTTTCTTCTTAGAGTAAAATCTTATGTTTCCTTAACTCTTTAAAACTCTCTATATGAACATTTGCCCCAAATAAAAAAAAAAACTTGCATACCTATATAATCGGTTGTAATTGTATTTTTTCTACTTGGATTCCATATGATAATAATTCTATTCCATAGTCAATATAAATAATTAGGTTTTTGGATTGTTAGTTGTACCTTTTGTTTTTCCCAATTGTAGGTGACTTTGTTCAGTCAAATAAACCTTCACTTAGTGCCTTCAGACGTAATAGAAGCCATGGATCTACCTCTTTGCTTGTAATGCTGGGTAAGAAAATGTATGCAACTGAAGTATTTGGAAGCTCAGCGCCTTGTATCACAGTTCAATGTCTTGTATTTGTAGATTTCAGTCTTGTAGCAGACTTCAAACATCTTTGCACCGCTCCTTTAGGTCTTAATGCACAAGAAATGCATTAGATCTTCATAAAATGTGATCTTCAAAGGAATTTACAAACTCTCGCTGCCTCTACAAAATTCTATTGCCATGGCAAAGATCTCTGTATAAAATTCTAACTACCAATAGTAGCAATACCGTAACAGTCTGGAAATGATTTTACTTGGTAACTAATGCATAATGTTTGCATATTTCAACGCAGTAAAAAACAAAATGGAAATCTTAGAACACCATTCACCAGACTTTATCAAATATTAATGCCTTAACGCCTCATGCCTGACAAAACTTCAAACACTTGGGTACAAGTCAATGACAACATCAACAACAAACGATTTCCACGCAACAAATGAAGAGATAGTAGGCATTTCTCTCTATATTGTAGCATATCTTCCTTCTTCAAGACCACAGTTCTTCAATCATAGACACAACATTAAGGTTGCTTTGATACCATATTAAAATATGGTAGAGCAAATACATATTTATAGAAAAAATAAAAACATATACTATTGTATTGAATTGAGATATTCACATAATTGAACATGTGTTTTACATTTGCATACATTTGGCTTTATAAAGCGTTTGAGATAGTTCAACCACCCAAACTTCCTGAAAACTAACTCGTAAACTAATAATTTTTTTATTTATATAAACTATAAACTAACCTATTTACTAAATGTAAATTTAACTATATGTAAACCTTATTTATTCTAACATGTTACACTATCATAGAGTTGGAGTTGTATTGGTGTAACACTTCTATTGTGATTAATACAAAATTGTGGTCTCTTTGGTGGTGGAGTTTTTTCTTAAAGGGTTTCTCCATATACATATCATGTTATGTGCTTGATTTTATGACCTTGCTGATTTTATTGCTAATATTGTTAGTTATATGCTTCACCTTATATAGTTAGATGGTTGATCACATGTTAATTTTATCGATAAATCAAATTTGTTCACTATTGGTTTGATTTTTCACTATAGTAGTTCACCTTGTTTATCAACAATTGGTATCAAAGTTTTGGTTCTCTTAGAAGGAGACACCATTATTGGAAATATTGTGGGGTTTTTTCTTGCAATGGGAGCTCTTGACTTAGTATTACAAATCTATGTGTGGTTGGAGCCATGAAATCTACTTCTCATTTAGAGAGTGAGAAATTCGATGGCACAGGGTATGAGTTGTGGATGCTAAAGGTGGAGGATATATTGGAAGGAAACGATCAATGTAGAATATTTGAAAAAGAAGGAAAACTTGAGGATATGTTTGTTGAAGATTGGGAGTTGGACAAGAAGGCATGGGGAACCATTCAGTTGTGTATTACTAATTTTCTCCTCTTCAATGTCTCAAAGGAGTCTCCCACATACACATTATGGAAGATGATAGGTGACATCTATCCAAATAAAAGTCTAATAAATAAGTTTTTGATTAAAGAGGGTAAAAAGTAAGTTTTGAAGGTGTTATGTAGAAAAAGAGGGATAGGGTTGATTTGATGTATAGTTTAGATCCTCCTTTCACTACACACATTCAAGGACATAAAACCGAGTAGAATCACAACTTTTACAAGAGGATTCAACTACAGGTTTGTTGTCACTTGTAATGATAGGGAAATTTAGAAATTGTTGATTAATGTATTAATTTAAGCCCAATTATGCTCAAACCCTAATTATGCAAAATCATAAACAAATAGATGAATTTTGACAAATGTTTGCACACAAAGATACTAGATGAAGGTTAGATTCATACTAGATTTCAAAATTTGATATTTTGAAATGTCAAGGACACATGGACTCCAACTGAAGTCCAAGGTAGTATTTTTATCAAAGATTCTCAGACCATTTCTGATGCTGATTATCACTATTTCATTAATTTCTGGATTTGCAAACCTGGAGGACATAGGGACTAGCACCCAAGTCCTGTAGATGCTCTTTCCCTCAGATCTGGGATCCTTAGGTTCTGTAACACTCCTCTACAACTCCACTGCGTAGAATTCAACACTAGTCACCTGCAATCACAAGAGAGGGGTTGGGGGGTTGTGGTGTTTAGGATCTATTGTGATGTTCACAACATGCCCCATTTTACTCCTTAGCAAAATGAGGACCCCTGTTGTGGCTGTTGCTTTTCCTTTTGTGTGTTTGTTGTTTTGCTTGGTGGTAAAGGGAAAAAGGGGTTAAAATTGCAAACTTTATTAAAAAAAGAGAAAGATGCGTTTTCAGTACCAGGGCATGATATGGTTGGATTCCTTGTGAAAAATGAGCTAGGGTTGCTTTTTGAACCATCTTAAAATTTACCATATTTTGCAAGTTATGATCATTTTGGCAAAATGTACAAGGGAAGGGTTTGCTGTTTGCACATACAAGTCCGTTTGTATATGTATGTTGCATATACAAGGCCCTTTGTATGCAAGTTCGCCTGTATACAAAGACCTTTGTATATTGCTTTGCATATACAAAGTCCTTTGTATGTACAAAGTCGTTTTATACTTAGTCGCATTTGCAATCAGGTTCATAAAGTAGGGTTGCTTGCATGATTGGGTCGTTTGAAGTGTACATACAATGCCCTTTGTATATCGCTTTCATATAAAAAGCCAATTGTATGTCTTTTTCCTTGTATGCATTTTAAATAAAAGCTTTATGTATACATACAAGATGGATCCGAAATAACTCAGAGTTGAAATGAATAGGTATTTGAGTTCCGTTGCATATATCTCGCATTGTATGATTGGCAGGTCAAAATATACATTGATAATATACATCGCCCAGAATTCAAATGTTATGAAACATGGTTAATTTGTTGTATGTCCGTGGGCCTGTATGTTTGAGTAACATACAACGAAATGTACAATGGCGGACATGAAAAGAGTTTTAAGCAGTGTTAAATCATTGTATAAATCCAGGTTGTATATTATCAAACATACATTGCGCATATACAAGGGCCGGAACTGAAAAATTTGTCAAACAAAGTTAAGTCCATGTATGTTTTAAACGATGCATATCGAAAGATACAAACCACATACATAGTGCGGACTCGAAGGGGAAATTAAAAAGGTGAAAATGCTTGCATGTTTAAACATTTGTATGTATCGAGATATACAAACTGATATGCAAAGTTAAACATACAAGCCGGAATCCAAATGAAAATAAAGCGGATTTATCCTATGTATCACGTCTGATTTGCATATCAAGAGATACATTGCGGATTCGATAGGTTATAAATTGCCGTTTATAACAGCGATAAGTCCGATGGTTGCATACAACACTTTATACATTGCTTTATTTGGCAGAATTGAATAATTATAAATTGGAGTTAAGTGCTTGTATATTTTTGCGATATACAAGCTGATATGCCATGGCATGCATACAAGCCGCAGAACTGAAAAGGATTCAAATCCGATTAAACGAATGTATCACGCCCGGCTTGTATATCAGAAAATACAAAGATTTAAACAAAGAAGTAAGCGGGAAACACAAAGTGATGAAATTTTGAGGCCGATTTAGGGCCCGATTGTATATTTTTTTTATCAACGATGGTTGACCCGACCAGTTTAGCGTTGAATATGCATTTTGGACACGTGATTTTCACGGATTTGGGGCCTGATTTCTATAAAAACACAGTCACGCCTTGATTTAACAGGTGTTTTAATTTCTTGTTGTTTACTAGGTTAAATGATACTTTTTGTTGGTCTATTTTTACAAGTTTGCAGTTGAAGAAGGAGCTGAGACTTGATGGCGATGACATCATGGAAAGGAGATCCGATCTCAGAAGCAGAGGAAGATAAGGATGAAAGGCGAGGAAGTCAAAGGCCTTCATTAATGAAGACAAAATGTAGATGGAAACATTATTACAACAGACAAACAAAAGTTATTATTATGTTGCTAGGGTTTCTAGTAGGGCATACTTTTGCCCAGATTTGATGTATGCTCAGAGTATTTTTGGAAACTAATTCTCCAGCATTTATTGCTATAACCAGAGGTTTGATCCATTGCTTAACTAGGGTCTTGAGCTGTATTGAGGACAATCAAAAAGTCTATATATTGTGCCTTTGTGCACTATAATATTTTACACAGGGTTTTTTTAGACATAGCTAGCAGTTGTAATTAGCATTTAGAATAGAGGGACCTTTTAGTTTAGGAATAGAAGGAGGTCACCTGTGTCTGCAACAAGGAGCGTGTGGAACATCCTGCCTCCTTGCTGTATTTGTAAAGCTTGTAAGTTTTCTGTAATCTGATCAATGAAGCTAAGAGTCATTCAGACATTGTAAATCTTATATGACTGTCTATTTCTAATACAATTGAATCTGGAATTCTACATCTATCTTCTGAGTGTTTTCTGGCTCTTCATTGTGTTTGAAACATTTTCTCTTAGAGCTTGCAATCTTGGGTGTATGTTTGTGAAAATGCTCAGAACTTACATTCAAGGTTTTAATCTGTGGATTTGATCAAATTACTGTATGATTTACAAAGTGCATAACAGAACAACTAGCTCCTTTGGTAGAATGAATGATGTTTAGTTTAGATCTTTCTAACTTTTCCCAACCCATCTAAAAATTCTTAGCTTAAAACATAGAAATTTAAAGAAAATTTGTCTCATATTTAAAAAAGCATGCATAACAGAGTTAAAAGTAGACAGTTTTCATAAATATTTAAGAGGAGAAAGCTGCAATAATTCAAGAAAAATCATTTAAAGCTTTGTAAAGCAGTAACACTTTTATGCAAAAGGAATGAACAACACACTGATAATCATAATCTCTTTTGCATAGTTTGAGTCCAGTAAACCAACAAGAAACCCTAAATCGCGTAAGGCCCCTTGAACATTACAGCTTCACATCGACCAACTGAATTTGCCCAATAGATCAAGACCTGACCATATTAAACTTGGGATTAAGCAAATCTTAACTGATTCCTTCATATCTTTCAAGTCAGTTTTGGTTCATTTTATGTGAATTTTAACTATTGTTATGACTGTCTCAAAACAATCATCAACAGGATCTTGCCTCGATCAAGCCCCAGAATGGCACTCAAGCCTTCCAACACTGTTGTGAGATGAGAGTGCATGTCCTCGCAGGACAGAGGCAAAAAATTGATAATGATTGATTAAAGCACAAATAGATATCACCTCAAAGGTGTAGCTCTCATGGAGACGAAACTCTTTCATGCCATGAGAAGATGAAGCCAAATTTGCAATAACAAACACAACATTTTTCTCTGCAACACAATGAATGCCTTGAATGCTCTAAAATCATAAGTTTGTCAAAATCTCATAATCATATTATAGTTTACAAATGAAACCCTAAACATGTTATATATGCATTCCTGCTACAAATCTCATAATTCAAACTTAAGATGTCGGCAACAGACACTTTTTAACGGTCTCCAACCGATATTCAAATTTGGGACCTCCCCAAAATAAGGCAGGACAAGGGCGCGAGCACCCTTGTCCCAGGACCTATTTTGGGTCAAGGTTTAGGCTCTACAATGTCCCTCAAGCCCCATTTGACATGGGTTTCAAGCCATTTTGTCTCAACAGTCTATTCTAACATGCATGATCAAAAACAAGGGGCGCTGGAGCTAAACTTAGGAGGTAAAAGTCCTAGGGGGACTTTTTATGATGTAACATTTAGCCCCCACTTTGATGTATGTATGATCTTACGACCCATACGTGCATTAAAGTACGGCTGAAAACACATCAAACACACCAAGCACATAAAGGAGATGCATACACAAACACTGAGGGACTACTTCTAGCCCCCAATCTCAGGTAAGCATCAGAAGACACATCACAAACACACAAAACTCAATGAAGATAGTAGGAAGCACACAAGACATGGAGAAAATAGTATTGAAGACACACAATACACGATGAATACACAAGAGGAGTCATGCAAAAAATTATGAATACAGTAATATTTCTTTTTCAAATTTTCATATATAAAGATGCATAGAAAGTAAAAATGCAACACAAAACCCCAAAATGTAGGAAGGACATTTCCCCGCACCCTTGAAACTACATATGGGGGAGAAGACACACCATACAAATCCCAAAGTGTGGGAAGGGAATTTCGCCACACCCTTGAGACTACACTTGAGAGAAAACATGCCATACAAAACCCAAAGCATAGGAGGGGCATTTCGCCACACCCTTGAGACTATGCTTGGGAGAAAACACACCATACAAAGCCTGAGTGTAGGAGGGGCATTTCGCCACACCCTTGAAACTACACACGGGGGAAACACATGGAAGACACATGTAAAATACAAGCACTATAGCATGCCAAAGACATACTATACGTCTTAAACATGGTAAACAAGGTGATGGAAGGAGCTTATTGCTAAGTTCCCACCATCTCAAACATGCTACAGACACACTTGACAATTGGGCTTATGCCACAACAACCGCCAAAGACACACTTAAGGGAGGATAGCTCAAGATCCAATGCCGCCTACTTGCAGGACTTTTGAAATAAAAGGATGTGCACTAGCTCAAGAGATACACTATCCTCGCCTCTGTAGAGGGCTTTTGAGTAAAAGGATATGCATGATATCTTGCCTCCGTAGAGGGCTTTTTGATTGCAATATAGTTAAAGATGGGTACTCACACCAAAAATACAACATCCTGCCTCCACATAGGGCTTACAAACATGCTTTGTTAGTACCAAAATAATCAGACAACTTACCTTTTATATGCCCCCACCTTAAGGTGGTTGATGTTGTGTACCGATATCAAGCACGTTAAGGTTGGAAGAAAACACAAAAGGGAACAAGAGATTTCGCAAAGCCCATGCCCCCAAAGTGACAAGTGCTTCATGATTGTTGAATGTTCCCACAAACACACAATTTGCTATGATAAACAAGAGAGGTTAGAAAGATGAGTGAATGTGCTAGTTTTTTTTAAAATTAATTGTGTAAATGCAAAATTTGAGATGAAAATGCAAAGACACACAATAATGAGACACTACAACCAAAAATTAGATTTGAATGAGTGCCAAAAATGATTAGTAAAATCTGAAACAATATTTTAACTACAACCCTAGATTTTGAAATCACTACATTATGAGAAAAACCCAAAATTTCAAGCAAACCCTAGCAATTTTATTGTGAAAATGCAATGTGAAGGATTGTAGGATGATGAATTTTTGTAATTTATATTATATCTAATGTAAAAATTAGAGATTAGATGAAATGTAATGAAATTTATGCAAACTATGCTCTAATGCCAGCCTAGGATGCCAATTTTTTTAAAAAAATCATTTTTTTCAATTTTTTTGTAGATTTTCAAATGCAATATGAAAATGATGCATTGAATGGATGCAAATCTAAAGTACAACACTCAGCAAGGTGCAAAATTCAATTAAAAAATGGGTTCACCAAAATGTTATGTGGAAAAAGAGGGATAGGGTTGATTTGATTTATAGTTTAGATCCTCCTTTCACTACACACATTCAAGGACATAAAACTGAGTAGAATCACAACTTTTGCAAGAGGATTTAGCTATAGGTTTGTTGTCACTTGTAATGATAGGAAAATTTGGAAATTGTTGATGAATGTATTAATTTAAGCCCAATTATGCTCAAAAATCTAATTATGCAAAATTGTAAACAAACAGACAAATTTTGACAAATGCTCACACACAAAGATACTAGAGATGAAGGTTAGATTTATACTAGATTTTGAAGTTCAAGATTTTGAAATGTCAGGGACACAGTCACTCCCATCGAAGTCCAAGGTAGTATTTTTATTAGAGATTCCCAGACCCTTTCTAATGTTGATTATTATTGTTTCGTTAATTTCTAGCTCTGCAAACCTGGAGGACACAAGGACTAGCACCCAAGTCATGTAGATGCTCTTTCTGTTAGATCTGAGATCCTTAGGTTCTGCAACACTCCTTTGCAACTCCACTCCACAGAATTTGACACCTGTCACCTGCAATCACAAGAGAGGGGTTGGGAGGTTTTAGTGTTTAGGAGCTTGCCTCGGTCAAGCCCCGGAATGGCATTCAAGCCTTCCAACACTATTGTTTGATGAGAGTGTGTGTCCTTGCAAGACAGAGGCAAAAACAAATCGATAAATAATTGATTGAAGCACAAATAGATATCACCTTGAAGGTGTAGCTCTCATGGAGATGAAACTCTTTCACGCCATGAGAAGATGAAGCCAAATCTGCAATAACAAACACAACAACAATATTCTTCTCTACAACATAATGAATGGCTTGAATGCTCTAAAATCGTAAGTTCACCAAAATCTCATAATCATCTTCTAGTTTATAAATGAAACACTAAAAATGCTTATATATGCATTCCTACTACAAATTTTGTGATTCAAACTTAAGATGTTGGTAACAGACACTTTTTAACGGTCTCCAACTGACATTCAAATTTGGGACCCCACAAAAATAGGGTAGGACAAGGGCGCAAGTGCCCTTGTCCCAGGACCTATTTTGGGTCAAGGTTTAGGCTCTACAATGTCCCTCAAGCCCCATTTGAGATTGGTTTCAGACAATTTTATCTCGGTAGTCAATTCTAATATGCATGATCAAGAACAAGGGACCAAAGAGCTAAACTTAGGAGGTAAATGTCCTAGGGGGACATTTTATGATGTAATAAAAGGAACCCTAGAAACCCTTTACAAACAACAAAACATCGTCATTACCATAGCTAACCCACAACAAAAGTTCAAACAAAAAATAGCAAGCAATAGATAAGAAACATATTAAAGCTACTTGAGAGTGTCTATTGCCTCTAGTTCCTCCATATAAAGGCTATCTTTTACCCCTTGAGAATGATGATGCTTCTTCTTGGTCCCCTCATTGTTTTTCTTTTCAGTGCTTCTTATCCTAGAACTAGGGTCGGTGTCCACTTCTTCCTTTCCATCATAAACAATGTTGGCACTCTTCTTTCTCAACTTCTCACTGATATTTTTGATTTCCACTAAGTTGAACTTCATGTACCTGTTAAAATTTTCCTTAACTTTAGTGATTTCCCATTCTAGGGCCACAATCCTACCATCCTATTGATCTTGCCTCTTTGCAAATTCTTCTGCAATACTATCCAATGTCCCTTTTTAATTATCCAAATCACTCTATAAATTGTTGACATTTGGGAATACCTCCGAATTCTGGAAGATTCTCCTATCTTCCTCTAATAACAACTGACTCTCTCTAGTCTATTTTTGATTAATTAGGTGTTGGTGTACACATTCATCACTTAACTCTATCTTCTCTCACCCAAACAAATAATAATTGAACCAACAATTGAGTTGGTTGTAATGGTATTTTACAATGACTCTCTACTTGTTTCAAGGTGTAGCTACCTTCAATGATATATAAAGAATGAACACAATGTATGATTTTTACCAGAAAGTAGAAAAGGTGGTGCTTTTAACCAAAAAGAATTAAAGGCAATGAATCAAAATGTAATTTGAAATAATAAGAAGTGCAAAGACTTCAATCACTACTACCATATCAATACTATCATAAGCTTATATCAATTATCATACAATCATCATTATAAACCATTCATTGAAAGAAAAACATCCACAACAATGAGCCAGGATAGAATTCTCAATCACTTCAATATAGAATTGTAAGATAACAAGTTGACAATATATTCAACATATGAAGACTAAACATTCATTCATCATAAAACAAAGTTTATGATTTCAAAATTCAACCACAACAACTTCCATTCATATATTAAAGCAATTGAAAAATAGCATCACATAAAAAATTGACCTTCCACAAAACAAATTTTGCCAAAAAGATCTTAACTGCATCGACAGGCTTAGAATGTATAGCCTTGTCAACCATAATTAGCTTTAAAATAATAACAGCTTGTTGAGGACATCTGATTAAAAGATATTTAAATAAGTTATTAAACTTAAAAGAGCTCTCTAGAGCCAATCATTTTTTTGAAAGAAACAAATAACAAAGCATATGAAAAGCCACTAATTTATAATTGTCACATCCTCCTCTTGTGTCACCTCCTTCTCTTTGTTTTGTCCTTCATCTGTTGTTGAATCTACTTGTGCCGCCATTGCTCATAACCTTGCCTTGTCTTCTTTGTACTTAGTGATGATTGGAGTTAGAACCTTGCCACTTGGACTGCTAGTGATATGGGCTCAAAGTTTCTATTTACCTATCATTTGATATGCATTTGCCAACCTTGTATGAATTTCATCGATTTCATTCTTGAAAGTACAGAGATATAATGCCACATTTCCAAGTTTTCCCATTGATTCTCCAATCAATGTGCTAGCGCCGACAAGTTCTTCAGTGAGAATTTTCTTGAAGTTCTATTTTACTCCTTTGGTCTCGAGCAATTTATCTCCACTTTCATCAAAGGATTCCAATTCTAAGATTGCAAAATTACTTTTGAGATCTTTCAGATCATAATGATAGATCATCCCAATGTATTCCTTATTTCATCTTCAACTCCCCCAAGTACATACATTCTCCATTCAAGAATGTCTAACCAAGCTATAGATTCATTTTCTTTAGGGTTGCCTAAAATTTGCTCATCTATGAGGACACTTGTATCAATTTTTTTTATCTCTTGTACTTCCTTAAAAACCATCGAAAAATTGCCAATGTCCTTTTTAACATTATGTAGTTCTGCACTAATGTCTTCCTTTTGTCAAAAATCAAGGCATACAATTTCATAGCTTCCTTGATATGTAACATTCCATCAAAATTAAAATTATCCACCCACTACTCAATGGCCTTTGCTATGGCATGATATCTTTTTATTTGTTGTAATACATTAGGATCTAAACCATCCATAGTTATATTGGGTGCTGCATATAAAGGCTGAGTAGTACTTTTCAAAATAGATTGAATAAATTAAGTTAAAGTATTTACCTGAGCTTGCAATTTGGCTTGCTCCTGTTGCTCAATTTTGACTCTTTTTGATAGTGTACTCACAAAAAATTTGGCATGGTAAATATCACCTACAACCGTAGAGGGACCCATATCAATTTTGCTCATATTGAAATCTACTTCGGTAACCTCATCTTCATTCTTTTCACCAATTAGGTTTGTAATATCCAAGATACAGTGTCCAGTAATGGGATCTGCAACTATTCTTGACATCTTCTTAGCCCTCTTGGGCTTAGGTGTATCTTGTAGCAATTTAGCTACAATGTCTATATTTGTATCCATCATAAGAGCATACCTCTTCTTTTCTACTAAATTTTTCAACCATGAGGGGAAGGAGATACAAAAGCAACACTAGCATTAGCATTCAAAGCAACATTATCTAACTGAATAGGAGGGGTATTATGTTCAAGGGGTTCACTTAACACTGGATAATTAGGATTACTAAACAAGGAATGGAAAACACTATCATCACCAATTTGATTGAAAATGAAAGAATCATTGTCAGGTACTCAAGCATTGGGAGAAGCCACATGATCTACTTGCAATTGTTGCAAAGCATCCAGTTTCTTTTATGTTCTTGCTCTTATAGATGTAGGTTGGCCATCCTGTTCACATGTGGTCTTTAGTCTCCTATTGTCCTCTGGTTGTTATCCATCTCCTCCAGATTGCACCTCTATGGAGAGTTGTATCCACATTAGTTGTAGAATTTGGAGTATGGGAGACCTAAGATGTGCTCTATTCTTTCACTGTAGATTCTTTCTGCATTGAAGAGCCAACCTATTCTCTTATCTTTCTCTCTTGGAAAACCACTTCTTAGTTTTTCTTAACACAAAATAAGACCGAGCCATTATATATGTGACTTCTTTATCAGACCAACAGATCTGGGGTAAAGGTTTCAAAATAGCATTTTGATAACCCTCATCTAAAATCTCAGAGTTATCATTAGTACCATCCAAGACTTGAAAGGGAAACTTGAATGCCCGAACTTGTTCTATCGTCAACCTCATCCAATCTCTCCTTTGTACTTCCCTTTTATTAGTATAATCTTCCCAATAATCTTTGAGGTGAGGCTGATGTTCATACAGACTTCCCCCATGTAAATTATTCTTAACAAAATTCTTATCATCAAACAATGCCCACATGGGCAAAGGATAGAAATTGTATTCGAAAACTTTTTTCTGAATTTTCCTAGCATTATCATTACTCTTGCAAACATAGAAATATAGAGACATAGGGAATGAATACCCTTTCTTTTTCATGCCATGATATTATTCATAGCCGCCATCTAGTGATAGACTTCCAAAAGGACAAGGTAATCCAAAGAATACCTGGGTAATTTCAATGGAGCACTTTCGAAACCTACAATTTGTAGATAGGTAAATCTATCGAACTAAATATAAAAACTCCCAAAACTCATAATCAATGTTGCTGCTTCAGGAGAAATTCTCCTCTCAAGCGAACCTTCATTTCTTTTAGTAGTCAACATAAGAAAGGCATCATTTACATGGTGAAAGTCTTTCATCCCAACTTCTTTTTGCAACTGCAGAAAATAATGATAAATAGGTGTATCTGGCGAGAGAGACCCCTGAGTCCTCAAACTAGGCCAAACAACCTTTTTACTAGCTAGCATGTAAATTAGAAAATAACACATATGGAAGGACACCTTCTAGTGAAAGTTTGTCGGTTGTTCATTCAAATTTTCTCTTATCAATTTCTCCCAATCCACACACTGAGATTCCCTACAAATCACCAAAATAAATTCACACATCCAATTCTCAAATGAGTCTGATTCGGCACTCTCGACAAAACAATGCAATAAGGTAATCATATCGAAGATTTCTTCTTTAAAATGCTCTCTCTTCAAATTGGCGGGAAGCTGAGATTTACCTTTCCTTTCAACTTTAAGCCAAGTCTTAGCAACACAATTTAGGCACCAATCCTTTTTATCCCTAACCTATGGTAAAAGACATATCAACAAAATCCTCATGGTTTAGTAACCTTAATGCATGTGACACAACCTCTAAATTGACTCTGGTAATCATGGTGCCATTAAAAGATCAAATTTCTTGAGAGTCAAGATGATAAATTCTTGCATAGGAAACAATGAAATCTGGACATGGCATGGTAGGTGGAAAACCCCTAGCATGGGCTAACCCACAACTTGCAATCCTTTCTACAATTGGAGAACTAGTTTCTTGCCACATTCTAATCCAAAAATCCTCCAACTCTATGTGTCTAAGATCAGTATCCTTTACTTTGGACAAACCATTTTCAATTAAAGAAGCAATTGGGAACCCCTGATACTTGTATTTCATTTTGACTTGTTTCAAAAGCTAGAAATGAAAGCTTCTGAAATAGTTAGGGACACCAGAGAGGTCCACAAGACATTTAAGAGAAACTGACCACCCAAACTCATGAAAGAAAAATCGTTCTTCTTCACCCAAACAAATTAAAGTGCTCAATTTATCACAGGCAAGGAAAAGTGAGTAAAGGAGCTAATTATCTAACCTGGTTGTGAATATCTTTACCAACTCTCTGCTAGCTTCAAGGTTCAGAGTACCTCCAACATTATCCTGTCATAGTGCACATTATCTAACCTAGTTGTGATGATCAAATTTCTGGAGTAGTTGAATAGTTTACGGAGGATTGTTGATTGATGATGAGATTCTGCATAAGGAAATGCAGATTAGGTTAAAACAGAGAACATATTTAATGCAAAGGAAATTTGGTTGGTGAGAAGACTATATAGGCAATGTTTGATCAGTTTTGATCTCATTTGATCGAAGCTAAGTGTGTTGAAGAGCAAAAGAAGAGCAGAAGATTCTCAGCAGAGCACTTGTGTAAACGTAGGTACTCACTACATTTTCAAGTATTTATCATTTTCACTGGTATAACCCTAGTTTCTGAAGTTCTTATCATGGCAACACCAGTTGTTATAGATATTGTTGAGAGGCCAAGGCCAAACTTCAAGAAGCACCTGTTCAAGTCCACTGAAATAGATAAATATGGTGCATTTTCACATGTTCCTACAAATGTATCACACACTCAGGATGTCTAGATATGATGAAGGGGGTAAATCATAAAACACACAACAACAAAAATTGTACACAGAAAATAGAACTTTCTTTTATTGATTTGGACAACTCATTACATTATAGAAGCTCAATTACAATAAGAGGAATCAATCCTCCATAGGTTGTAACACACTACAACTACCCATCACGAGGCTCTGGAATCTTCTGCCTTCTGTAACCCCAAATTAGTTAGGGTTTCTGTTTTCCCACCTATTCTTGACTCTACACCTTCCCCCTTAAATCTTCTACTGCCCAGGGTTCCAAAATAGTCATAAATGGCACTTTTTGGTGGCCTCCAACTAAATTTTGAAATTTGCAACTCCCTCCAAAAGTAGGTCAACTTCCGGGAAGCATAACTTCTGATCCGGGTGTCTGATTGACGAATCATTTTAAGTGTTAGAAATCTCGCGATGTGAACTATCACACCAAAAATCCATAAATGGATTTCCATCAACTTTTCAGGATGTTATGGGATGTTTTAGTGCCTCATATCTCGTTTTAGAAATTTTTAGGGGCTTTTCAGAAAACAAAAACTTTAATATCTTTCAGCTCACAAATGATTTTTGCCTGATTCCTTTGCCAAAGGTCTTATATTTCAGTTATGAAGTTGTATGTAACTTTTTTCTTCAATCCGTGCCCAAATACAAACTTTCCTAAAATGACAGTTAAACTTTCCAAAACTGGCAGTTTGCTATTTTTAGCAATTTGAAAAAAACTGAAAGTCCTACATCATTATTCAGGAGATTATGGAACCAAAAACACTAATTATGGAAAGAAATGAAAACAACTGCAATGATTTTGAATTAACTTTTTTTTGGGTGATGCAAGATTGCCCTTACTCCACTGGATGCTCCTGCATCAGACACCCAGGGTAATTTAAGAAGTGACCCTGTCACATCCCAGGTGTTTGTGTGAGGAAAACCCAAACAGTCAACCTTTGCCTTAGACAACCAAGAAGAATCTTCAATAGGCCTTCCTTTCCATTTCACCAGATGTTCTTCATATTGCCTATTCCAAGTACTTCTTCCCACATGGCTATCCAAGATCTCTTCTATCTCCTCCATTGAAGTAGATGCCAGAATACTCCACTGTTCTTCTATTGGTCCATCCTTTGTTCCACCCTCATGATATTCTGATAAATCAACAATGTTGAAAATAGGAGAAATATTGATCCCACTCGGCAGCTCTACCTCATATGCATTTCCTGAATCATGCTTCTTCAGAATTCTGCATGGTCCAAATTTCTTCATTTTCAACTTATTATAAGTTGCAATTGGGAACCTTTCTTTTCTCAAGTGAACCATGACTTCATCTCCTACTTGAAACTCCTTATATCTCCTCTTTTGATTTGCCTTAGCCTTGTACTAAGTATTCATCTTATTAATGTGCTTTCTCACCTCTTATGCAAATTCTTCAGATGTTCTGCAAAGTCTTTGGCTTTGGCACTTGTCTTTTCTCCTTTGTCCAGCTTCCTTAACTTAGAAGCATTTCTTGGGCTATTGCCATATACAATCTGGAATGATGATTTACCAGTACTCCTATTGACAAAATTGTTGTAAGAAAATTTTGCCTGTGGTAAAATCAAATCCCATCCCTTTGGCTTATCTCCTACTAAGCATCATAGCAGGTTACCCAAACTCCTATTCACCACTTCTGTCTATCCATCAGTCTGTGGATGGTGTGTAAAACTGAACTTTAAATCTATTTTCAACTTCTTCCACAATGTCCTCCAGAAATAACCAACAAACTTGGTATCTCGATCTGAAACTATGCTCTTAGGTAGACCATGTAGTCTCACTACTTCCCTAAAAAATATCTCTGCAATATGAACCGCATCATTAGTCTTCTTACAAGGAATAAAATGTGCCATCTTTGAGAATCTGTCCACCACTACAATAATGGAATAATGTCCTCTCTATGTCCTTGGTAAACCAAGAACAAAGTCCATACTAATATCATCTCATGGCTTCTCCAGTACAGGTAATGGCTGATATAGCCCTGTATTCTAACTTGTTCCTTTTGCCATCTGACACACTCTGCAACTCTGCACAAATTTCCTTACATCTTGTTGCAACTGTGGCCAATAATAATTTTCACCAACAATAGAAATGGTCTTATCTTGACCAAAGTGTCCGGCCAATCCCCCACTATGTTGTTCCTTAATCAGGTTTTCTCTCATGGAACTCCTCGGAATACACAATTGGCTTCCTCTAAACAACATGCCATCTTGGATTATGAAATCCAACCATTTTGTCCTATCCAAAGTGACAGGCTCCAAACAAGCTTTCCAAGCCTCTGCAAAATCTGGATCTTCTAGATACAAACTCTTGAGCTCATTGAACCCAACAACCTCTATCTTCATTTCTATCAACAAATTTTGCCTTCTTCTCAAGGCATCTGCAACTCTATTGGACTTCCCTCTCCTGTGCTTCAAAACAAAAGTATAACTCTGCAAAAACTCAACCCATTTTAAATGCCTTTGGTTCATCTTTCCTTGACTATTATGATACTACAAAGCCTAATGATCAGTATATAAAACAAACTCTTTTGGCAAAAAATAATGTCTCCATTTCTTCAAAGCATGAACTATTGCATAAAATTCCTGATCATAAACATAATACTTTTTCTTGGCATTATTAAGCTTCTCACTAAAATAGGCAATGGGCTTACCTTCTTAACTCAAAATAGCTCCTATAGCACTACCCCTTGCATCACAATATACCTGAAATACTTTATTGAAATCTGGAAGTGCCAAAATAGGTTGCTCTGTGACTTTCTACTTCAATGTATCAAAGCTTTTGTCTACTCCTTTAGTCCATTTAAACTCTTTTCTATCCCCTCTCATTGTCTCAGTTAGGGGTGCACAAATGCTACTAAAATTCTTGATAAAATTTTCGTAAAAACTTGCCAAACCATGAAAAGATCTTACCTCTGTGGCACTCCTTAGCATAGGCCATTCAAGGATAGCTCTCACCTTCTCTGGGTCCATCTTAAGACCTTCCTCTAAGACAACAAATCCCAGGTATACCAACTCCTTTGCAAAACTACATTTCTTCAGATTAATCAGCAACTTCTCCTCCCTCAACTTTTCTAAAACTCTTTTGATATGCATCAGATGCTCATCCCAAGTCTTACTGAAAATCAAAATATCATCCAAATAAACAATAACAAAACTTCCCAAAAATTCTTTCAATACCTCATTCATGAGCCGCGTGAATGTGCTCAGTGCGTTGGTTAGCCAAAATGGCATGACTAACCACTCATACAAACCCTCCTTTGTTTTGAAGGCTATCTTCCATTCATCTTCTTCTCTGATTCGGATCTAGTGATACCCACTCTTCAGGGCAATCTTTGTGAAGTACTTGGCTCCACTCAAACAATCCATTATGTCATCCATTCTTGGCAATGGAAACATGTACTTGATCATGATCTTATTTATGGCTCAAGAATCTATACACATTCTCCACTCTCCATCTTTCTTTGGTGTTAGTAATGTAGGTACCACACATGGACTCAGACTAACAACTCGTGAACTTGTCTATTCAACTCTTCATTCTTTGCTAGAGTCATTATGTGGGCTGCCTTATTTGGCAAACTGGCTCCTGGTATCAAATCCATTTGGTGACTTATCTTCCTCACTGGTGGTAAACCTTCTAGTACATTATCAGAGATAATGTCTTGAAATTTTTTCAACATATCTAAAACTTCTACTTGTACATCTTCACATTTCTCTTGACTAATCTTAGGAATCAATGCAAAGCAATGACTCTCATGCTTCATACCTTCTCAAAATTTCCTACCATCTACCAAGCAAATTCTAGCAGTACTACATACATTTTCTTCCACCTCTTTCAAGGGCTTCAACTTATGACAAACTCCATCTTTTGTTAGGGAATATGTGTTTGCACGACCATCATGGACAACGCTCCTATCATACTACCACGACCTTCCCAATAGCATATGACATGCATCCATTGGTATGATATCACACAGCACCTCATCATTGTAGTCCCCAATCTTGAACTTCACTAAACATTGCTCATTGACCAAAGCTCTGTGGTCCTTCTGCAACCATGCAATCCGATATGGATGTGGATGCTTTCTTCTTGTCAACTTCAACTTGTCAACCATCTCCTCTGAAACAAGATTGTCTGTGCTTCCACTGTCAATAATAATATTACAACACTTACCTTCACATTTGCACCTTGTGTGGAATAATATCTTCCTCTGATTGGGTTCTTTCTCCTCATTCAACAAAGTTCTTCTGACAACTAGGGTTTCTCCCCTTTCAGCATCTTTAGAACACTCAGACTGCGCATCTTCATCTACATGTGCAACTTGTGCATTACCTTTAGGTCTTCTATTTGTCCTTCCTTGATGTTGTGGACACCCATATGCTTGATGCCCTTCTTCTCCACATTGGAAACAGGTTCCTCTGAAACCTCCTCTTTTGGGTCCTTGCCCAGGTCTACGTCTTCCTCTTCCTCTTTGCTCACCATTTTTCTGGTCACGAGGGCAGTAGGCATTATCCCCTCTCTGATTTCAACGGGTTCCAGCTTCTTCACTTTTCTTTTGATCTTCATTACGGCCTCCATAGGGTCTTCCACCAGTCCTTCCACCTTGACCTCTTCCCCTTTGCTTGCTATCAAATCTTTTATTTAGCTTCTCTTCCACCTTCAGGGAAAACCGGTATGCATCTTCTATGGTGGTCATTCTAACCAGGTTCAGCTCCTCTTGAATACTTGGCCTCAACCCATTAATGTAATGGGCTACCTTCTCCTTGTTGGTCTCTACATGGCCGGTCCTAATAGTAATCTTATAAAACTCTTCTGTATACTCCTTAACAGACTTGTTACCTTGCTTCAGTCTTTGCAGCTTCTTCACCAACTCTATGTCATAGTCCACAAGAATGAATTGCTTCTTCAGTTTCTCCACCATCTGATCTTGTGATCTTTCCTTTTCCTCTTTTGTTCCTCTCTAACTAGACCTCCTCCCACCAAATATTTGTATGGCCCTTCAACTTTGTTTTTGCAAACTTGACCCAATCTGGTTCCTCCACATCTTCATACTCGAAATACTCCTCCACGTCATTGATCTAATCAATAAACTGTTCTAGATTCAAATCTCCAGAATATGTAGAAACTTCGATCCTGGGTCTCTTTCTAATCTTTGAAATGGCCCTTAATAACCTAACTTCTATAGGATCTTCGGTAGCTACTTGTTCTTCCTCAGATAGCTCTACTTCAACTTTATCCTCACTTTCTGCTCTTATTCTCAACTCAAACCCTCTTCGTAGCTCCTCTTGCAATGCATCAATTTGCCTTTGTAGGGTTCTAAAATGTTCTTTAGTCAAAGCATTCCTCCCAATATGATTTCTTCATGAAGGCATCTTGATCTCTGCAGCAAACCCACAACCTCATGTCTTGGTGCAAACTTCCTCACGGTCGGCGATCTGCCTACACACTCAGGAACTTGGCTCTAATACCACTTAATGAAGGGGGTAAATCATAAAACACACAACAATAGAAATTGCCTACAGAAAATAGAACTTTTTTTTATTGATTTGGACAACTCATTATATTACAAAAGCTCAATTACAATAAGAGGAATCAATCCTCCACAGGCTATAACACACTACAGCTACCCGTCACTAGGCTCTGGAATCTTCTCCCTTTTGTAACCCCAAATCAGGTAGGATTTCTATTTTCCCACCTATTCTTGACTCTACACCTTCCCCCTTAACTCTTCTACTGACCAGGGTTCCAAAATAGTCATAGATAGTACTTTTTGGCAGCCTCCAGCTAAATTTCAAAATTTACAACCCCTCCAAAAGTAGGTCAACTTCCGGGAAGCATAACTTTTGATCCGAGTGTCCGATTGACAAACCGTTTTAAACACCAGAAAGCTCGCGATATGAACTATCACACTAGAAATTCATAAATGGATTTCTATCAACTTTTCAGGACATTATGGGATGTTTTAGTGCCTCATATCTCGTTTCAAAAATTTTTAGGGGCTTTTCAGAAAACAAAAACTTTAATATCTTTCAGCTCACAAATGATTTTTTCCTGATTCCTTCACCAAATGTCTTATATTTTAGTTATGAAGCTTTCTATAACTTTTTGCTTCAATCTGTGCCCAAATGCAAACTTTCTTAAAATGGTAGTTAAACTTTCTAAAACTGGCAGGGTGCTATTTTTAGTAGTTTCAAAAAAAATGAAAGTCCTACATCATTATTCAGGAGATTATGAAACCACAAACACTAATTATGGAAAGAAATGAAAACAACTGCAATGATTTTGAATTAACTTTTTTTTGGGTGATGTAAGATTGACCTTACTCCACTAGATGCTCCTACATCAGGATATATATTCATTCACCAATAGATGAATATGATCATCTAAAATTAGAATAGTTCAGGAATGACAACCTTCTAGGAGATGACTTTTAGCTAAAACCAGAATTTGCAAACATTGTTGCTAAGCATCTTGACATCTAGAAGGGTTTTCCAAACTTTTGGTATCATGGAGAATGGGCTGACTAGATTGGCCATATTTGATCACCAAGGATGCCATCACAGTTGTGACTGGACTTTTCTCCTCCAGACTTGTGCCAGTTTTGAAATTAGTCAAGAATAATGAAGTAATGAAGTTAACCAGAGCCAAGTTTAACAAAAGGACATTAATAGTAAATAATATTAAGGATTTGGGGGTCCGATATGCAACAATGAACATTGTATACAAGATTTACTACACCAACAGAGAAAACTCTACCACCTCTACTGCAATCTATATATCCTACCAAATGGTTAAAGAAGGGAAAGATTATGACCTATGTGAGCTTCTACGGCAACAATTTTGGACAACCTAAAAAGAACTACAGAATCAAGATACAAATTCTGGTACGGTTCTTTGATTATATGTCTTATATGTTTTACTTTTTGAAAGAATTGCCTAGTAGGAAGGGTATGGTTTGGAAATTAGATACTCTTATTGCCCATAAGGTTAAGGATTATATGCTTAGCTTTCCTAATCATGAGAACTGTGACACACTACTTGTTCGAATACAGGACCACTGATAGGGGGTGAATCAGTGGTCTATTAAATAATCAAATTTTTTCAGCTACTAATCCACTTGACTGATAATGCAAAGAGAACTGAGACACTTCAAATAATTGGATATTGAATGTTGAGTGAATCACAATGATATGAATCACAACAAGATAATTGAACATGAATGACTTATCAAATGCAATTTGACAAACAATCAAGAGAAGTCATAACATAGGGATAATGAGTGGAAAACCCTAACATGGATAAAAAACCACTCTTGAAAATTTACTTCATTAAGCCTCATTGGCAAAACAAAACCTCACTGGTTACATTTTATGTCTCACAGACAAAGCCTCACTTGCAAATCAACCTCACTGGCAATATGATATGTCTCACTGAAGAAAATCATTACATCACATATTTGAATGAAAGAAAAATGCTCAGAGGAACACTCCATTTCTATACACAACACTATCCTCGTCAATCTCTTCAACTCAACATTTTCTCAAGTATATAACCAATATCACTGTAATCAAAACATGAGAAACTCAATACATTATCATCCCAACACCTTATAATCTTCTTCTTCTAACAAAAACACTAAGCTCTTGTGCACACCAACAACATTCATACAGAGTTTAATCAGTTACATAACCTCTATGGCATCATCATGTAGACTTAGATCGAATTGATATTGTTATAAAAACCCTTTTAAAACTACAATGAATATACTCAATATGAGAAAAATCCCACCATATACTCAAAGAGATCACTGTTATAGACTCAAAAACTAATCCAAACTTTGACAACCTTCATGAAAATCTTCAAATCAATTTTCCTGGCCCAAGGAGTCATTTGCATAACTAAAATAGGGAAGTTGGAGCACAGTTGAGAGAACCTCCCATCAACTTTACGCTAGGAGAGGAGCCGTTAAAGTTTGAATTGAATTTAAACAAGAGCCGTCAATCTCAAGTTTACCACCTTCACAAGGACTATAGATGTCTTTAGACTTGTATTACCACCATCGAGTTCGGTTGCTTCTATCTGACGGGGCTGGTCATCCGATAGACATGACCACATAAAGTGTTCACTTAAGTGAACACTGACATGTGCTAACCGGTCAATGCAAAAAAATAAAAAAGTGCAAAATGGGTAAGAAAGTGTTTTAAAACTTAGTATAACTTAGGTTTTTTTAGGGTTTAAGTCCCTAAGTGTCAATTATATGCAAACCCTAATCAACATTAATAAAGGACTTACGCACACCAACTTTTATTAAAAGAGATCCTAGGACATTGCAGAGGTCTTAGAGACCTCAAGATAAAAACATTAAGGCATGAGACTTAGCATAATCTTAGGGAAAACTTGAATGAAGTAAAGGGCACAAAAATGTCAATACAATCTAACTTATTAAACCTTCAAAACTTGTAAAATGCACTTTATGCAAGACAAATGTGACTCTGCATGAGAATAGACAGGATCTCTAATCTGATGAAGTCAAGTGAATAGGCACAAGGACAATGAAGGTGCACCACTGAACAAAATCTTCAAGGTCTTCCTTTCAACATGACAAACAAGAACACATGACACATACAAACGAGGTCTTCCTCCTGTTTCAAAACAATGAACCTTTGATCAGACTTAGACATGAATGAGCATCCAAAAACAACTTCTTAGGAAGCAACAACATTGAAGATATGATATAAATGTATGAAGTGAAGATATGATAGGAGTACAAGAAGGACACTTGACATCAATGCCATCAATAGGATCACATACCAACATACTCCCCCCTTGGCATTGATGGCAATCTATCAAACTACTACTCCTTACCTCTGTGCTCTTTAAATTATCTTATAACCATTGAAACATTTCATACCACTTTTCCTCCAAGACTGTCAAAAACCCCTACACAAAACATCTACCCAATCTACTATCACTGCACTATTAGAATAAATAAAAAATCACTTGCCCTACTAAAACTTCTGTTCATAAATAACACTGCTATCACTGGAAAACACTTGCCCATAAACATTTTGGCAAAGCACTATTGAAGCACTGTTACGTCACAAACAACATACTATTATTTCACTGTCAGGGCATTTGTATTTCACTATCAGAGCACTCTCCTTCTGTCACTCGTCTCCCCCTTCGACATCAATGCCAAAAGGGAAACAAGGACTCCCCCTGAAATCATGGACCATTGTTAGTTCAATCTAATCTCCCCCTACAGAAGTGAGGGCAACTATCTTATCACTATGAAAGTAGAAAAACACTATTAGTGAACTGTAATGCCTCATACATTGAAGGCTACTATCACCACAACACAATGAGGCAGAGATTAAAAAATGTCCTAAAAACACATAGGACTGCAATGACATTGGCATATCAATAGAAGAAAAAAATAGCAAACTTCATGCTATCACTGTCTATCAAGAGTAAACTGTCACATACTTGAAAATAACATGCCATGACTATTGTAGTTTCAGAGTTAAGAAAATTGAAATGAAAAACTCCCCCTGAAACCAAACCAGGACATTGGTTCACTAAAGAGATGAAAGAGAAAGAACACCTAATCTCTCTCTCAACTGTTCAAAGACTTCCTTGGCTAGAGGTTTGGTGAAAATATCAACATTGATCCTTAGTTGCCACATATTCAAGAGTGACTTCATTTAATAAGACTTGCTTCCTTAAAAAATGGTACTTAATGGCAATTTGTTTAGTTCTAGAATGCATCACAGGGTTTTTTGATATGTTGATAGAACTAGTATTGTCACATAAGATGGAGACATTCTTAGGGACAACAACCTTAATATCTTTTAATGTTTGAATCATCAAAAGAGCCTAAGTACAACAAGAAGATGCTGTAACATACTCTACTTCTATAGTTGACAAGGAGACACACTATTGTTTTCTGCTAAGCCAAGATACCAATCTGTCACCCAAGAAGAATGATGCACAACTAGTACTCTTTCTATCATCAAGACATCCTACCCAATCAACATTAGTATAGTCCAATAAAGTAAAATCATCATGCCTAGGATACCCTAAACCATAGTCAATAGTACCATTGAGAATTCTAAGGATCCTTTTGACTACATTTAGGTGAGATTACTTAGGAGAGGACTGAAATCTTGCAACTAAGAATACAACCTACATGATATCAGACCTAGAGGTTGTCAAATATAAGAGACTACCTATCATGGATCTGTATAAGTCTGATTTACCTTAGGTGAATCATCATCTTTGCTTAGTTTGCATCCTATTTCCACATGAGTACCAATTGGTCTACTCTCATCCATTTGAAATCTTTTGAGCATTTCTTTTGCATACTTAACTTGAGAGATAAAAATCCCTTTTTCAAGTTGTGAGACCTGTAAACCAAGGAAGAAAGACAATTCTCCAAGCATAGACATCTCAAACTTAGATTTCATGATATTAGGAAAGGCATGACACATGTTATCATCATTACTACCAAAAAAGCTGCCATCTACGTAGACATCAACAACAAGAATATCCTCACCTTTTGCCATGAAATATAAGTTGCTATTTACTCCACCTTTTGTGAACCCTTGTCCTTGCAAGTAATTATCCAATCTATAGTACCATGCTCTTGGGGCTTGTTTCAAGCCATACATTGCCTTTTTCAATCTATAGATATGATCTAGTTTACCTTCACACTCAAAACCTTTAATATTCTCCATATAAACCTCCTCTTCAAGATCACCATTGAGAAATGTTGATTTAACATCCATTTAAAACACCTTAAAGTTCTTGTAATCAGAAAAAGCAAGAAAGATTCTAATGGCTTCAAGCCTAGCCACAGGTGCAAAAGTTTCATCAAAATCAATCCCCTCAACTTGAGAGTACCCCTTGCAAACAAGTCTAGCTTTATTTCTAAGTACCTTGCCCTTATCATCAAGTTTGTTTCTAAAAACCCATTTTTCCTCAATAACATTCTTACCATCAGGTCTAGGAACAAGTTCTAATGTCTTGTCCTTTTCAATCTGACCCAACTCTTCGTCCATGTCTTTGAACCAAAACTCATCTTTGCTGGCCTCCACATAGGTTTTTGGCTCCATTTCAGATATCAAGCATACATGTGCTTGATCATTTGTGGTAGCAAGTCTCCTCCTTGTTTGAACACTAGTATTTTTGTCTCCAATGATCAGCACTTAAGGATGGTTTCTTTGTAGTGTATTTGAAGGAGTTTTAGCTATAGTCTCCATAGGCTTTTTAGGAGAACCTTCTTGCACTTGAACTTGCACCTCTTCTTCTGATGCATGACCTTCTTCTTCTTTGTCTTCTATCTGTTGTTCACAAGGTTGCAACTTTCATCCAATTTAACATTAGTGCTTTCAATTACTCTTTTGAGTCTTTTATTAAAACACTTATAGGCTTTACTATGTGTAGAATAGCCTAAGAATATAACTTCATCACTTCTAGACTCAAAACTACCCAAATTATCATCATCTCTCTTGATAAACCATTTACTACCAAAAACTCTAAAATAAACAACATTTGTTGACCTACCATGCCACAATTCATAAGTAGTATGTTTAGTTTTTACCCTTAATTGCACTCTATTTAGAGTGTACACTTCTGTATGAGGTGCTTCTTTCCAATAGGTGTTAGGCAGATTTGCATCATGGAGCATTGTTCTTTCCATCTCCTTGATAGTTATATTCTTTCTTTCAACCACTCCATTCTGTTGTGGTGTTCTAGGGGTTGAATATTGTCTCTTGATGCCATGACTTTCATAGTAATCCTCAAACTCTTTTGATGTGTACTCTTCATCCTTGTCTGACCTTAGGCATTTGATCTTGAAATTTGACTCTCTTTCAACCATCTTCCTAAAGATCCTGAATCTATCAAATGCTTTTGATTTATGCTTCAAAAATGTCACCCAGGTCATTCTAGAATAGTCATCAATAAAAAGCATAAAATATCTTTCACCACTTAATGCCTTTGTCCTTGTAGGACCACATAAATCAATATGAACAAGTTGTAAAGGCCTAGTAGAAGAGTACTCTTTGGACTTAAAACTAACCTTTGTTTGCTTACTATAATGTCAGAAAATGTCCCCTTGGGGGCTTTTCTCTCAAAAGGTTTAGGTCCCAAGTCTTTCGTGTGCATTTAGGACATATTACATCATAATTTGACATCCCAATGAGAAAACCCCTAAGTGTCTTGGCAAATGGGACCTAGGGGGACAAATTGAGATAACCCCTGCCCAAAATAGGGGGGGAGGACTTGGGCACCCATGCCCTAGTCTTGTCCTATTTTGGGGCAGTCCCAATTTTTGGGTGTCAACTTGTGACCATTATTTGGGTCTTATACTGACACGATAAGTTTGAATTATAAAATTCTTGGTGGGAGTGTTTGTAGTTGCATATAAAAGCATGTTTAGGCATTCATTTGTAAACTAGATGATTACTAGCAAGCTATTGTGTTCTAAAGGTGATTCAATGCTTTCATTGTGTTGCAAGATCAGATTTGTGTTGTCTATGTGTTTGTGTTTACAAATTTGAGCATTCATCTCCTCATGGCATGAAGAGCTTTTTCCTCCATGAGATCTTCACTACAAGGTGACATGATCTACTGTGATTATTGAGCATTTATCATTTGGTTTTTGCCTCTGCCTCCCAAGGCACGTACTCTCTATCTGACAATGGTGTTTAGAAGACTTGAATGTCTCTTTGGGGCTTGACTGAGGCAAGCCCCTAAACACCACAACCCCCTCCCAAAATTTTCATGATTGCAGGTTACAAGTTGGAGTTGCAGACAAACTGAAGTTGCAGGAGGGTACAAACAGAGTGTCAGAATTGCAGATCAGGAAAGAAATTAGCTCCCTGGACTTGGGCGCCTACTCATTAGTCCTCAAAGTTTCGTGATGGGAAAATCATCAGTGTAGCAGATATAGGTTGCAGACATTGTTTCCAAATCTTGGTAAAAAGTAGGGCACTGGACTTGGGCGCTCGCTCTTTAGTCCTTGACTTTTTTGCCTTGGAACCTCAAAAATAGGTGCACAATTATTTGTTATTTTACATCTTTCTATAGAAGCATTTTCCATAATTCATCCGTTTACTATCATATTTGCATAATTAGGGTTTTAAGGTACAATTGAGCATAAGAGAAGGAAATTGAGAATCAAATCATAAAAATCCAAGTTTCCCTACATCTCAATAGTGACCTAGGGTATGATAGTACATTACAACTTGACCTTAGGTCCTTGAATGTAAGGGTGAAAGGAGGATATACAACAAAACTACTAAAAACTCAACTATCCAAATTTTACACTTTACATTTTGGTGAACCCATGTTATTGGACTTATTTGCACCTTGCTGAGTGTTTTGCTTCAGATTTGTTTTGATTTCAGTCATTCATGGTGTCATTCATCTTATTACATTAGAAAATGTACAAAAAATTGAAGAATTAGAAATATTGAAAAAAATTACATGTTAAGGTTTTGCATGTTGCATTAATTAATTTAAATTTCATCACATTTCTAATTTTTGCATTAGATATGATTTAAATTATATAAAATTACAAAAATCCAGTATCTTGCATTGCATTTTTATCATAAAATTGCTAGGGTTTTGTTGAAAATTGTGAATTTGGCATATAACCTAGTAATTCCAAAATCTAGGGTTTGTAGGTAAAATCTTGTTTCATATTTTTCTACTGATTTTAGAGACTCATTCAAATTTTCATTTGGCTGTAGTCTTGCATTTTAGAACAAATTTGCATTGAGATTTTAAAATTTTTCTTTTTGCATAGAAAAAGTCAACAAAAACTAGCATTCTCATTGATTTTTCATTAGAATTGCACTTGCATTTTGCATGTTAGAACTTTAAAATCATTTTCAGATCTGAGAGCATGTAATTTCCATCATAAATAAGCTTGCAAACATTCATAAAGCATTTTACATTAAAATCTCAAACCTAGGGCTTGAAAAACCTTGATTTTCACTAAATTTGGCCTTATCAACTCTCTAATTTTGCACCATACGCATGTTATGAAGAGTATTTTTTCACTAATTGGTTGTTATTAGGGTAATTATTTACTTCCCCTCCTAAAAATATTTACAACACGTTTTTATTGGGCTCTTGTATTGAAATTTTGGTGAAAAATTGCATATTTTCGCTATTTTTGCCTTAGGGTTTGACCTAGTTCGTACCATAAGCGTGTTGTGACAAATTTTATGGATTAAAGTGACTGATACCATTTCTATTATTTTCTGCACCTTCTAAAATTAATTACAACAACCCCTTTGCTAGGTCTTGGAATTGAAAAATCGTGAAAATCTGCCTATTTTTGCTATATTTTCACTAGGGTTTGACCTTGAGTGGCACTATACGCATGTTGTGACAGATATTTTAGCATTAAGTGGCTATTATTACTAATATAATTTTATGTACATCATCATTTTCCTCACAAAAGCCTTTGTCATGCTCTTTTACATTAAGATTTGGTGGAAAAACCACTTATTTTAGTGTATTTTCACTACATTTTGACTTGGCATCATCTTAGATTTGCATCAAGAGTGTGTTATGAAGGATCTTATTGTTGTATTAGAATGATATTGGACATATAATTTTCTTCTCTTGATCAATTTCCTTACAAAACCTTTGCTTTCATATATTTGCATTGAAAAAAAGTACAAAAAATCAAGCATTCGTGACTTCTAAGGACTCAACTTTGGAAGATCTATTTGAGTACATTATGAATTATGATAATATTTGCAAATTCACTAATCAACACCCTAAAGGTTTTTCATCAAATAGCATACATCTATGGCATTGACATGAGCAAAAGCACCACTTGCGATATCCTTCGAACAATAGCTTATTTTGATAGCTTTCTTGCGACTGTGGACATTTTTCCTTCAATCATAGAGAATCTCACTAATTTCATGGTTGAAAACAATCATGGGGAAAGTAGTGATGAGAACATTGTTCCCTCTCTCCCTTTGTTTCATGATGACATAATGCAAATCCTTTCTGAGACCTATGAGAATGATATAGCAATGGGTGATCTATCGAATAAAGAGACTTGTCCCAACATAACCCCACTTAGTGAGGATATATTGGCACAAGAAGAAGATATCATCAATACATTTATCCATACTACTCTGCCATCCCTTCCTGCTCTCCCTAATCAGGATGAAGCTTTGGATGATGCAGACTCTTTTGTGATCATTTGCTTCAATCTAAGAAAAATTTACCACCGAATGTCCAAGAACTTCTCAATTACATGTTAAACAAAGAAACATACTAGACATCCTTACTTGAATGATCACATACCTTGGAAAACAATGAAATTCTACATGATATGGAAGAACAAACTATTCCTCAAATTCAAGGTATTCCAACACCCTATATAAGGACTGAAATGGGCACCTATTGAGTTCCTCAACAATCTCATTCAAATGATCCTATAACTGATATAGAAAATGGCAACATCCCCTCTCAACCATCATTAAGGGATACCTTTCCTACATGGTTACCTCACAAACTCATGAACCTGTAGAAGAGAGAAGAAGTGATAATGCCTTAACCATTGAGATAAAGATAAAGATCCATGACAACCGCTAGCCCGATAGTCCTTACCAGGTAAGTATCTCTAACCCTTTATCTCTCTTGTGATGTGCTTCCCCCGTGATGTGTTATGTGTTGTTTAGGCCTCCTGGAATGACCCTTGATTCTCTTGTAAGGTCTGGGATACTAGGAGACCACCTCTTTTGTGACCTTCTTCTATTTGTATCATCATTCTTCTATATTGCCTCTCTCTGATTTCATTGTTGTGTGTCGTGTCTTACAGACATAGCGTTGTAGTTGGTGACTTGTGGGAACCCTCCTACATACTATCCCTAAGACACTTGTTTCTCCTCTCTTATTTATTATTTCCCTTCCTCTAATATTTCTATCTAGCGAGCGGATGATGGAAAACATTTATACTGATGTAGACCTAGTGTCCCTTTCGTGAGAAATAAAAATTTGGACTTAGTTCCTAATATGACAATGGGGTTGTATATCTTATCCGATGCTTGGCTAGTGGAAGCACTCATGCTTTCCGCGTAGTGAATTTGATGATGTTTTGATCTCATTTACAAACCTTAACAATACCTATGCTCTGCGCACTTTGTTTGTCTTTGAATCTAGCCTTGGTGGTACTTGATTCGGAGATCTTCATGATATAGCCCCACGGTTATTCTCAAACTCCAAATTCGTAGTATAACCTTGGCTCTTTGTGTGGTTGATCATATGCATTGATGTTCTTGTTTATCATGATAATGGACACTAAAATGTTTCTTGCAGGGATGTGTTTGTGGGAACATTTGGCAATCATAAAGTACATGTCACCTCCGGGGGACATGGGCTTTGTGAAAGTCTATGTTCCCTTGTGTGTTTTCTTCCTACCTTAACATGCTTGATATCAATGCATGATATCAACCACCTTAAGGTGGGGCATATATAAGGTAAGTTGTCTATTCTAGATGCTAGTAAAGTGTGTTTGAACAATCTTGAAATCTATTGTGTATACCTCCTTTTCACCGTAAGCCGTCTCTGTGATGCGGGTGGGGTTGTATACTTTTGAGCTTGTACCTCTTTTTCACCGTAAAGTGTCTTCGTAATGCAGGTGGGGTTGTATGCCATGCTTCCTTTTCACTGTAAGGCATCTTCGTGATGCAGGTGGGGTTGCATTTTCAAAAGTCCTCTGTAGAGACTAGGAGCGGTTATGTGACTAACTCAACCCTTAAGCATGTCTTCGGCGATTGTTGTGGTGAAGCCCAATTGTTGGTGTGTGCCTATAATGTGCCTAAAATGGTGATGAGCCTAGAAATAGGAAAACTCCATAGCTTGTCTGCCATGTTTTCTCCGTGTCCTCAAAGTGTGTGTTTTGGTGTGCTTGCTTTGTTTGGCATGTTTGTTGCCCCATATGCAATCTAAAGACCTGCACAATGAGTGCATCCTGCATTTTGGGAGGTTTTTGCATGTCTTGCGTGTGTGTTGCCCCATTCATATAGTTTAAAGACCTGCACGATAAGTGCATCCTATATTATGGGAGGTTTATTTACTTTCTTCTACTTACATCCACATTTCATAAATATGAGAAAAAGAAAAGAAAAGAAATCATCTCTATCTTCCATGCATTAATGTGTCTTCTATGCATTTAATGTATTCTCCGTGTTTTGCATGGTTGTAATTGTCTTCTCCTTGTTTTGCATGCTTGTCATTGCCTTCAATGTGTCTGGCATGTCTTCTCCATGCTTGGCGTGTTTGCTGTGTTTGTTGACTATACTTTAATGCATATATTGGCCTCACATTTATACATACATTAAAGTGGGGGCTAAATCTAATGTCAGAAAATGTCCCCTTGGGGGCTTTTCCCTCAAAAGGTTTAGCTCCCAGGTCTTTAGTGTGTATTTAGGACATATTACATCATAATTTGACATCCCAATGAGAAAACCCCTAAGTGTCTTGGCAAATGAGACCTAGGGGACCACTTGAGATAACCCCTGCCCAAAATAGGGGGGAGGACTTGGGCACCCATGCCCTAGTCCTACCCTATTTTGGGGCAGTCCTAATTTTTGGGTGTCGGCTTGTGACCATTATTTGGGTCCTAACCGACATGGTAAGTTTGAATTACGAAATTCTTGGCAAGAGTATTTGTAGTTGCATATAAAAGCATGTTTAGGCATTCATTTGTAAACTAGATGATTACTAGAAAGCTATTGTGATCTAAAGGTGATTCAAGAATTTCATTGTGTTGCAAGAGTAGATTTGTGTTGTCTATGTGTTTGTGTTTGCAAATTTGAGCATTCATCTCCTCATGGCATGAAGAGCTTCTTCCTCCATTAGATCTTCACTACAAGGTGACATCTATTGTGATTATTGAGCATTTATCATTTGATTTTTGCCTCTGCCTCCCAAGGCACGCACTCTCTATCTAACAACGGTGTTCAGAAGACTTGAATGTCTCTCCGGGGCTTGACTGAAGCAAGCCTCTAAAAACCACAACCCCCTCCCAAAGTTTTCATGATCGTAGGTTATAGGTTGGAGTTGCAGACAAAGTGAAGTTGTAGGAGGGTACAACAAAGTGTTAGAATTACAGATCAGGAAAGAAATCAGCTCTCTAGACTTGGGCACCCACTCATTAGTCCTCAAAGTTCTGTGATGGGAAAATCTTCAATACAACATATATAGGTTGTAGACCTTGTTTCCAGATCTCGACAAAAAGTAGGGCACTGGACTTGGGCGCCCACTCTTTAGTCCCTAACTTTATCTACCTTAGACCCTTGAAAATAGGTGCACAGTTATTTGTTATTTTGCATCTTTCTGTAGAAGCATTTTTCATAATTCATTCGTTTACTGTTGTATTTGCATAATCAGGGTTTTAAGTACAATTGAACATAAGAGAAGGAAATTGACAATCAAATCATAAAAATCCAAGTTTCCCTATATCTCAATAGTGACCTAGGGTATGATAGTACATTGCAACTTGACCCTAGGTCCTTGAATGTAAGGGTGAAAAGAGGATATACACCAAAACTACCAAAAACTCAACTATCCAAATTTTACCCTTTACACTTACCTAGTTCACATTCCTTCAAGTGGTGCTGATTAGATTGGAGATGAGTGGCATATTCCTTACATTTTGGTTTTTGCTAATCTTGGCAAGATTATCAAAATTTATATGACCAAGCCTCATGTGCCATAGCGAACTTTCTTCAACTTGACCCATAAAGCAAATATATCTGTTTGTATCTCTATTTTCAGTGTCATGACGGTTATAGATGTTGCCTCTTGTCCTTAACCCTCTTGCAACTACTTTTTTAGATTTCTTCCTTATTTCAAAACCATGAGCATTGAATCCATTGTCACAAATTTGACTTACACTCAAGAGACTATTTTTTAGTCCTTCTACATAATACACATCATGTAATGGAGTATCATCATCTAAAAATATAGTACCTTTTCCTTTGATCAGAATACAAACATAATTTCCAAACTTGACTAAACCTACTATGTAGCCTTCAAGCTTGATGAACTTGCTCTTATCTCCTATCATGTGGTTAGAGCACCCATTGTCTATAACCCATTGTTCTTTCTTCTTGATGTGAAATGCGGTTTGAACATTCATAGATTCAACCTTTTTGTTCATCATTTTAGGTCTCCAAACTAGTTTTCTCTTATCAACATCAAAAGTACTCTTCTCGGAATGAACACTTATTCTATTTTGTTGCATTTCCAAGTTAGGTCTACAAAAATTAGCTGTGTCCAAAGTTAGCACAATTAAATCATCTCAACTTATTTAGGAATTCAAAAGGATTTCTCCTTACAAAAATTGTTCTTCTACCAATCCTACATTCATTGGCCTTATGTCCATATTGGTTAGAATGAAAGAAATAACCAAAGAAATGTAGATTATACCTGAAAGGAATATTCCTCTTGATGCTTGATGACTTCATGAGCCCTTTATTTGTGACATCAACATGTTGAAGATCCTTGGAATGTTAACATTGACCTTCTTCAAATCCTAGACGAGTCTTGTCCTTATAGCCTTTTTGTTTTCCCAAAAGATTTTCTAATTTATCACTGCTGCCACACATGTCAAGCCTTTTCCTCAAGGCTTCAAATTCAGCCTCTAAAGCATGACATTCCCCTTCTTTGGTGTCTAACTCCATTCTTGTGACTTCTACAACTCTCTTGCTCTCTTCAGGTTTCAGCTTTAGGTCTACAATTAATTTTTCAGAATCAATGACTTTGCTGATCAGATTTTCATTGTCTTTTTGAGTCTGATTTCTTTAAACAGTTGCCTCCTTTTTGAGTCTCTTAATTTCACCAAGAGCACACTTCAACTTGATGACAGTAGTTTTTCATTGATGTCAAAAAGGTGCTTTTTCAGCTAGGATGTGTGTGGAAGCCACAAGATAGTGTTGAGTTCAACTAGGTGTGTTGAATTCAATTAGGTCATTGTTGTCAAAAGGAGTTGAAAGATCAAAGGATGTTTTGCCATCATGGTATGCCTCAATGGTTTGCTATACCTCATATTGGTGTGCTATCATGCCAAGATGATGATGCTCATATCAAACCATATCAGATCATGATCAAAGTGGTTGGATGAAGTTTTGTTCATCAGACTTAGGATTTGCTCATATCATTCTAATGATCAGGAGCAATTGTTGCTAAGCCTAAGATGTTGTAGGTTGTCCTCTTCATGTATATGCCTCTTAGAGTGGATCTACTCTTTAGTGATTGTCTTGATGTGGATGTGTTCACACTTTATAGTGCTTAATGTTCATGCTAAGCTGCACTTGGTTCAAGAGTTGGTGATTAGATGTGTTGCTTGGAGATGCCTTCCTTATGTATGAGCCTTCATGCCATAAGTCTTTATCAGGATTTAGTTTCAAGATCCCATTGCTACATCAGGATGTCTTCCATATGTATTTGCCTTCATTACTCATTATCATGGTGTTCAGGGTAGGATTTGGTTGATGTTGATATATGAGTTTGTCATTGTTCCTATAGTCTTTTTCATCCAAGAAATCTTAGAAGGATTGCATTAGTATGAAGAAATGATGAATCCAATTTGCACTTGATTAAGAAACCTCCCTTTTAATTTTAACCTCATTTCATTCCTTACTTTATTCTTCATAGAGACTCAAAAGTCAAAAGGATCATTCTTTATCTTCATTTATTTCTAGGGTTTCTTATCTTTCAAGTTTTGTATTCATCTAAAAACCTAGCTGTTGGTTAATTCCCTAAACCTAAGATAAAGTTCTTAAACCTCTTTTCCCCATCACTCAAAAGGAATTACCTTTTATTATGTTTGAGAGTTAACCATTGATTAAAGGTTGTCAACTTAAAATATACCAGTTGGAGGGCTTTTATAACATTTGGAAATTGGCCCATTTTGCTTAGTGAAACCAGGAGATCCAGTTAAGACGTATGGAATAGGTAGGCAAAAAGAAATCAAAGGCTAAGATCTAAAGTATGAAGGGCGCAAAAAAGAGATCAAATGGTGAATGTTTGAAAACAATTCAAATTCCAATGATTTAGTTTCCCAATTTAATTTTCACGGGAAGTTAGTATAACTAAGCCCTAACTGCTTCTACAATGAACTAGATGGGCCAAAGAAATTAAAATAATGAACTGAGAGATGTTTTTGGTGGATTGGATGAATACATCTAGCTCTACAGAGAAATATTTACCAATACATGTGAGATTTGTGAAGATTGGTAATGTAAGGCTATGTTTTTGGGAGCCTTGAATTTGTGTCATGTTTTTCAGTGCATAAAAGGGAATCTTTGATTATTTTTGTATATGAAAGAGGCATACTTGTAACCAATGAGGAGTGATTAGTCATTAAGTATATCTATGTTAGTCCTATTGATGCAATGGTGATATAAGAACAATGTTGTAATTAGTCTCATGTTTATGTTCAAAAGAGTGATAAGGAGAATGTGTATGTATGAGTTAAAGAAAGACTGATGTCATGAAGCTTATGGAAAAATGAGTAGTCCTCAGTACTTTTGTAAATAATCTTGATCAGTAAATCATTAGGGTTGGTGCTCCTTGAAGTAGGTGCTTCTAAACAAAGTATCCATCTAGAGAGGCAGTTTTATTTTCCAGTGAGGTTGTGCCAGCGAGTTGGTGCTCCTATTGATATTGGAGTTGCTGCTCCTAGACACATTTTGTGTAGCCAGTGAGGCATGTTTTTGATTAAACTAGTGAGGTTTTTTCTGAGTAGTTTTTCATCCCTATGAGGGATTTCCACTCATGAAAAACTTGTGTTATGGTTCATGTCATTTATCTTTATGTGTGTGTCTTAATGTTTTGTCATTGAAGTCTTGATCATAATGTTTATAATCATACTTCTGCATATGTATTTGATAAATCTTTGAAGTCTCTCTCTTTCTCTATCCCATGAGTTAAAAGGTGAAAAATATTTTAAGGTTTATAGACCACTAATTCACCCCCCTCTTAGTGGTCATGTACTCAAACAAGTGGTATCAGAGCATAGGTTCCTTATAGAAGTCTAACCAGCTTGGGTAGGTCCTGATAGTGGAGTAACATGGGAAAGTGTAAAAGAAATAGAGAAAAGAAAGAATCCAAGCAAAAGGTTGTGCAACAAACTCCAGTCAAGTCATGTAATGAGTTGTTGCATGAGTATTGATACAAAGTGTGATAAAAAGAATGATTTTGTTGTTGAGATTGATGACATAAAAGGAGACCTCTTTATGGATGAAGATGGATAGGAGTTTGGTGAAAATGATTGTGAAGTTGATTTAGAAGGTGAACTCTTGTGTGCCTTAGATCAGATCAAGAAACTTAGAAAGGAGAATCAGAGATTAGAAGAGCAACTTCAACAAGAAAAAGACTCCAAAGACAAGATATGTTCAGATTTTGCAAAAGTTTCTTTAGAGATTGAAGAGGCAGGAAATTAGATTGTAGACTTAAAGAGTCACGTTGATGAATATGAAAAATTGATTATTAGTCTAAAGACTAAAATTGAGAAAGCCAAAAGAATAATAGATGTAACAAAATCTAACCTTGAGGTGAAAAGAATTTAATGTCTAAAATTAGAGGTAGAAATTATCAATCTGAGAAAAGACTATGAAGGTCTTAAGGTTCTATCCAAGAAATATCAAGAGTTTGAAGAAAGCACAAACAAGTTGCATGAAATGTTGGGCAAACAAAAACACTATAAGGACACCATAGGCTTAGGATATGAGGAAGGACAGACCTCTAAGGCAAGAAAGACACCTAAAAAGAAGATAGACTTGATTTTTCATGCTACTACTCCTGCAGATCAAAAAGAAGATAAATGTGTTGATGAAGGTAGAAGAACAAACAGGACCTCAAGACCTCCACCTGTTAGGCAATATTGTTCAATGAGGTACAACTATTCTCAATTTCATCGTTGTTGTTATTCATGCTTTGAATTTGGTCATAAAACAAGTGAATGTTGGAAACATGCTAGAAAACATGCATGGAATAGAGATTATAGTTTGTCAAACCAAGTCCAGTGCTATAAATGTAATCAACTAGGTCATATTGCAAGGATTTGTAGTTTTCAAGCAAGAAATGATGCTCCTGGTTGTTCAAGAAGACATATTTGTTTTACCCATCTAGTTGGAAATAATGTTATTTTCTTTAAGTGTCATAAGTTTGGGTATAAAGTAAAGCATTATAGCAGCAAGTTGAACAAATCATCTGAGAACATAAGAGGTGATGCAATGAACAAGAAAAAGAAAGAGCCTATTAGGGTTTTGAGAAGAAAACTAGATCCAACAAAAGCAAAACCTGATCTTATGCGTATTGCACAAGAAACATCATTAGTTGCATAGAATGGACCTTGAAGACAAGGGGAGATGTACAAAGTCTTATCTGGCATCCTCAAGGAGATAGTTAGAAGGTAGTAGTTCTATATAAAATATATAGAAAGTTGCAGTTCAGTGGATGTGTGTCTAGTTTGATCATTGTTGGAGATGTTGTCAAAGACTCTTTGTGGCATTAGAGAAATCAAATAATATATTTTACTAGGTTCACTATGTATCTTAGAATAGGATAGTGATGTCCAAAGTAATTTGAAGCTTATCACATACTCTGTTCTCTTAGTAATGGTTGATGCTTCAAGACTCTTCATTTTGCCATTTGTTTAGGGGTTTATCATTGTTATCAACCTGTCAAAATCTACGATCATGTTTCAGATTTTAAGGTGTTCATCATTATTGACATGTTGTGCTCATGCCTTCATGATTTGTGAAAATGTTGGTGATCTTAAGAATATTTGTAGTGACAGAGCTATGTTAGAGCATACTGCATTGTGACTTGACAGTGACTTGGTCCAGTGGATTGTGTCATGTTCAAGACTCAAAAGGTTTGCTCAGGGCCCAAAAATTTTGCCAAGAAGCCCAAACAAATTTAGATCATAATGAGATGCCTAAGTTTTTACTTTCTTCCCGCTTCACAGATATGAGAACAATGCAGAACTTGATCACTTGCTTGTATCAGATGAAGCTAGGGTGCCTATAAGTTTGTGACTGTAACATGGTCCAAAAGCCTACTGAGTTAGGACTTCACTATCCATGTCAATGAACCAGAATGCCATAATATGTGCAAGGTTGAGATGAGATCATGGTTGTTCAAGAGGAAGTTATTTTGCTACTTTGAGACATGCACAAGGAGGTTTACAAGAGAAGCAAGGCTGGATCTCCTAACACCGAGTTTGCATTGTTATCTATGAGAGAGCATGTGTTTAAGAACACATATTACTCCACAAAGCCCAGCTTGGAGAGAATTGAAAAACCCATGATATAGTTATAGAGTGTCATCCTAAGGAAGCTAAGGAGCTAAGATTGTATGTGAAAGTTGAAAGACAGGTTGTGCTACAGATGGAGCATTTGATCTGGAAGTTTAAGGGAAATGAGACTATAAAGATTGATGGGACACACATTGAGGTTATGATGATAGTCCAAGATTGATAAGTAGTTGTAGGACAAGTTAGTGGCATATAAGGTGACTATTTTGTTCACATATGCACAATATGCACTAAGTTTTTCACTGCTCCATGTGCATTTGGAAGTGTTTATATTAGTTGACAAGAAGTGAAGTATTAACTAGATAACAATGGAGTGGTTTGACAGTGGCACTTATATCTAACAGACTTGGAGGAACAATGAATTTCTTGTGACAGAGTTGTATGAAAAGATAATATATTCAGGTAATGAACAGTGTGATCACAGAGAAATAATATGATGTCTTATTCATGTCATTCTAAAGTGATATTTAGTGTTTCATGCTTGTTTCAAGATGAAGGTTTACACAAAGTTGAATGAGGCTTTTGATGATAGTGATAGGTGTAATTAGAGACAGTTGTATTGCAAAGATATTGTAGATATAGGGCACAACGATGATGATATAATAAAAATGATGTCTCAAGTACAAGTATAGGACTGTAGTGTTTATAGACAAGGCACATAAACCTCTAAACAAAATGGTATATTGTTTATCAATCATACAATGATAGTGTACTTCTTGACAATGACATTGACAAGTTATGGCATTGCAGAGTTATCTGATAGGAGAAGTTGACAGTACTTGTTCAATGTGTTGAGTAGTTTTCATTAATTGACATGTGTAGGTATAGTATGTTGAATTAATGTTGTTCATTATAACAGTGATATTGTTTTCTATTGCAAGGACAAAGATTATTTTTTTTGTTATGTGATAGGATTGTGAAGATGGTTATGTAGAGTGGGTGGCAAAACACTGTTAGAAGTTTGTGATTAAGCATTGCAATTCATATTTGATCTCTATTATTTGTTTGTTTCCAAGGGCAGTGCTTGATTGATTATTTCAGATGTTGGTGGTTGCAAACCAATGCCTTTGGACAATATTTGTGATCTTGATTAGCATAGCAGTTGAGAATATGTTTGCCTATGTCTAATTTAGGGGGAGCTTTTGATTTCTTTGTCATCTGATGTCAAAAGGGGGGAGTGATAGAGAGATAAAATTAGGAGTTTTTCCATTAATGACAAAGGGGGAGATTGATGACAATAGTTTGTCATTGATGTCAAAAAGGTGCTTGTTTAGCTAGGATGTGTGTGGATACCACAAGATGGTATTGCGTTTAGTGGATGCCACAAGATGGTGTTGAGTTTAGCTAGGTGTGTTGAGTTTAGAGCTCTAGGTCATTGTTGTCAAAAGAAGTTGAAAGATCAAAGGATGTTTTGCCATCATGATATGCCTCAATGGTTTGGTGTACCTCACATTGGTGTGCTATCATGCCAGGATAATGATGCTCATATCAAACCATATCAGATCATGATTAAAGTGGTTGGATGGAGTTTTATTCATCAGACTTAGGGTTTACTCATATCATTCTAATGATCAGGAGCAGTTGTTGTTGTGCCTAAGATGTTGTAGGTTGTCCTCTTCATGTATATTCCTCTTAGATTGGATCTACTCTTTAGTGATTGTCTTGATGTGGATGTGTTCACACTTCATAGTGCTTAATGTTCATGCTAAGCTACACTTGGTTCAAGAGTTGGTGATCAGTTGTGTTTCTTGGAGATGCCTTCCTTATGTACAAGCCTTCATGCCATAAGCCTTTATCAGGATTTACTTTCAAGATTCCCATTGCAACATCAGGATGTCTTCCATATGTATTTGCCTTCATTACTCATTATCATGGTGTTCAGGGCAGGATTTGGTTGATGTTGATATATGAGTTTGTCATTGGTTCTACAGTCTTTTTCATCCAAGAAATCTCAGAAGGATTGCATTAGTATGAAGAAATGATGAATTCAATTTGCATTTGATTAAGAAACTTCCCTTTTGATTTTAACATCATTTCATTCCTTACTTTATTCTTCACAGAGACTCAGAAGTCAAAAGGATCATTCTTTATCTTCATTTATTTCTAGGGTTTCTTATCTATCAAGTTTTGTATTCATCTAAAAACCTAGTTGTTGGTTAATACCCTAAACCTAAGATAAAGTCCTTAAAGCTCTTTTCCCCATCACTCAAAAGGAATTACCTTTTATTATGTTTGAGAGTTGACTATTGATTAAATGTTGTCAACTTAAAATATATCGATTGGAGGGCTTTTATAACATTTGGAAACCGACCCCTTTTGCTTAGTGAAATTAGGAGATCCGGTTAGGACATATGGAACAAGTGGGCAAAAAGAAATAAAAGGCTAATATCTAAAGTATGAAGGGTGCAAAAAAGAGATCGAATGGTGAATGTTTGAAAACAATTCAAATTCCAATGGTTTAGTTTCCCAATTTAATTTTGATGGGCAATTAGTATAACTAAGCCCTAACTACTTCTACAATGAACTAGATGGGCCAGAGAAAGTAATAATGAACTGAGAGATGTTTTTGGCAGATTGGATGAATGCATTTGGCTATACAGAGAAATATTTACCAATACATGTGAGATTTGTGAAGATTGGTAATGTAAGGCTATGTTTTTGGGAGCCTTGAACTTGTGCCATGTTTTTCAGTGCATAAAAGAGAATCTTTGATTATTTTTGTATATGAAAGAGGCATACTTATAACCAATGAGGAGTGATTAGTTATTAAGTATATTTGTGTTAGTCTTATTGATGCAATGGTGATATAAAAACAGTGTTGTAATCAGTCTCATGTTTATGTTCAAAATAGTGATAAGGAGACTGTGTATGTATGAGTTAAAGAAAGACTAATGTCATGAAGCTTATGGAAAACTAAGCAGTATTAGTACTTTTGTAAATTATCTTGATCAGTAAATCATTAGGGGTTGGTGCTCCTTGAAGTAGGTGCTTCTAAACAAAGTAGTCATCTAGAGAGGCAATTTTATTTGCTAGTGAGGCTGTGTCAGTGAGTGGGTGCTCTTGTTGATATTGGAGTTGGTTCTCCATAAGGAGTTCATGCTCCTAGGTACATTTTGTGTAGCCAATGAGGCATTTTCCAAGTGGTTTTTCATCCCTATGAGGGTTTTCCACTCATGAAAAACTTGTGTTATGGTTCATGTCATTTATCTTTATGTGTGTGTCTTAATGTTTTGTCTTTGAAGTCTTGATTATAATGTTTATAATCATACTTGTGCATATGTATTTGATAAATCTTTGAAGTCTCTCTCTTTCTCTATCTTGTGAGTTAATAGGTGCAAAAGATTTTAAGGTTTATAGACCACTAATTCATCCCCCCTCTTAGTGGTCTTGTACTCCAACACAATTCACCTTCAAGATCAACCTCTTCTTCATCATTTTCAAATTGATCTTCACTCTTTTCATTCTAATTTTCACTAATAACAACCATGAATAAGGTTTCCTCTCCTTCTTCAAGAGATTCTTTTGAACAAGTATCACTTATATCAGCATCCTTAATAAACAAACTTTTCTTCTTTTTGAAGGTGTTTTTGCTTTTAGGATTAAATTGTTTCTTCTTAATTTGTTTCCTATTTCCTTCTTCATCACTTTCAGGATCTTTATAGGGATATTGAGTAGCATAATGTCATATCCTACCACAACCAAAACATTTAAATGGAAGCCTACCCTTATACTTTCCTGACATGACCCCTTTTTCAATCTGCTAACAAAGGTGGACTCTTGGTCATTCAACTCTTCTAGATTAGAATTTATCTCTTTGTCCTTTTTTATAGATTTAAAAGCAGCTTCCTTACTTGTAGAGTCATCATTACAAACCCTCATCTCATAGGCAGTAAATGTGCCATGAAGTTCATCTAAGATGAGTTTATTTATGTCCCTCTCTTCTACAACAGACACTTTGGAATCATACTTAGAAGTTAGAGACCTTAGTACCTTCTTGACAACTACTTTTTCTTCCAAGGTCTCACCAAGGCCATGGATAGAATTGACAGCCTCTTGCACCCTTAGAAGGTAATCAATAACCTTCTCTTCTTCACTCATTTTAAGACTCTCAAACTTGGCTCTAAAGGTTTATAATTTGGCTTCCTTGACTTTAGCATCACCCTGATAGATACTAGACAACTTATCCCAAATAGCCTTAGCAGTCTTACAATCCATAATTTTTACAAGGATCTCATTAGTCAAGCCACTGCAATTAGCATTACTGTCATAGGCCTTCTTTTCATCAACAGTTGAAGGAGGTTTTGTTTTAGTATACTCATTTTCTATTACTACCGAAACATCATAACCTAGGGAAGACAAGTAGGACTCCATTCTAAATTTCCAAAAAGCATAACTAGAGCCATCAAATAATGGTTCTTTGGATGTAGAAAAACCTTCTTGACTAGCCACACCAAATACTCCACTATCAGGTCTCCTAAGTTGATTAAACTTTGAAAAAGGATCCCAAAGCTCTGATACCACTTGTTGGAGTACATGACCACTAAGAGGGGGAGGCGAATGAGTGGTCTATTAAACAAACAAACTTTTTCACCAATTAATCCACTTGACTGATAATGCAAAAAGAACTGAGACACTTCAAATAATTAGACATTGAATGTTGAGTGAATCATAATGATATGAATTAGACCAAGATACTTGAACAAGAATGACTTATCAAATGCAAGTTGACAAACAATCAAGAGAAGTCATAACACATGGATTATGAGTGGAAAACCCTAATAGGGATAATAAACCACTCTTAAAAATTCACTTCATTAAGCCTCAATAGAAAAACAAAACCTCACTGGTTGCATTTAATGTCTCATTGACAAAGTCTCACTGGAAAATTAGCCTCACTAGCAATATGATACATGTCTCACTGACAAAAATTATTGCATCACACATTTGAATGAAAGAAAAAAGCTTAGAGGAACACTTTGTTTCTATACATAACACTATCCTTCTCAATCTCTTCAACTAAACATTTTCTCAACTATACAACCAATATCACTGCAATCAAAACATGAGAAACTCAATACATTATCATCCCAACACCTTAGAATCTTCTTCTTCTGACAAAAACACTAAACTCTTCTGCACACCAACAACATAAACATAGAGTTTAATCAATTATATAACCTCTATGGCATCACCATGTAGACTTAGATCAAATTGATACTACCATAAAAAAACCTTTTAAAACTATAATGAATATACTCAATATGAGAAAAACCCACCATATACTCAAAGATATCACTCTTATAGACTCAAAAAACTAATCCAAACTTTGACAACCTTCATACAAATCTTCAAATCAATTTTCCTGGCCCAAGGAGTCATTTGCATAACTGAAAAAGGGCAGTTGGAGCATAGTTGAGTGAACTTCCCATCAACTTTATGCTAGGAGAGGAGCCGTTAAAGTTTGAATGAAATTTAAACAAGAGTCGTCAGTCTCAAGTTTACTACCTTCATGAGGATCGTAGATGTCTTTAGACCTGTGTTACCGTTGTCGAGTCTTGTTGCTTCTATCTGACGGGGCCGGTCATCCGACAAGCATGACCAAATAAAGTGTTCACTTAAGTGAACACTAACCTGTGTTAACTGGTCAATGAGAAAAAAAGAAAAAAGTGCAAAACAGGTAAGAAAGGGTTTTAGAACTTAGTATAACTTAGGTTTTTTTAGGGTTTAAGTCCCTAAGTGTCAATTATATTCAAACCCTAGAATCAACATTAATGAAGACTTCGACACACCAACTTTTATTAAAAGAGATCCTAGGACATTGTAGAGGTCTCAGAGACTTTAGAATAAAAACATTAAGGCCTGACACTTAGCATAAGATTAGGAAAAACTTGAATAAAGTAAAGGGCACAAAAGGGTGATGCAGAGCCACAACTCTGTCACACAAATTGATCGGCAAGAGGGTGGTCCATGTCTTGGCAAATTACTCCTATCGGCCAAACACCTTTTGCACTGAAATCGTTCCTCATACCGATGTGTCTCTGACACCCCTATCGCTATGACTTCTTCCGTTGGCGTAACTCAAAACCCTTCCAATGATCACCAACTCTTCCTGATGTATGCCTTCACCTTTGTATCTACCGAGAGATACATTCTTCAATGTACATTCAGGATATGCATTGTCAGTGTGACCTTCATCGGTGAGCGCTTTGTATACGCTCCCGATACACTGATGACATAGCTTGCAAATACTTTTGTTGAATTGCGATCATCGGTTTCCTTCACCGTCTCTACCGATCGCCTCTTGCATCTAACACAATGTATATGCGCAATATACATTCAAAACATATAACCCAAATATGCATTCGGTGAAGCTGACCGTTGACTTTCCTTGTATCATATGAAATGCACTTTCACCACATGCAGCCGCAACATGCACTTGCGAGATACACATGAACATTCAACTACGAGATACACATGAAATGACCCCGACATACATTAGCGATATACACATAGAATGTATACCCGATGAAACGACACAAATCTTCACCGATCTAAACCTCTGTAAACCTTGTAACTTCATAGATCCTTTTCTCTGACAACCACACAGATCTTAGACTTCGCCAACCTAGCACATGAGGATGCTAGGATCTATCAATGCATCTTGTACACAATCCTGCAAACACAAATGAACAAATAAATAAACTTATAGAGATGACTAATATTTCGATTATAGGTAAATAAATAAACTTATTTGTGGTAGATTTGTGAGTCGCGTCTCAAAGTTGAATGACACGAGAAGTTGTAATTGTGCGTTAAACGATCTAGAAAACTTGTTTTGCATTATGCACAATCCATTGTGATTGTCGTAAAAACGCTTTGAACATGTGTTGTGAACTCATTCCTTTGTGGAAATCGATGGATGTCGAATTTGAAGCCGAGGTGAGCTATAACCTGTTTTGGTCGTTAATTGGAAGAATATGCCAAAATTGCCTTAGTTATATTTTGGTAAACGTGAGGTTTTTCCTTTAGTTTGATTGATGTCAGTTTTCTTGTCAAAGCTTGAGTAGGGACATGCTCAAGTTCTGTTGTTTTTGACGTCTTCCATTTCGAATGCATCTTCTTCCTTCGAGCTTAAGACTTTGAGATATCATTAATCTAACCTTTATTTTCTTTATTAAGTTGGCCTTTATTCATTCTCTTATTCGACCTTAAAGACACTTTATGCATTTATTATCCACCACCTTGCAAGAGCTTAACTCCACAATTCGGTGATTAGTTGCAATTTCTGAGGTTTAGAAGCCTTTAGGTTCGAGTAAGTGGATGGGGTTGTTACGTCCACTAGCTGCCACGTCACCAAAGGAACCTCCATCATGTAATGTGGTTGCTGAAGGTTAGGGGATCGGGTAGCATGCATAAAACTGATTTCCTTTTGTTTAGGCATGGACGGTAGAGGAAAATGCCATTATTCCCTTATCGTGCAGAGTGTTAGGGGATATCTTTTGTGAGAGGTTTGGAATAGGGGGCAGAAGGAAATGGTGGTGAGACTCTGAGGAGAAAGGAAGAAGAACGCCGCTGATAGGTCAGCAAGGACATGCTTGCTGGAGCTAAGTCTTCAAAACCACAACAGGTTCTCAGATTATCCTCTCTGCGTAGATTTTTACTCATTGTTTGCATCTTATTTCTGGCTATGTATGTGTTGTTGTTTACAATGTAGAGGTTAATGAAAATAATGTATTTTTCTGTATAGCTGAGTGAAGTTTGTCTTCTCAGAATACGTTATCTTTATACATCATGAACGATACCATTGTAATAGTAGAACACAGGTTCAAATATGTATACACCAAGGTAGATAAATGTATGATGCAAGTTGTGAACGATAATCAGATCGTGAAGGATAACTCTGTAGTATTAGAGTGCAAGCTTTAAACTATATACCTACCATGGAATATATCCTTGTATGCATATCATTGTGATGGTCGTAGTGTAAACCATAATCTGCTATTGAAATGCACTGCATTCATGTACCTCTTGTAAGCATTATACTGGGAGTTGGCGATGACGTATGCATTGAATTGTTACATTACATGACTCTGATACCAACTTGAACTGTCTTTTGTACACTTTGAAATGTTAGTTTCTTAAGTGAAGAGCCACACTGCACCACGTACTTACTGTGAAGGAGTCTAAACCTCAGATTTAATGCATGTTTTCGACATAGTTTTAGATTGTTTAGACAACCAAAGGTGTAATATTAACTGGCTGTGGTGTCGAGAGATAAAAACCAGAGTAGGAGAAGGTTACAAAATGTCTCTCTGTCCAAGCGGATTAGAATCCTGAAAACATGAGATTGAATGCCGACGAATGTATTTAACTAGTTTCTTATCTGGTATTAGATCTTGAGTTAGAGGTTGATATATGAGAATGATCATCTCTAGATTCTTAAGATAGATTCCAAGTCTTTTAATATTTTTATTATATAACTCTTACCTCATTGAACCATTTAAAACTATTTGTTTTGGAAGGAGGGTGTAGAGCTTTGTAGTATAAGTTTTTGTCTTTGGTTAAAAACCGTCATGCATTTAAAGTGAAGAGATAAGGGTGGGGAACCCACATTTTGTGTTTTTAGTTAATTAATTTGCATGCAACGTTCCTTGTATCACTATTACCTAGTACATTGAAGACCTTTATAAGTCTACAACTTAAAACTCCGGGCTTTCGGGTATTCGTATTTTATACTTGGGTAATTTGTATAAACTTTTGAAAACTGTATAGCCAAGTTAGAGACCACTTAGGAGTGGATAATTTTAATCAATGGTTTAGATTTTAAAGGGATTATTATTGTATTACAAATGTTATCCGTATAAACAATGAACTAGAAAACCGCTATACATAGTGGAAACGGAGATGACTCCATAAGCTCAGGAATAGAGTAAAACTATGTGCCAAGCGCTATTACATGAAGAAATTCTAATACCTTGAGGTCATCGAGGTTAACAAATATATATATATATATATATATATATATATATATATATATATATATATATATATATAAACCTTACTAATAGGAATATATATATATATATATATATATATATATATATAAACCTTACTAATAGGAAAACTGTAGGATTGCGATTGATTCAAGTCGAGTAGGGTGGGTGAACTTAATCTATGCGTTGATGCAACATTAAATTAAAATTTAAATCCTTTGGCCAAGGTGGTGCATGATCCTCAAGTGCATTGTATGTTCACTGTGACTGGATGGCATAGCTTGTGGAAAGGTCATGCAAGACTAGAGGGAATCTAGGGGGATTGCATGATAACAAGTCTCGTAGGTCACAACACTAGAGCTCAGATGGCAAACACCGATGGTTATCCTAAGTCTATCCTCTTGAGTAGGGTAGGGCCACTTCCAGTTAGGAAGGAGTGCGGGAGACCGACGATCTGTGGTTGGAGGTTAAGCTCCTTGAAGATACTTTCTCTTCCAAATATTGAGGATTGCCGAGTCTTGAATGTAAATGGTCGACAATCGAGATGCGGTGATAATGGTATGTTTCTAATATTGGTTTTGCTTTAAGTATTTTTCAAATTAGTAAGACAACTAAATGTTTATGGTTTATCATTTCTTTTAGTTTTACGAATAATGAAATCATGTATATTGTTATATCGAAGAATGTTATACTTGTTAGTAGTGAAATCTTTTATGTTTGATTAAAAAAAAAAGTACCTATGTTAAAACCTAGTTTTTAAGTAAATTCAGATTTGGATGTTACATATGGTATCAGTGCCAGGTTCAGCACTAGGGCTGATGAGTCCACTAACCTGATTAGGAAATCAACATTAAGCGGGTAGCTAATGATTTGATTTACTATGCCAGGATGGTACGCATCAAGAAATCTGTAAGAAAATCCTTCACGGGTAAGAAACGTTATCTGCAAGCTAAGCAGAAACGACTTGCGATGATCAAAACCATTGACGATGAAAATGACATTTGGCTTCATGATGTGGAAACCTTTGCCAATGCTTTGTCATGACTTAAATGAGTGAAGAGAGAACTCCTTGAGACAGCTAGGACGGCGGCACGAATCATGGTCAATTGCTGCCCTATTAGTGTACCTATGACTATACCTACTACTGCGCCTGTGAGTGTACCTATTAGTGTACCAATGATCACTAGGGATCCGCGTATAGCACCTGGAGCTAAAATTATTGTACTATCATCTGATAGCGAGTCTGAGGGGTATACACCTCGTGATTATGTGTCGGACAATGAATCCGAAGGTTACACCCCACTTGTTAATACTGAGTAAAAACATGAGATATGTCTATCTCTATTGAATGTAGGAACAATTTTGCAAATTGAATAAAGACAAAGTTTTGGTTTGAGAACAATTATGATTATGATCAATTTTTGCTTTTTTTTGGTGATATATAAAATGATAAGCATAAAACTGATTAGTATATGTTTAATTAGGTGAGAAACCAAACTATCATGGATCAATCAGAGTTTAATGAGGGGGAAGATCGGGAAGGTCATAACTCTTGGGAAAACTCCACTGACCAGTTGGATAGGATTCTTAATATGCTTACTGAAGCCAAGGAAAGGTTGAACAAACTGGAAAAGAAAATGGATGAAACTGGGAACACAGAGGGTGAAAATGAGAATTCTCATAATACAAGCAAAAGTAAACATTGGGATCATGTCAGGTCAAGTGAAAACCCAGATGATAGTGAAGTTCAAAGAAAAACCAAAGATAAACTTGCACTAGAATTATCTAAGGATATGAAAAAGGTTAACCCCCCTAAGTTCGATGGAACAAAAACTGGAGATGCAGTAGAAGCATGGTTAATAGAGATGGAGAAATACTTTGAGATCATAAATTACTCTGAGGTTACTAAAGCAGTGTGGGGAGCATATCACCTATCTGGGGAAGCATCCACTTAGTGGATGAATAAGAAAATGGAGCTGGAATTAAGTCCCTTGAAGGTGACATGGAATGAGTTCATGGAACTATTCTGAAAAAGGTGGTTACCTCAGTTATTTTGATCAAAAGTTAACAGATTTCCAAAACCTCAGGCAAGGTGAACTATCTGTGGTTGAGTATGCAGAAAAATTTACTAGACTTCTGAAGTATGTTCCTCAATATCAAAAGGATGAAAAATTTAGGATCAGAAAATTTATCATGGGACTCAATCCTCAGATTGGCGGCGAGGTGGAGGTGCATGGTCCAAGCACAATGGACCAAGTGTATGAGAAAGCAATTAAGCAGGAACAAAAGATCAAATCTATCTCTGCTTACCGTGAAAAGAAATGTAAGAAGTATGATAAGAATTACAACGATCAGTCATATAAAAGGAAGAATGAGAAGGGTTATGGAAACAAGAGGTTTGATAAAGGAAATTGAAAGAACAAAGGGGGATTTGGTAATGAGTGAAGAGGTGAAGATTATAAGAGAAATGACAATTTTAAGAAGAATGATGATTTTACGAGAAGGCCATCTGAGAAGCGAGGACCTATAGGAGGGTGTTTTTCTTGTGGAGGAGATTATTATGCCAACCGTTGCCCTAATAAGAAGTAGAATGGGAAGCCTAGGAATATGGAACTTCCTTCGCAGCAGGAAGCTTTTCAACAAAGGATTCATGTTGCTCTTGACAATTGACAAGCGGAGTATCAGATCACCCCTATTGAGATGACAGGTACCTTATTTAGAGTTCCTGTTTCTATTCTATTTGATACCGGTGCAACAGAAAATTTTGTGTCACCTAGAGTCTTAAGTAAATTTTCTAGAAAAGCTGGTTTTATGTCAAAACCATGGACAGTTGAGTATGCAAATAACTCAAAGGCTCAGGTAGAGCAATGTTTGTTCGAAGCTAAGATTGATGTTTCTAACTTCACCACTGAGGCAAATTTATACGTAGCACCTTTAGGGTCCTACAATGTCATCTTAGGAATTAATTGGTTGTGGAAACATAGGGCCAAGGTAGATTGTTTTCTTAAAACAATTGAGTGTCTGGATGAGAAGGGAAATTCAGTAAATATTCAAGGAATTCAAAGGGAAATAAGGATTAGATCCATTTCTTCAAAACAATTAAAACGGGCTAGGCGAAAGGGATGTCAACTTTTTACAGTCAAAATGGACCTAGTAGAGGAAACCTTGGAGAAACAAACACTTGAGGAAAAATATCCATATCTTTGCAATTTCAGGGATGTATTTCTCGAGGAGCTACCAGGCATGCCTCCAAAAAGAACATTTGATTTTGGCATAGATATTAAACCAGGATCGGAGCCAGTATCTAAAGCTCCATATTGTATGACCACCACAGAACTTATGGAATTAAAGGCTTAATTGCAGGAGCTATTGTCTAAGAATCTAATAAGGCCAAGTGTATCACCATGGGGAGCCCCGGTTATTTTCATCAAGAAGAAAGACAGAACTCTTAGGTTGTGTATAGATTATAGGATGCTTAATAAGGCAACAATAAAGAATAAGTATCCATTGCCACGTATTGATGATCTATTTGACCAAATGCGGAGTGCATCAGTCTTTTCTAAGATAGATCTGAGATCTGGATACCATCAGTTAAGATTGAAAGATGAAGATATTCACAAGACGGCATTTAGAACAAGATATGTTCATTATGAGCTTACGGTGTTGCCATTTGGATTGACCAATGCACCCGCCACTTTCATGAATCTCATGAATAGTGTTTTCAGAGATTGTCTTGATAAGTTTGTGCTAGTTTTTATTGATGATATTTTGATTTATTCCAAAAATAAAGAGGAGCATAGACAGCATCTTCAAATAGTCTTGCAACGATTAAGAGAACACAAATTGTATGTGAAACTCTCAAAGTGCACCTTCTTTCAGAAAGAAGTGCAGTATTTGGGCCATATAATATCAGCTGATGGGATATCAGTTGATCCAGCTAAAATAAAGGCTATTATAGAATGGCCTGAACCTTCCAATGTTTCAGAAGTACAAAGTTTCATGGGATTGGCCGGATATTACAGGAAATTTGTTTTGAATTTCTCAAGCATTTCTAGCCCAATTACCTCCTTGCAAAGAAAAGGAAAAAGGTTTGTTTGGATGGAAGAATGTCAAAAGGCTTTTGACTTGTTAAAAGAAAAATTAACAACCGCTTCAATTTTGAAAGTTCCTGATCCTGAGGGATATTTTGAGGTTATTACTGATGCCTCGGGGGAAGGGTTAGGAGGTGTGCTTATGCAAGATGGCCGGGTAGTAGCCTATGAATCAAGGAAGTTGAAAAACTATGAGCAGAACTACGCTCCTCATGACTTAGAACTGGCAGCAGTGATTCACGCCCTTCAGTTGTGGTGACATTATTTGTTGGGAAAGACTTTTATAATAAAATTAGATCATCAAAGTCTTCGTTACATATTCACACAACCTAATCTTAATGCAAGGCAGAGGAGATGGTTGGAATTATTATTAGATTATGACTTTGAGATTTCTTATATCAAAGGCAAGGAAAATCGAGTAGCTGATGCCTTAAGCAGAAGAAGACACATAGCTTCTATAATCTCTGTTCATGCTAACTTTAAAGATTTAGTATTGCAAAGTTTGTCTGGAGATGAGTATTATGACCAAGTGAAACAGGCTCTACACTTAAACCCTAAGGACCCAAGATATGACAGATTCAGTTTTGAATCAGATGGTTTGATGAGATTCAAGGGAAGAATCTACGTTCCTGACTCAGTGGAACTTAGAAACCTTGTTTGGAAGGAAGTTCATTGTGCACCATACTCTGGAGACCCTGGTGTAACAAAACTTTTAGCTGATGTCAAGCCGCTATATTTCTGGAAGGGAATGAAAAGCAATGCTGCAAGGTTTGTAGCTAGTTATTTGGAGTGTCAGAGAGTTAAGGCGGAACACCAACATCCTGCTAGATTGTTATACCCGCATGATATTCCAGAATGGAAATGGCAGGTTGTTAGTATGGATTTTGTCTAGAGGTTACCAATGTCTAAGAATAGGCATGATGCAATATTGGTTGTTGTTGATAAACTAACTAAGGTAGCACATTTCATACCAGGAAATTTGATGGATGGAGCGCATCTTTTGGCTCGAAAATTTGTGCAGGAAATATTCAGATTACATGGTGTACCTGAAAAGATTATATCTGACAGAGATGCTCGGATAACTTCTCAGTTTTGGCAAACCTTATTTTCTGCATTAGGGACTAAACTTAATGTGAGTACTGCTTATCACCCTAAAACTGACGGACAAACTAAAAGAGTGAATCAAGTAATAGAAGACTTTTTAAGAATGTATTGCATGGATCAGCAATACAGATGGGAGGAATATTTACCTCTTGTCGAATTTGCCTATAACAATTCCTAACATTCTGCCATTAAGATGGTGCCATTTGAAGCATTATATGGAAGGAAATACAGAACTTCTATAAGCTGGGATAAGCTGGAAGATAGGATAAGCATTGGACCTGAAATGCTTGCAGATATGGAAGAAAAAGTGAAAATGATTAGCAAGAGGTTGGTAGAAGCTAATGACAGGCAAAAAAGTTATGCAGATTGCAAACGAGTGCCTAGACATTTCTCTGTTGGTGAGAAAGTTCTTTTGCGAGTGAAACCCCACAAGAGTTCAATAAAATTTGGTAAATCATCAAAATTGGCTCCTCGTTATGTCAGACCTTTTGAAGTTCTTGAGATTATCAATCCAGTTGCCTACAAAGTTGCTCTACCTCCAGCCTTGTCCAAGATGCATAATGTTTTTCATGTTTCATATCTAAAGAAATATTTCGTAGGTAATAACCACATCCTTAACTAGAATTCATTACAGATGCAAGAACTCGGGGTGGTTGTGATCGAGCCACTCAAGGTGCTCGAAATGCATAGACTTCGTTTACGTAATCGAGAAGTTTCGCAATGCAAAATTCAATGGGACCAATATGGCGAGGATAGCGCCACTTGGGAAGACTATAAAGACATTTGCCAAAGATTTCCTGAACTTTTCAAAGACATTAATGTTGAACTATAAAAAGTTTGTTTTAAGTTTAATTTTTGCTTGATAAACTCAATCATCGGGGATGATGATTTTTAAGGGGAAGGATATGTTACATCCCTCTTTTTGGAAACAATAACACTATTTACTTTTCTTGCATATTTCAGTTATGTAATATGTTGTTGACGTCATGGAAACTGGTGATGTGGATAGAGAAAGTTAGTTCTATGAAGTTTTGGAATCTATTGATTATGATCAATGTGATATTATAAACTAAAATGTCATCTTGTTAAGAGAATATGATGATTGGATATATTATTCTTTGATTTGGAATATAGGTGCTTTGACCACAAAATTGTATGTGAGACTGTCGTTGCAGGAATAGGTGGACCATGTTCGACAGGAAGAGAAAGTATCTTTGAGAAAGAGGATAGACTCTAGAAATTAACCATGGGTGTTTGTTACTGAAAACGCCAATCAGGTAGATAAACCTTGAAGCCTTGAATTTAGTCATGTTTGTGGCTAAGATAATTTAAGACGAGATGTCGATGTCTGAAGTTATGGTTTAGCACCTTTCGTAAGTCGTCATTTAGAATTTTGGAAATCGACGTTGTTGTCGCAAGTTTGCTTAATCAAGTCATCTTATAGAGATGACTAATATTTTGATTATAGGTAAATAAATAAACTTATTTGTGGCAGATTTGTGAGTCGCGTCTTGAAGTCGAATGACGTGAGAAGTCGTAATTGTGCGTTAAACGATCTAGAAAACTTGTTTTGCATTATGCACAATCCATCGTGATTGTCGTAAAAATGCTTTGAACATGTGTTGTGAACTCTTTCCTTTGTGGAAATCAACGGATGTCGAATTTGAAGCCGAGGTGAGCTATAACCTGTTTTGGTCGTTAATTGGAAGAATATGCCAAAATCGCCTTAGTTATATTTTGGTAAACATGAGGTTTTTCCTTTAGTTTGATTGATGTCAGTTTTCTTGTCGAAGCTTGAGTAGGGACACGCTCAAGTTTTGTTGTTTTTGATGTCTTCCATTTCAAATGTGTCTTCTCCCTTCGAGCTTAAGACTTTGAGATATCATTAATCTAACCTTTATTTTCTTTATTAAGTTGGCCTTTATTCATTCTCTTATTCGACCTTAGAGACACTTTATGCATTTATTATCCACCACCTTGCAAGAGCTTAACTCCACAATTCGTTGATTAGTTGCAATTTCTGAGGTTTAAAAGCCTTTAGGTTCAAGTAAGTGGACGGGGTTGTTGTGTCCACTAGCTACCACGTCGCCAAAGGAACCTCCATCATGTAATGTGGTCGCTGAAGGTTAGGGGATCGGGTATCATGCAGAAAATTGATTTCCTTTTGTTTAGGCATGGACGGCAGAGGAAAATGCCATTATTCCCTCGTCGTGCAGAGTGTTAGGGGGATATCTTTTGTGAGAGGTTTGGAATAGGGGGCAGAAGGAAACGATGGTGAGACTTTGAGGAGAAAGGAAGAAGAATGCCGCTGATAGGTCAGCAAGGACATGCTTGCTGGAGCTAAGTCTTCAAAACCATGATAGGTTCTTAGATTATCCTCTCTGCGTAGATTTTTACTCACTGTTTGCATCTTATTTCTAGCTGTGTATGTGTTGTTTTTTACAACGTAGAGGTTAATGAAAATAATGTACTTTTCTGTATAGCTTAGTGAAGTTTGTCTTCTCAGAATACGTTATCTTTATACATCATGACCGATACCATTGTAATAGTAGAACACAGGTTCAAATATTTATACACCAAGGTAGATAAATGTATGATGCAAGTTGTGAATGATAATCAGATCGTGAAGGATAACTCTGTAGTATTAGAGTGCAAGCTTTAAACTATATACCTACCATGGAATATATCCTTGTATGCATATCATTGTGATGGTTGTAGTGTAAACCACAATCTGCTATTGAAATGCACTGCATTCATGTACCTCTTGTAAGCATTATACTGGGAGTTGGCAATGACGTATGCATTGAATTGTTACATTACATGACTATGATACCAACTCAAACTGTCTTTTGTACACTTTGAAATGTTAGTTTCTTAAGTGAAGAGCCACACTGCACCACGTACTTACTGTGAAGGAGTCTAAACCTCAGATTTAATGCATGTTTTCGACGTAGTTTTAGATTGTTTAGACAGCCGAAGGTGTAATATTAACTGGCTGTGGTGTCGGGAGATAAAAACCAGAGTAGGAGAAGGTTACAAAACATCTCTTTGTCCAAGCGGATTAGAATCCCGAAAACATGAGATTAAATGCCGATGAATGTATTTAACTAGTTTCTTATCCGGTATTAGATCTTGAGTTAGAGGTCGATATATGAGAATGATCATCTCTAGATTCTTAAGATAGATTCCAAGTCTTTTAATATCTTTATTATATAACTCTTACCTCATTGAACCATTTAAAACTATTTGTTTTAGAAGGAGGGTGTAGAGCTTTGTAGTATAAGTTTTTGTCTTTGGTTAAAAACCGTCATGCATTTAAAGTGAAGAGATAAGGGTGGAGAACCCGCATTTTGTGTTTTTAGTTAATTAATTTGCATGCAACGTTCCTTGTATCACTATTACCTAGTACATTGAAGACCTTTATAAGTCTACAACTTAAAACTCTGGGCTTTCGAGTATTTGTATTTTATACTTGGGTAATTTGTATAAACTTTTGAAAACCGTATAGCCAAGTTAGAGACCACTTAGGAGTGGATAATTTTAATCAATGGTTTAGACTGTTAAGGGATTATTATTGCATTACAAATGTTATCCATATAAACAATGAACTAGAAAACCGTTATACATAGTGGAAATGGAGATGATTCCATAAGCTCAAGAATAGAGTAAAACTATGCGCCAAGCGCTATTGCATGAAGAAATTCTAATACCTTGAGGTCATCAAGGTTAACAAATATATATATATATATATATATATATATATATATATATATATATATATATATATATATATATAAACCTTCCTAATAGGAAAACTGTAGGATTGCGATTGATTCAAGTCGAGTAGGGTGGGTGAACTTAATCTATGCGTTGATGCAATGTTAAAATAAAATTTAAATCCTTTGGCCAAGGTGATGCATGATCCTCAAGTGCATTGTATGTTCACTGTGACTGGATGGCGTAGCTTGTGGAAAGGTCATGCAAGACTAGAGGGAATCTAGGGGGATTGCATGATAACAAGTCTCGTAGGTCACAACACTAGAGCTTGGATGGCAAACACCGATGGTTATCCTAAGTCTATCCTCTTGAGTAGGGTAGGGCCACTTCCGGTTAGGAAGGAGTGCGGGAGACCAATGGTCTGTGGTTGGAGGTTAAGCTCCTTGAAGATACTTTCTCTTTCAAATATTAAGGATTGCCGAGTCTTGAACGTGAATGGTCGACAATTGAGATGCGGTGATAATGGTATGTTTCTAATATTGGTTTTGCTTTAAGTATTTTTCAAATTAGTAAGACAACTAAATGTTTATGGTTTATCATTTCTTTTAGTTTTATGAATAATGAAATCATGTATATTGTTATATCGAAGAATGTTATACTTAGTAGTGAAATCTTTTATGTGTGATTACAAAAAAAAAAGTACCTATGTTAAAGCCTAGTTTTCAAGTAAATTTAGATTTGGATGTTATAATGACTACCTTGCATATTTTACCTTTGCTTCTGCAATTGATCCTGAAAAGAGATCTCCTCTGTGATGGTTCAACATTCACTGTTTCTTTGAGCAATGTCCTCTTGATCATCAGACTTTCTCCCGTTTCTGATTCTAGATTCACTTCAGGAGTTGGCACACTCACTGCATCCTCTTGAGTCAATGTGGTTCTTCTCTCATTACGATGAGAAGTTGAGGTCTTCTCTGGACACTTATAAGCTGAGTGCCCTATCTGATTATAGTTATAACATCTCATATTGGAGAACTTGGATTCTCTCCCTGATCCATTTGTCCCACCTCTTTCATTTGGCCTTCTTCCTCTGTAGCCTCCTCTGCTACTTGAGTCCCCAACTTGCTCTTCTTGGTTAGACTCAACACTAGGCCTCTAGTTAGGACTTCTTCCTCCAAAACTCCCTCTAAAACTTCTATCACCTCTTCCTCTACTCTGCTGCTCACCTTTCCTCTTTAGCTTCACTTCAGCCCTTAATGCTACTTGAAAGCATTTTTCCATAGTTTCAGGTGTAAATAAGCTTATCTCATCTTGAATATTGATCCTCAAACCATTTAAATACCTTTCTACCTTGGCTTTTTCATCCTCCATGTACCCACAATGAAGAGTGTATTTGTGAAACTCCTCAGTGTAAGTAGCCACATCCATATCTTTTTGCTTAAGAGTGTGCATTTTCCTATAAATCTGCACCTCATAGTCAGTTGGAAGGAACTGGGACTTGATCTTCTCCAGCATTCTACTCCATGAAGATATCATACTTTTCCCATTCTTTACCCTCTCTCCTTGGGTGTAATTCCACCATGTAAGGGCAACACCTTTGAGTTTAGTTTTTGCAAACTTAACCCTCTTACTTTCAAGAACTTCTTTGTACTCAAAGTAGTTGTTCAGAGCCTCAATCCACTTCATGACTTCCTCAGCATTCATTTTTCCACTGAACATGGGAACATCTATTCGAGCCTCCGAAGAGTCCTTGCCAATTGCCTTAATGGCTTCCAAGAATTGCTTTTGTTCAGCCGACATCTTTGTCCCTTCTTATTCCTCTGCTTCTTCTTCCTCTTTCTCCTCTTCTCCATCGGAATCATCATCTGATTTCTTTCCTATTCTCATTGCCTTCAACTCAGCCTGGAGTGCTTCCTTGACCCCAGTTTTGATCAGCTCCTCCATCTCCTTAAATCTCTTGACCACTTCTATGGTCATCCCCTTTGGAGGCATATGACTAGCCTCTCCTTCACTTCCTCTGTCTGACATAAACATTCACAGACAATGCCAACACTTCTGCAAATCCTCAATTTGACTACAACACAATGCTCAATCAGATGTCGCTGCTACAGACCCATTCCTCTCATCCAACAACAGATTCTAGAGGTGCACTACCACTCTCTCTCACAGTGGCCTTACTTTGCACCCTCTTCCAGCCAAATCTCTATTGGTGAATGGTCTTGACAGACCTCATCATCATCTGCCCACACACTACAGGAATAGGATTCATCTGCCTTTAGAAAATTAAATACAAAAACACCTTCACCCAGAGCTTTCACTAGCTCTGATACCAATATGATGCAGAGCCACAACTCTATCACACAAATTGATTGGAAAGAGGGTGGTCCATGTCTTGGTGAATTACTCCTATCGGCCAAACACCTTTCGCACTGAAATCCTTCCTCATATCGATGTGTCTCCGACACCCCTATCGCTATGACTTCTTTTGTCAGCATAACTCAAAACCCTTCCATCGATCACCAACTCTTCCTGATGTATGCCTTCATCTTTGTATTTACCAAGAGATACATTCTTCAATGTACATTCAGGATATACATTGTCGGTGTCACCTTCTTTGTCGGTGAGCGCTTTGTATACGCTCCTGATACACTGATGGAACAGCTTGCAAATACTTTCACCGACTTGCGATCACTGATTTCCTTCACCGTCTCTACCAGTCGCCTCTTGCATCTAACACAATGTATATGCGCAATATACATTCAAAACATATAACCCAAATATGCATTCGGTGAAGCTGATCGTTGACTTTCCTTGTATCATATGAAATGCACTTTCACCACATGCAGTCGCAACATGCACTTGCGAGATACACATGAACATTCAACTGCGAGATACACATGAAATGACCCTAACATACATTAGCGATATACACACAGAATGTATACTTGATGAAATGACACAAATCTTCGCTGATCTAAACCTCTGTAAACCTTGTAACTTCACAGATCCTTTTCTCTGACAACCACATAGATCTTAGACTTCGCCAACCTAGCACATGAGGATGCTAGGATCTATCAATGCATTTTGTACATGATCTTGCAAACACAAATGAACAAAATGAAAAACACAAAAATGAATTGTACAGCGATTCCACCAATTTCGAAGAAATCTAACCGGTGGAATGGACTAAGAGTCCATGTCGACCACAAAACAGTAAATAAATTGCACAGAGAAAACCTAACGAATTTAGATGATAGAAGATGCACATAACTTTATTTATTATGCCTTTAAAAAAATGTGCATATAGATGCTCTATTTCTCAATTACAATCACATTGATATTTGATCTCAACTACAACTATTGAACTGAACTGAACTCAACTGATTACATTCGATCTGCTCTGGGGTATTTATCTACTCGCCCTGAGTAGTACCAACCTAACTCCAAGTGATTGGGAGACAACCTCCAAGCGGTTGGGAGATCTAACAACCTCCAACTGCCTAACAACCTTTGTAATTACAGATTGATAAGTGTCCTTGGGACTTACAACATAAACCTAGATACAAACTAAAATAACATGTATTGGTCAAACAGACCTTATTACATAAATGGTCTTATAGGACCTTATTAGAAACAACAAAATGAACACCAAACAATTGAATGCCTCATGGAGGCCACCTTGTGTTAGGCCTCCTGTACCAAAGGGTCAATACACTCTAACTTATTAAACCTTCAAAACTTGTAAAAAACACTTTATTCAAGACAAATGTGACTCTCCATGAGAATACACAAGATCTCTAATCTGATGTAGTCAAGTGAGTAGGCACAAGCATAATGAAGGTGCACCACTAAATAAAGTCTTTAATGTCTTCCTTTCAACATGACAAACAAGAACACATAACACATACAAACAAGGTCTTCCTTCTGTTTCAAAACAATGAACCTTTGATCAGAATTAGACATGAATGAGCATCAAAAAACAACTTCTCAGGAAGCAACAACATTGAAGATATGATATAAATGCATTAAGTGAAGATATGATAGGAGTAGAAGAAGGACACTTGACATCAATGCCATCAATAGGATCACATGCCAACACTATTTTGGGGATTTTTCAAGACCTTTCAAAAGAATATGTAGATGAGGGAGAGAATCCCATCAAAGGTTGTTGACAAATATTAAAATGATATAACATTCATGGTTGATAAAGATATGGAGGCTATTGAGCTAAGAACATTTTGGATCACAACCTTGCCATATGAGGTCTCTGAGTTTGATTTGGTGGGATATGCTAACATGTTACTCAACAAACCAAAGAATCCCTCTATTGGAAGGTTTGGCACTTATGATGAAATTATTGATAAATCATTTAGAAGGGATGTAGAGGAGAATGCACAAAAAGTTAAAGCTAAGGTAGAGAAAATGAAATTTGACCTAGAAGACTTGCTCAAATCTCCTAAAGGCTCTTTAGGAGAAGCACAAACTCTTCCTACTACACAAATGCTTAGAAGAACAAGTAGATCAATATCTACTGCAACTACCTTTTATGTCCCCTCTGGATCATCATCATTACTTGTCAAAAGAAGTACTAATAAGGTCTTTATGCAAATTCAAACCACAGAAAAGAAGAGGCCATTACAGAAAAGTCAGGTAAGAAGAGGGAAGATTAATCTTTTGAACATTGAAGATGTTGAAGAAGAGAAAGAAGAAGAAATTGATGTTTTGGAGAGAAAGAATAAAAGAACAAGAGAAGAAACTAAAAAAGGGAAAACATCCAAAGGAAAGAGAAAGGGAAAAGAGAAGAAATAAAAAAGAACCCCCTTCGATAATAGCTGAACATGTGTCCCTACAACTTGAAGCTACCATAAATGCAATTACAAAGTATGGTGCACTAAAAGGTGTTGATGATCTCTATGATGAAATCCCTCTAGATGACAAAGCCACAATTAAGAAGGCCATAGTGATGTACATGATGGGCTTAAATATAGATCTAATTAAGATCATTGATCAACTCCCCACAAGTCTTGCAAATATACTCACAAACATGAGAAATAAAGCCATGGTTAAAGAGATTGAGATGAGAAAACTCGTTAAAAGGATTGATCCTTCCACCTCTAATGAAGATAAAATTAAGGTCTCTTAAAAACAAGCCCAAGAATTCAGAACAAAAAGAAGGATAAACATCCTTATGGGAAAAGACAAAGAAGAAATGACAGACTAGAGAAAGAAACCATAGAGAAAATTGATGAAATCTTGCAAGAAATAAAGAATGCTAAAGTGGCTACTAAGGAACAAGTTCCTCTAGAGATACTAGATGAACCCATTCGGGATATAGAACTTTCAGCATTTGACATGGGTAAGAAAGATGATAAACAAAATAAGGAGATTGATCCTCCAAAGAACATTGAAACTCCAAAGAATCAACATAAAGTAAACATTCCTCCTAATAATACAGAAACATAAAATTCAAAAGATCAAGGTGAGATGAATTTATCCCCTCTGGAGAATAATGATGCACAAAATACAGAGGGTCAAGATAAAGTAAGTACCGCTCCTCCAGAGAATACAAATATAGGTACAGAACATGACGGTTCTCCTCTAGAGAATACAAGAAAGGATTATTAAAGATAAGAGGATAACTGTGAGGAGAAGTGGGAAGAAAAAGTTTCAGAAAAGAGTGAGGTATTTAAACAAGATGAGACAAAGAAGAAGCAAGATGAGAATATTGAAGATATAGTTCAGAATTTTTCAGAGTCAGACTCATTCAAAGACCTATTAGATATGCAATTGCAGTTTCAACAAATGATTACACCTCAACTTCTGTAGACTCCTACCCATGAGGGGCAAGTAGAGCTGTTGAGTATTTCACTTCTTCATAAGCTTCAACTTGGTGATATATTGCATACTTCTACAAGAAAGGATTTCTTGCAAGAAAACTTGAAAAATATCAACTTAGTTGAAGATGTGAATTTGATTTAGGAAGGATTACTAGAGGTAATCATTAACTCCTCTCTACCTCTGGAACAAAGGTTGAATCTATTAATGGATTCTTTTAAAGATCATTCTTCTTGTGTTGAGAAAAAAGCAAAACAAGAGGAATTAAGGAAGATGAATGAGAAAAGGTTGGCTAAGATATCTGATAGGTGTGCCAATGCACACAATAAGCTACAAGAAAACTTGAAAATATTCAAAGGATGTATTGATGAAGACACCACATTATACATGTTCTGTTTGAAATGGCCAAATGCCACCATGAACATCAAAGCTCAGATTGACTCTATTGAGTCACGGATCTCCAAATTGGCTAAGGTTTATGACTTGTAAAAAGACAAGGATGGATCAACAAGAGAAAAAATTGAAAATCTTCATTCATAGTTGTCACAATTTCAGGACTAGAGAGAATAGATAAAGAAATAATTTGGGTAGTTAAGGGAAATAGTCAATTTGAGACTTGCTTCATTATCTAGGCTATTAAGTGAAGTTGAAAATTTTGATTTGAAGATGAAGACCCCAAGCAACATAGAGGAGGCTAAGGACTTGTGTATGCAATTTGAATGTCAAAATCAAATTCTTGCCTCAGAGAAAGCAAATTGGGTTTCTACTCTTGCCCAACTCAAGATAATATACAAAGCGAATCTACCTTCTAAGTGAGTTGCAAGAGTTTTTGTAGATTAGAAAATTTTCAATGTATATAGTCTTACAGAGGCTAGTAGTGTCATATTATATAGATAGCATCTATTTTTGAGGAATCTCTATCTTAGGGAGAGTACAGTTTGCAGAAATCATTTTGTAAGGGGGAGTTTATATAGTTTTTGAATTGATATAAATAGAGGATATCAGGCACTTTATCCTTGATGTCAAAGGAGGAGAGAGAGAAATATATATCTAAGGGGGGTTATATGTTTCCATCAATGACAAAGGGGGAGATTGTTAGCAATGTGTGTTGTCATTGATGTCAACATAGTATCTTGCAATATAAGGACAAACTTGTATAGAGGTTGTGTATAGAAGAAGGAGAAATTGATGGACAGTGAAAGATTTGAGAGAGACAACTTGATTCATAAAAGAAGGAGAAGCTGATGGATAGTGGAAGATTTTGGAGAGACGGTTTGACTTAGTTGAAGTCAAGGGGTCAGCATGTCTAAGGTTAGTCAGTCCAGAAGACTTAGCAAATGGAGTGAAACTGGTGCAGTCACGATAGGAGGGTTCATAGAATGAACTATCTGGACCATGCAGTAAGAGTAAACACAATGGAAACAATGCAAGAATATAGAAAATATGCAAATTCAATCATTCAGTATATCAAATAATTCAAATATAATCTATCCAGCAACATGCGAGCTTACAACTAGGCTCAAAGGCCTGATTACATATAAGCACAAGATAAAGCTTTGAAGCTCCTCCGCACAAAACTAAACTATAGATCTTTCTAATGTGAATAGCTGCTTTCCTAAGGATCTATTACATCGATATATATCATTTCTGGACCAATAAATTCCTCCACATCGGCCACAAGAGATCCAGAATCCCGATGAAGAGGTGTAACGTGTGTTCTTGGATAGGTCAGACCTATTGGCTTGAAAATCCTTCTCCAACAGATACAATGAAGACGGACCTATGAGGAAGGTCGGCCATGAACCAAGGAACATTGTAGAATGAATCACAAGGATCCACAAGTCAACCAATGCTCCCAATCCTTCTCCTTCAGCTGATTGCTCATGACTGTCAGAGAGCTTTGCACTGAGAAAATAGAGGATCTTCTGGTAGCGATAACTTTCTGGCAATTGATCCAAATGCTCTAAATTCTTGATATGATGTAGATGAATGAATTTAGAGGCTAAGTCCAGATCCGCAAGATGTGGAATGCCAAAACTGAACCACAAGCTAAAACTACTTCTGACTAAATTACCTGAACTGAACTAGAAAAGAAAGAACTGAAATGTAAACAAACTAAAATGTAAATGCAAATGTTTTTTGGTTGATGCAAGATTACTCTTGAACTAGGGATGCTCTTGCATTAGACATCTAGGGTTATTGAAAAAGTGAGTCCCTCACTTTGCTGGGGCTAGGGGAGAACCAAGACGGTCCACCTCAGCTTGAGAAATCCATGATGAATCTTCTTCCGGTCTACCTTTCCACTTCACAAGATATTCTTTGTATTGTCTTCTTTGAGTGCTACGTCCAACTCTGCTATCCAAAATGTCTTCAATTTGTTCTGGTGCTTGTTCTGGTAACTATTTCTTCAAGTCTTCTTCCATGCTATCACTAAACTCTGCTTCATGATACTGATGAAGATTTGCAATGTTGAAAATAGGTGAAATACCCAATGTCTCTGGTAATTCCACTTCATATGCATTTCCTGAATCAAATTTCTTGAGTATCTTACAAGGTCCAAACTTCTTCATCTTCAACTTGTTATATGTCCCAATTGGAAATCTTTCTTTTCTCAAATACACCATGACTTCATCTCCCTCTTCTAATTCCTTATGTCCTCTTCTCATCTGCCTTCTCTTTGTACTTACTGTTCATGTTTTCCAAATGCTTCTTCACCTGATTATGCACTGTCTTCATATGATCTACAAATTCTTCTGCTTCTGCACTTCTCGTTTCCTCTGTGTTAATTTCTCTCAACTTTGTAACTGCTCTAGGATTCATTCTAGTAACAATCTCAAAAGGTGTTCTTCTGATACTCCTATTGACTAAATTATTGTATGCAAACTCTGCTTGTAAAGAATCAAATCCCAACTTCCAGTTTTCTCTCCAACCAAACATCTCAACATGTTTCCCAAACTCCTATTCACTACCTCTATTTGTCCATCTGTTTGTGGATGAAAAGTTGAGCTGAACTTCAAATGTGTCTTTATCTTCTTCCAAAGTGTTCTCCAAAAGTATCCAACAAACTTTGTATCTCTATCTGAAACTATACTCCTAGGTAATCCATGTAATCTCACAATCTCCTTGAAAAATAGGTCAGCTACATGCATTGCATCAGTTGTCTTCTTGCAAGGTATGAAACGAGCCATCTTTAAAAATTTGTCAACCACTCCAAATATTGAATCATGTCCTCTCTATGTCTTAGGTAATCCCATTACAAAATCCATGCTTATGTCTTCCCAAGGTCTCTCCGATACTGTCAAAGGTTTATACAATCCAACGTTCTAACTACTCCCTTTTGCAACTTGACAAACTTTGCAACTTAGCACAAATCTCCAGACATCCTTATATATTTGAGGCCAAAAGTAATTTTCACTTACCAAAGCCACTGTCTTATCAATGCCAAAGTGTCCTGCCAATCCACAACTATGCTTTTCCTTGATCAAGTTATCTCTCATTGAACTTCTAGGTATGCACAATTGACTTCCTTGGAACAACATATCTTCTTGAATGAAATAATCCAACCACTTGCTCCTATCTGTCACAACTAGTTCCTTACATGCTTTCCAAGGTTCTGCAAAATTAGTGTCTCCCTCATACATGTTCTTCAATTCATCAAAACCCAACACTTCAACTCTCATCTCTGTCAACATGTTTCTTCTCCTACTTAATGCATCATCAACTTTATTTGATTTTCCACTTCTATTCTTCAACTTACCTTGACTGTTTAAATATTGCAAAGCTGATGATCTGTATACAACACAAACTCCATAGGCAACAATAATCTCTCCACTTCTTCAAGGCTTGAATTATGGCATAGAACTCCTGGTCATAAACTGAATATCTTCTCCTTGCATCATTCAACTTCTCACTGAAATATGCTCTAGGTCTACCCTTCTGACTTAACACTGCTCAAATTGCATTTCCACTTGCATCACAATCAACTTGAAATACCTTATTGAAATCTGGTAATGCCAAAATAGGTTGCTCTATCACTTTCTACTTCAACAACTCAAAACTCTTATCTACTCCAGATGTCCACTTGAAATCTTTTCTATCACCTCTCATTGTCTTTGTCATAGGGTTACAAACTAAATTAAAATTTTTGATGAACTTCCGATAGAAACTAGCCAAACCATGAAATGATCTAACCTCTCCAATTCTCTCCAATGTAGGGCATTCAATAATTGCTTTCATTTTTTTAGGGTCTATCTTCAATCATTCTGTAGAAATCCCAAATCCCCAATATATCAACTCTTCTTTCATGAAACTACACTTCTTGATGTTTATCAACAATTTCTCTTCTCTCAACCTCTGCAAAACTTGTCTAATATGAAACAAATGTTCTTCCTTCGTCTTATTGAAAATCAAAATATCATCAAAGTATACAATTACAAACTTACCCAAGAATTTCTTCAAGACTTCATTCATCAACCTCATGAAAGTACTCGGTGCATTTGTCAATCCAAAAGGCATCACTAACCACTCATACAATCCTTTAGTTGTTTTAAAAGCACTCTTCCATTCATCACCTTCTCTGATTCTGATTTGATGGTATCCACTCTTCAAATCTATCTTTGTGAAATATCTTGCTCCACTCAAACAATCCATAATATCATCCATCCTAGGTAAAGGAAACCTATACTTAACTGTGATCTTGTTTATTGCACTAGAATTAGTACACATTCTCCATTCTCCATCTTTCTTAGGTGCTAACACTACGGTACTGCACAAGGACTCAAACTTTCTTTGATCAAACATTTTTTCAACAATTCTTGTATCCGTCTATTCAATTCTTCATTCTCTACCGGTGTCATCCGGTGTGCTGCTCTGTTAGGCAAACTTGCTCTCGGTATAAGATCCATGTGATGATTGATGCTCCTTATAGGTGGTAATCCTTCAGGTACATTATCTGATATGATGTCTTCATACTCTGTCAGCAACTCTCTTATCTCCTCCGGCTATTCTTCTTCATTCTCTTTCTTCAATGCTTAAGGCTTCTTAGGAATCAAGGAAAAACACATATTCTTATGTCTCAAACCATCCAAAAATTTCCTTCCATCTACCAAAGAGATTCTAGCATTTCCACATACTTCACTCATGGGATCATCCTCCAAAGGAATCAAAGTAATTCTCTTTCCATTTGTTGTTATAGTATAGCTATTCTTTCTTCCATCATGCATTGTTTTTCTATCATATTGCCAAGGTCTACCCAACAAGATATGACAAACATCCATAGGCATAATATCACACAAGACTTCATCATGATAAGATCCAATATGAAATTTCACCAAACATTGTCCACTCACCAGTACCTTATGATCATCCTGAATCCATGCTATCTGATAGGGCTTAGGGTGTTTCAATATTTTCAACTTCAGCTTAGTCACCATCTCCTCTGAAACCAGGTTATCTGAACTACCACTATCAATCACAACTTTACAACACTTACCTCCGGATTTGCATCTGGTTCTGAACAGACTTTCCTCTGTGATGGTTCCTCATTTGTCTCAGTTTGAAATAGTGCTCTCCTCATCACCAATGATTCTCCTTTCTCCGAATTGCCAACTGAACAAGGTGATTCAACAGGTTCTTCTTCAACATAGGCTGCTCTTCCACTGTGCTTTGTCTTCTAGCTTGTACTACCTTGATTACATTCAAATGCTCTGTCCTTCACCTCCACACTTAAAATGGGTACCTCTGAATGTTCTCTTATTAAATCCTCTTCCTTCTCTTCTATATCCTTCATTCTGGTATGCACTAGGGTTTCCTCTCTGATAAAAATTTATGTCTTCTCTCCAGTAAGCATTGTTATCTCTGTCATCCTTCCTCAATGGGATGTCAAACTTGTTTTTCTCCAGATAAGATCTGTCTCCTCCAGAAAATGTCCTACCTCTTAGGAATTTACCCCCTCTACCTCTCTATCTCTGATCATGTTTCTTATTCAACTTCTCTTCAACTTTCAGGGCAAACTGATATGCTTCTTCCAAAGATGTCATCCTTACCAAGCTTAGCTCTTCTTGAATGTTCAATCTTAGTCCATTGATGTATCTAGCCACTTTATCCTTTCTTGCTTTGCTATGTCCTATTCTGATGATCATTTTATGAAATTCTTCAGTGTACTCCTTCAAAGATTTCTCCTTTTGTCTTAGGTTTTGCAATCTTTTCAACAGCTCCAACTCATAGTCAGTAGGTATAAACTGATTCTTCAACTTTGTCACCATCCGGTCCCACTTTGTAATGTTTTATTTTCCTCTCCTATTCCTTTCCAACTGAACTTCTTTCCACCATATAGCAGTGTGTCCTTTCAACTTTGTCTTTGCAAATTTTACCTTCTCCGGATCTTCAATTTTTTCATATTCAAAGTATTCTTCCATGTCATTTATCCAATCAATCAACTCTTCTAGATTCAAATTACCAATATAGTTTGGCACATCAAATATAGGTCTTTTCCCAATCTTTGAAATAGCTCGCAACATCTTCATCTGATCTGATTCTTCTTCTTCATGACCTTCTAGGGTTTCACCAATTTGTTCAACAGATTGAAATTCTTCTTCATCATCACTTTCAACATTAGGTCTAGGTGTCAATCCTCTTCACCTATCTTCTTCAATTGAATCCAAAAGAATTCTCATTATTCTCATCAATTCCATCATCTCATCCATTCTATTAGCCATTGTACCAACATGTGGAACTCTTCACAGTGGCATCTTCCTAGGATCAAGTGCAAACTACCTTAGGTTAGCGATCGGGCTACAAGCGACAATTGCCTCTCAATCAATGATCAGTTGCACACAAGTAACCTACCTCAGATCGACAATCTACTTACAACAAGATCTTACATAATCCCCTTCGCCAATTCACTCCAAAGAATTGAACTTTCACTCTGATACCACTTGGTGCAGTCTCGGTAGGAGGGTTCATAGAATGAACTATCCAGACTGTGCAGCAAGAGTAAACATAATAGAAACAACGCAAGAATATAGAAACTATGCAAATTCAGTCATTTGGTATATCAAAGAATTCAAATATAATCTGGCCGGCAACATGCAGGCTTACAATTGGGCCCAAAGGCCTAATTACATAGAAGTGCAAAATAAACCTTTAAAGCTCCTCCGCACAAAACTAAACTATAGATCTTTCTAATGTGAATAGTTGCTTTCCTAAGGATCTATTACATCAATATATATCATTTCCAGACCAATAGATTCCTCTGTGTCAGCCACAAGAGATCCAGAATCTCTATGAAGAGGTGTAACATATGTTCTTGGATTGGTCAGACCTATCATCTTGAAAATCCTTCTCCAATGGATATAATGGAGTGCGGACCTATGAGGAAGGTCGGCCATGAACCAAGGAACATTGTAGAATGAATCCAAGGATCTGCAAGTCGGCCAATGCTCCCAATCCTTCTCCTTCAGCTAATTGCTCATGACTGTCAGAGAGCTCTGCACTGAGAAAACATAGGATCTTCTAGTAACGATAAATTTCTAGTAATGATCCAAATGCTCTAAATTCTTGATATGATGTAGATGAATGAATTTAGATGCTAAGTCCAAATCCACAAGATGTGGAATGCCAAAACTAGACCACAAGCTGAAACTGCTTCTGATTGAACTACCTGAACTAAACTAGAAAAGAAAGAACTAAAATGCAAACAAACTGAAATGTAAATGCAAATGTTTTTTGGTTGATATAAGATTACTCTTGAATCAGGGATGCTTCTACATTAGAAACCAGTCCAAAAGAAGAAGAAATTGTCTAAGTATGATGCAGTGATCAGTCTTGTGTCTTAGCATCATGCGGAAGTAAACACTTATGTCCTAACATATCTCCTAGATATTCCTACATGTGTATCTCATCAGCTTGGAGTACTGTACTTAGCAGAAATTTGACTAAGGCATTCAAAGTGCATAACATAAGGCAGATTCACAATATTTTAGTATGTATTTCTCTGCAGAGAAAGATTTAGTCTTGTGGTTCAAAATATAAGTTTATCCTGATATTAACATGATATATTCAAGATTTCAAGTCACCACACCTTCAATAGAAAAAGTTACAAGTGATAGAGTACTAGTTACTACTTAGATAGAGGAAAGAAATGGTGGAGACCTATTGGAATGCTCCAAGCATTCCTCTACAAGAAATTTTTTAGCCATGTATTTTTGGGGACATGCTCAGAGATGTATAAGGTATACTATATTGAAGCTCCAAGTGGTTTGGTGGTCCGCAAGGCCAGCATTCAAGTAACAGAAGTAATACAGATTGTTTCGGAAGCCTCAGAACACATGTTTGAGTGTGTGCGGAAGATGAAATACATAGAGGTTAGATATAAAAGATTGTGTGGAGGTTCTACATGCTTCAATATATCTCAAGATTGAACCACTACCAAATATCTCTTGTCAATTCACCACACCTTCAGCAGAAAAAGTTACAAGTGATAGAGTACCGGTTACTACTTAGGTAGAACAAAGCAATGGTGGAGACCTATTAGAAAGCTTCATGCATTCCTCTGAAAGAAATTTTTTAGTCATGTGGTTTTGGGGACAGGCCCAGAGGTGTATAAGGTATACTATATTGAAGCTCCAAGTGGTCTGTGTTGCAAGTATGGGCCTAACCTGTGTTGTCATTGATGTCAACATACTCCTGTTTCATTAATGATAAGGATTGGATTAGCTGTGTGCTGAGGATATTGAGAAAATTAGGCTCAATCAGAAACAGTGAAGATTAGTGATGACAATAAGGCAAAAGTCCAAGATAGGAAGAGGATCAGAGGATGTGGATTAAAGGGTTTGTAGATATGTGTCTTGAGGTGATCCAGTAGACATTTCAGAGGTTCGTATGAAAATATGAAGAAGTTGTGGCCGCTCAAGTAAAACCGGTTTCGGTAGGTGTTCAGAGGTAACAGAGTGACACAGACAGGTCCGGTGAGATCCAGAAGTACAGTTTCCTACTCTACAGATTTGAGACAGTGTTGAGGAAGTCCTTGTGATGTGTCAACTCGATTGGTTCAGGAATTAAAGGTCTGGAAGTATCCATTCTTTGGTGACAGTGGTGACAGACTGTGTTCTTGAGGCTCCAGATGAAAGAGAGAAGGATTTTAGTATGCAGAAGAAGTGCAGATGTTCTTGGTGATTCAGGCAACCTTGTGAAGGACTTTGGATTGTGTCCAGCGTGTGTTAGTGGTCCGCATTGGAGTTGGAGCTCGCTACTGAAGAAAAACCTCTAGATGATGGTGTTCTTCCTGAGACTGGCCAATTGGATAAGTTACACATCTTGTGGATGTTCTGTTAGATGTTTGTTGACTTAGATGATTATTCCTAAGTTGATGTCTTGTATAAATAAGGGGTTGCGAAGTCATTGCAAAGTTGTCCCGGTTGAGATGAGTGTGTGGTAGCAAGGAGGAGAGAGAAAGGCAGAGCAGAAGTATTGGACTTAAATGGAACTGACTCAAGCATGGTGAAGATACTATTTTCCAGTTCAAGTAGGTGATACTTGTTTCTTTGTAGATAGTGTGTCTCTTGTAGGCAGTGAGCCTCTTGTGAGCAGTGTGCTCAGGCAATGAGCCCTAATTGGCATGTGCCATTTTGTTCTTTCTATTCTTCTAACAAAGAATACAATCTTGGGTTAATCACCCCATGGTTTTTCCCTTAACCAGGTTTTCCACGTCAAGATCTTGGTGTCTTATGTGTTGATGTGTTTCTGCTTTTGATTTAAGTGCATTATGTTTCATGATTAATATACTACTAATCACTAAGAGGATTTAAGTGTGTAATTGTGAGAAAGTTTTGCACAACTGATTCACCCCCCTCTCAGTTGTGTGCCCTAAGTATAATAATTGGTATCAGAACTAAGTTCCTCTAAAAGAGCTTAATCGCTTGAGGAGATCCAGGATGTCGTCTTACAAGAAGGATAGTTTGAAGTTTGATGGAACCAATTTTAATCTCTAGAAAAGTCGCATGAAATGTCACTTGAGATGTATGGGAATGGCGTACTGGACCATGGTTACAACACAGTATGTACCTCCACAGGGTGGTCTGAAAACCCAAAATGAAATCACAAATGCTGAAAACAATCTGCAGACTATAGAGGCTCTTCTAAGCGCATTATCTGATTCAGAGCTCTCAAATGTTATTGACCTACCAACTGCTTTTGAGATTTGGCAAAACTGGATCTTCTGCATGAAGGAGACAAGTATGTCAAAAGTGCAAGGTTACAAAGTTTGAAAGGAAAATTCAAAAATCTGAAGATGAGAGAAGATGAAAACATCACTACTTTCATGCCAAGAGTAAATGAGCTTGTTTGTGGAGTCTTGGATGAAGATGAGATTGTTGGAAAAATTCTCAGATCCCTTCCTGCTTCTTACAAAATCAAGTTTGCCGCCATTGAAGAATTCAGAGCCCATACAACTGTCACAAGAGATCAATTGGCTGGAAAATTGGCTGCATTTGAAATGACAGAGTTTGGAGATGACCCCCCCGAGACTGAATCTGCATTCAAAGCCAGTACCTGTGTCAAAGGTAAACAAAGGTTTGATCCAGGAGAGAATTCATCAAGGAAGTTGTCATGGTATGAAAGAGCAAGAAAAGATCTAGAAGAAGAAGCAGAAACTGCTCAACTTGAAACCCTTATTGCAAAGAGGCTGCCAAGAGGATCCGGTAAGTATGAAGGAAAATTACCTTTTAAGTGTTTTAACTGCAATAAGATTGGTCATTTTGCCTCAAGGCGTCCGGAAAGGTTTTCAAGGCAAAATCCTAACAAGCCAAGGTTCCAAAAGAACTGTTATTATGTACATGAAGATGATGATAATGAAGGAGTAACAGATGATGAATCAGAGATAGGAAACAAATCCGGAAATGAATAGGTGTTCATTGCCATCAAGGAAGAAGATCCAATGTCCTCTGTATCTGTCAATCATAAGACTGTGGAAAGAGCTCTGGCTGCCCAAGTTGAAGAGAAGGATGATTGGGTCATTGATAGTGGATGCTCTCACCATATGACAGGTGACAAAAATAAGTTCATAGATTTGGAGAGGTATGAAGGAGGAGTGGTAAAGTTTGGTGATAATTCTGCTAGTAGAATCAGAGGTAGAGGAACTATTTCTCTTGATGGAAGGAGCAAAACTGATAATGTACTGTATGTTGAAGGTTTGAAGCACAATCTTCTCAGTGTTGGACAGTTGGTGGACAAAGGCTATGATCTCCGGTTCAAGAATGGAAAATGCAAGATCTTTGAAAGCTCCGGAACAGAGATTGCATCCGGTACTCAAACTAAAGGTAATATATTTCACTTGGTTGGTACTGGTAAAAGTTGCTTGTTTGTTCAAATTGATCAAAGTTGGTTGTGGCATGGGAGGATGTGTCATGTGAATTTTGATAATATCATCAAGATAAGCAATACTCAGGTTGTAAGAGATCTTCCAAAATTGGTGAAACCTTCTAACAGCTTGTGCAAAGAATGTCAGTTGGGTAAGCTGAGCAGAGTCATATTCAAAAGTAAGGAACTGTCTTCTACCAGATTATTGGACTTAGTTCATACTGATCTTTGTGGTCCGGCAAGAATCAGGAGTATTCAAGGTGATAGATACTTCATGCTACTAATTGATGACTATTCCCAGATGATGTGGGTAACCATTCTAAAAGAGAAATCAGAAGCTCTCGAGAAATTCAAAATATTCAAGGCTATGGTAGAGAATAAAACCGGATTAAAATTGAAGTGTCTGAGGTCTGATAGAGGTGGAGAATTCACATCCGGTAAGTTCATAAAGTTATGTGAGAAACATGGAATCAAGAGACAGTTGTCTTCTCCTAGGACCCCACAGCAGAATGGAGTAGTTGAGAGAAAGAATCAGACCATCCAGGAAGCATCTAGGACAATGATGATGGAAGCAAATGTTCCTCAGATCTATTAGAGAGAAGTTGTCAGCACTACAGTCTATACTCTCAATCGAGTTCAAATCAGAAACAATACCGATAAGACTCCTTATGAACTTTGGTTTGGTATCACTCCTACTATGAGGTATTTCAGAGTCTTTGGTAGCAAATGTTACATTAAAAAAGATTAAGATCTAGGAAAGTTTGATGCTAGAAGTGATGAAGGAATATTCTTGGGTTACTCTACTCAAAGCAAAACATATCAATGTTATAACAAGAGACTGAGAAAGATGATAGAAAGTACAAATGTGAAGGTTGATGAAGGAATTGAAAAACCATCAAGATTCTATGAATATGATGAAGATGATCAGAATGGTGTTCTGACTCAAGGAGCCCAAGCCTCTTCTGAGATTCAAATCCAGATTGATCTGGTAAATCAAGAAGAAGAGATAAGTTTGAATGAGCCTGATCAAGAAGCAGAAATGCAAGTAACTCCCAAAGTGCCTAGGTATGTAAGACTGAATCACTCTGAAAATCAGATCATAAGTGATAAAAGAAAAGGTCTACAAACAAGAAGGAAAATTGCTCAAAACTTAGATGAGTATTGTCTAATTTCAAAAATTGAACCTAAGACAGTGAATGAAGATTGCAATGATGAAAATTGGACTAAAGCAATGGAGGAAGAGTTGATGCAAATTGAGAAAAATCACACTTGGGATCTTGTTCCCAGACCTAGAAACAAAAATGTGATTGGAACCAAATGGGTCTTCTAGAACAAACTAAATGAAGTTGGTGAAGTAATCAGAAATAAAGCCAGATTCGTTTGCAAGGGTTACTCTCAAATAGAAGGAGTTGATTTTGAAGAAACTTTTGCTCCGGTGGCAAGGATTGAAGCAGTCAGATTATTTATTGCTTTTGCTGCTTTCAAGGATTTCAAGGTGTATCAGATGGATGTCAAGTCTGCTTTCCTGAATGGTGACTTGGAAGAAGAAGTATACATTGAACAACCAGATGGATTTTAATTGTCTGATCATGATGATATGGTCTGCAAGTTGAAGAAAGCGCTGTATGGATTGAAGCAAGCCCCAAGAGCCTGGTATGAAAGATTGGATAAGCACCTTTTGAAGATTGGTTTCAACAAAGGTACTACTGACAGTAATTTGTATTTCAAAATTGATCATGAAAATATCCTGATTGTTGAAGTGTTTGTTGATGATATCATTTTTGGAGGAAGAGATAGTATGTGTAAGACTTTTGCAAATCAAATGAAAAGTGAATTTGAGATGTCCATGCTTGGTGAAATGAATTTCTTCTTGGGTCTATAAATCACTCAAACAAAGAAAGGAATCTTCATTTCTCAAACCAAATATGTGAAAGAATTGTTGAAGAAATTTGGGATGGAAGACTCAAAACCAATGAATACTCCCATGGCAACCGGATGTAAATTAAGCAAAGATGATGATTCTCCTAAGGCTGATTAGACAAAGTACAGGTCAATGATTGGAGGACTGTTGTATCTTACTCAAACTAGACCAGACATTATGCAGGCTGTTGGTCTTGTTACTAGATTTCAGGCTGATCCTAGAGAATCTCATGTCATGGCAATCAAGAGGATTTTTAGATACCTAAAAGGGACAGTTGAGTATGGTCTGTGGTATCCTAGAGATCATGATTTCTCTCTTCATGCATATACTGATGCGGATTGGGCAAGAGATGTGGATGACTGGAAGAGTACCAGTGGTGGAGCATTCTTTTTGGGGAAGAGATTGGTTTCTTGGCTAAGCAAGAAACAAGAGGCAATATCTCTATCTACAACTGAAGCAGAATATATAGCAGCAGCAGGTAGTTGCACTCAAGTTTTATGGATGAATCAGATGCTAAGAGATATCAAAGTGGAGTATGAAGAACCTATCACAATCTTCTGTGATAATTCAAGTGCTATAAATATATCTAAGAATCCAGTGTTGTATTCAAAGACTAAACACATATCCATCAAGTTTCACTTTTTGAGATAGCAAGTGAACAAAAATGAAGTCAGATTGGAGTTTGTGCCTTCCAAGGATCAGATTGCAGACATCTTTACTAAACCTCTACCTAAGGACTCTTTTGAGTATCTCAGGGAGAAGTTAGGGGTTATTGCCCCTCTGGTGATGAACTAAGGTGCACTGAGGTGCATCAGTCCGGTAGATATCACAGTCATATCTTGCGATCTGGATTGATGGGGACCTGCTACTTAGGGGGAGCAGCAGGTATGATTCTGAAGTTTTAGAATTGCAAGTATGTGCCCTTTGCCATTGATGTCAAAGGGGGAGAGAAGACATGTGAAAAATAAGTGGTTGCTGATCAAAGGGGGAGCAGTAAAGGGAGAGAAGACATGTGAATGGTTGTTACTGATAGGGGGAGTTGTGACAGTGAGGAGAAGTTCTTGTCTTGATGGTCAAAACAATTTTTTCACATCATATGTTGCCATCAATGACAAAGGGGGAGATTGTTGCAAGTATGGGCCTAACCTGTGTTGTCATTGATGTCAACATACTACTGTTTCATTAATGATAAGGATTGGATGAGCTGTGTGTTGAGGATATTGAAAAAATTAGGCTCAATCAGGAACAATGAAGATCAATGATGACAATAAAGCAAAAGTCCAAGATAGGAAGAGGATCAGAGGATGCGGATTAAAGGGTTTGTAGATATGTGTTTTGAGGTGATCCAGTAGAGATTTTAGAGGTCCGCATGAAGATATGAAGAAGTTGTGCCCACTCAAGTAAAACCGGTTCTGGTAGGTGTTCAGAGGTAACAGAGTGACACAGATAGGTCCGGTGAGATCCGGAAGTATAGTTTCCTGCTCTGCGGATTTGAGACAGTGTTGAGGAAGTCCTTGTGATGTGTCAACTCGATTGGTTCAAGAATTGAAGGTCCAGAAGTATCCATTCTTTGGTGACAGTGATGACAGACTGTGTTCTTGAGGCTCCGGATGAAAGAGAGAAGGATTTTAGTATGCAGATGAAGTGCGGATGTTCTTGGTGATTCAGGCAACCTTGTGAAGGACTTTGGATTATGTCCAGTGTGTGTTAGTGGTCTGCATTGGAGTTAGAGCTCGCTATTGAAGAAAAACCTCTGGATGATGGTGTTCTTCCTGAGACTGGCCGACCGGATAAGTTACACATCTTGTGGATGTTCTGGTAGTGTTTGCTGATTTAGATGATTATTCCTAAGTTGATGTCTTGTATAAATAAGGGGTTGCGAAGTCATTGCAAAGTTGTCCTAGTTGAGACGAGTGTGTGGTAGCAAGGAGGAGAGTGAGAGGCAGAGCATAAGTATTGGGCTTAAATGGAACTGACTCAAGCATGGTGAAGATGCTATTTTCCAGTTCAAGTAGGTGATACTTATTTCTTTGTAGACAGTGTGTCTCTTGTAGGCGGTGAGCCTCTTGTGAGCAATGTGCTCAGGCAGTGAGCCCTAATTGGTATGTGCCATTTTGTTCTTTCTATTCTTCTAACAAAGAATACAATCTTGGGTTAATCACCCCGTGGTTTTTCCCTTAACCGGGTTTTCCACGTCAAAATCTTGGTGTCTTATGTGTTGATGTGTTTCTGCTTTTGATTGAAGTGCATTATGTTTCATGATTAATATACTACTAATCACTAAGAGGATTTAAGTGTGTAATTGTGAGAAAGTTTTGCACAACTGATTCACCCCCCCCCTTCTCAGTTGTGTGCCCTAAGTCTAACAGTCTGGTGGTCCACAAGGCCAACATTAGTGTAACAAAAGTAATACAGATTGTTCCAGAAGCCTCAGAACACATGTTTGAGTATGTGTGAAAGATAAAATACATAGAGATCAGATATAAAAGATTGTACAGAGGTTCTACATGCTCCAATATATGTCAGGATTGAACTGCACATATATATCTCTTGTCAAGTTACCACAGCTTCAGCAGAACAAGTTACAAGTGATAGAGTACCGATTACTACTTAGATAGAGCAAAGCAATGGTGGAGGCCTATTGAAATTCTCTGTGGATTCCTCCAGAAGAAATTGTTTAGTCATGCAATTTTGGGGACATGCTCAAAGATGTATAAGGTATACTATATTGAAGCTCCAAGTGGTTTGGTGGTTTGTAAGGCCAACATTCAAGTAACAGAAGCAATACATACTGTTCCAGAAGCCTCAAAATACATGTTTGAGTATGTCCGGAAGATAAAATACATAGAGATCAGATATAAAAGATCGTGCAAAGGTTCTACATGCTCCAATATATCTCAGGATTGAACCACATGCAAATATCTTTTGTTTCTAGTACCGCACAAGATATGTAAGTCAGTTAATGAAGAATTGTATATCCTTGTTCTTTGGACTCCAGTATACCTTGTCTAGCTCTTGTTTTCTCTTTAGAAATGATAGATGAGGTTGTACAGATCTAGGAGTATGCATGCAATGCGGTTTAAGTTCATCTCTAAAGGTTTCAGGGTTTTTGATGTACCACAATGCCATGTCCTAAATAATGGAGTATCACAGTTACTTTGGAATACTCTATTTCCAATAGTTTGTCATATCTCTTGTCTTCCGAATGCATAGATTGATCTAACACTTCAATAGAAATATGGTTGAATGATGATAAGGTGGTACAATGTTGAATTCCTGCTCCTCATGATGTTTTTTGCTTCTCCCCAGTCTATGAAGATAAATAGTCAGTCGTGTTTGTACAGTTTGGGCTGACAAACTAGTTTCTGTTATATGCAGTGGATCCTAATCAGTTGTTTGGACTTAGGAAGATGTGAAGTGATGTTCCTTGAATCCCTTCATGAAGTCCTAAGGTCCACAACAAGTTTCCTCTTCATATTGTACATGTTGGAGCTGACTCTTGAAGAACTACACGTTTCATCTAAAGGTGCTTGTGATGCTAACCTAGTCAATGTTTTCAAGTGTTGCAGAGGGTATATATAGAAGATCAAATTCATTTGTGAGATGCAGATGTATGTGCAAATGTAACAAAGTAGAATGAGCAGTATGAAGTGTGCAAAGTCAGTTTAATGGAGTAATTATGCAGAAAAGAGGACTTCAACTTGGTATGAGTTAGATGTCTTTTTATAGTATTTCAAAGATTTGTTTGACATTATAATTCCTTCTAGCAGTGAACTTATTTCAAGGAGTAGTAGTTTCCTTGGGTTGTAGCCCTAAAACAAAGTCAACATGGAGTTGTATATTCCTTAGGTTGTAGCCCTAAAACAATGATATAAACATTTATATAGTAGTGAGAATTATATTATGAGTTAACACTCACCATGGTTTTTCCTAGTTTTGGATTTTTCACATAAAAATCTCGGTGTCTATGTGATGATGAATGTGTTGCATGGTTTTACTTTCTATTTGTTGTTATGTGGAGCCCAATCAGACTCAGAGGTTAATTTTCTCCACTTTTATCAATGCGGTTTCCCCCCAAATTCCTACGGGGTCAAGGGGCAACGCCCCCGAAACCTCACACGGTTTTTTTATTATTTTATAAAGCACTGGGAGTTATTTTTCATTGACTGACATAAGAAAACCCTATTTTTGTAACTGAAAAAAAGCTTGATAAAAGGTGGCTAAGGGTTTGGGTTTTGGTATTGTATTGTAGCATTTTACAGCGGTATTGAGTTGCAAGGATTACTGATTGTAATCGGTTTGATTTACTGGATAATAATATCGGACTCTCTGTTTGGTGGATGTAGCCCAAGTTTGGGTGAACCACATTAAAACTTGTCTCTCGCTATTATTATTTCTGTGTATTTCCATTCCTCTGTTTAATCTTTATTTGCATTTAATTGATATCTTCTTCCATCTAACCCTAACAAGTGGTATCAGAGCGGGTTGTATTCGATTATCGTTTGCAGGAAAGTCTCACAGTTGAGTGGGAGCAATGGCGGATGAGGGTAGATTGAAGGTCAATAAATTCAATGGGAAGAACTATCAGTTATGGAAGATGCAGATGGAGGATTACCTCTATCAAAAGGATTTATGGATGCCATTGGAAGGAGTAGCCAAGAAACCGGCAACAATGTCTAATGAGGATTAGAATCTTCTTGACAAAAAGGCACTGGGAACCATTCAGTTGTGCCTGGCACCATCGGTGGCATTCAATATAACGGAAGCGAAGACAACAGATGGTCTGATGAAAGCTTTGGCAAAATTGTATGAAAAACCCTCAGCCTCAAATAAGGTATTTCTCATGAAGCGTTTGTTTCATCTGAAAATGGTTGAAGGTGGATCTGTGACAGATCATTTAAATGAATATAATACGATTGTCAGTCAATTGACTTCTATAAATGTAAAATTTGATGAAGAAGTTAGAGCTCTCTTGATATTATGTTCATTGCCTGAAAGCTGGGATAGTTTGGTAATGGCGGTTAGTAACTCTATTTCTAGTTCAACTACCCTAAAATTTGATGATGTTGTTGGTGTTATTCTAAGTGAGAAAATTTGTAGGAAAAGCTCAAGTGGATCCACATCAGGCAGTGTTTTGAATGCAGAAAGCAGGGGAAGATCAAAGGAGAGAGGAAAAGGTTCTAGAGGTCATGGGAAGTCACGAGGAAAATCAAAGGACAAAAGATCCCAAACTAGAGGATAGAAGGATTGCTAGTATTGTGGAAAAGCAGGTCATCTGAAGAAAGATTGTTGGTCTCGAAAGAACAAAGAAGGAGACAAACAAGAAGGCAATAAAGAAGCAAATGTGGTAAGCAATAAGTCTGAAGATGATGCTTTGATTCTTTCCCTAGATAATACTGATGATTAATGGGTTTTAGATTCAAGGGCCTCATTTCATGCTACGCCCCATAGAAGTTATTTTCTTGATTATGTCCAAGGGGATTTTGGGTTGGTTTATTTGGGAGATAATGAACCCTGTCAGATTGTTGGAAAGGGAAGAATCAAGATTAAGTTGTAGAATGGAAATCATTGGCTACTAAAAGACGTAAGGCATGTTCCAAGGCTCAGTAGAAATTTAATTTTAGCAGGGCAACTAACTGAACAAGGTTGCATTGTTACATTTACTGATAAAAATTGGAAGGTTTCAAAAGGTGCCTTAGTAGTAACAAAAGGTGTGAAAGTAGGCACCTTATATCTTTGTATAGGTCATACTGTTCCTTCTACTTTAGCTGTTACAGAGAAAAAACAAACAGGTTCAGGAACAGTTGCTACAGGTTTGCAGGAAGAGACTGGAAAAGTTGCTGCAGGTTCTGAGACAACACTGTGGCATAACAGACTTAGGCATATGAGTGAAAAAGGTATGAAGGTACTTCATTCTAAGAAAGTTTTACCAGGTCTGAAATGTATTAATATGGATTTCTGTGAACGTTGTGTGTATAGAAAACAAAAGAGAGTCAGTTTTCTCAAGGATGGGAAGCAAAAGAAAAATGAAAAGTTGGAGCTTGTGCATACAGATGTATGGGGGCCAGCTCAGGTATCTTCTCTTGGTGGCTCTCAGTATTATGTTACATTCATAGATGATGCAACTAGGAAGGTATGGATTTATTTCCTTAGGTAGAAATCTGATGTATCTGAAACATTCAAAAAATGGAGAAGCTTGGTTGAGAATGAGACAGGTAATAGATTAAAATGTCTCAGATCTGATAATGGCGGTGAGTATTGCAGCAAAGAATTTGAAGATTATTGTTCCTTTAATGGAATACGTAGGCAGAAAACGGTTCCAGGGACTCCACAAGAAAATGGAGTAGTTGAACGCATGAATAGAGCAATAATGGAGCGTGCAAAGACTATGAGATTGCATGCTAGACTGCCTTTAAACATGTGGGTAGAGGCTGTCAACATTGCTGTATATTTAATTAACAGAAGTCCTTCAGTTTCTTTGGGCTGTGGTATTCTAGAGGAAGTATGGACAGGCAAGAAGGTGAGTTATTTTTTTTTGAAAACCTTCGGCTGTGAAGCATTTGCACATATAGATTCTGAAAATAGAACCAAGCTGGATGCGAAATCAAAAAAATGTACCTTTGTTGGATATGGCATTGATGAATTTGGTTATAGGCTTTGGGATTTTAAAAATCAAAAAATTGTGAGAAGTAGGGATGTTATATTCAATGAGAAGGTGTTGTATAAAAATCAGTTGCAGCAGCATAAGAAGAAAGTAAAGGATTATGTGGTGCTGGATGATACTCCAAATAGTGATGTTCCAGTGGTTCCTCATGCTCCGCAACAGCAACCAGAAATACCACAAACTTCAGTGAATGTTAGACGATCAACAAGGATAAGTAGACCTCCTGAAAGGTTTTCTCCCTCTTTGTATTCTATTTTGTTAACAGATGCTGGTGAACCAGAAGGGTATGATGAAGCTATGCAGGTGGATACATAGGTTCAGTGGGAGCTTGCAATGAAAGAAGAAATGAACTCCTTGCTGAAAAATCAGACTTGGGAATTATGTAAGTTACCTGTAGATAAAAAGGCTTTACCAAATAAATGGGTTTACAGGCTGAAAGAGGCAGATGGAGGTAAGAAAAGATTTAAAGCCAAGTTAGTTGTAAAAGGATTTGTACAGAAAAAGGGCATTGATTTTGATGAGATATTTTCTCCAGTTGTCAAGATGACTTCTATTCGTACTGTTTTAAGTATTGTGGCTGATGAAGATTTGCATTTGGAACAGCTAGATGTGAAAACTACCTTTCTCCATGGTGATTTGAAGGAGGAGATATATATGGAACAACCCCAAGGATTTGAGGTCAAAGGTAAAGAGAAACTGGTGTGCAGATTGAAGAAGAGTTTGTATGGCCTGAAACAAGCACCTCGGCAATGGTATTTGAAATTTGACAGTTTTATGGCTGAGCGAGGCTACAACAGGTGTAATTCTGACCATTGTGTTTATTTTAAGAGGTTAGATAATGACAGCTACATTATTTTATGTTTATATGTTGATGACATGCTTGTAGCTGGGTCTAACATGGATCACATAAGAGAGTTAAAATAGCAGTTAACACAGTCATTTGATATGAAGGATTTGGGGGTAGCAAAACAAATCCTTGGTATGAAAATTTGTAGAGATAGGAAGAATAGAAAATTGACTCTATCTCAGGTTGCTTATGTTGAAAAGGTGTTACAGAGATTCCACATGGAGAATGCAAAAGCTGTCAGACACCTTTACCTAGTCATTTGAAATTGACCACGGAAATGTGTCCTAAGACACAAGAGGAGGAAGAGAAAATGTCTAAGGTACCCTATGCTTCAGCTGTAGGAAGTTTAATGTATGCCATGGTATGCACCAGACCAGATATTGCACATGTTGTAGGAGTCGTTAGCAGATATATGAGTCATCCCGGCTTAGAGCATTGGAATGCAATAAAATGGATTCTCAGATATTTGAGAGGTACATCCAATACACACTTATATTTTGGGGGCTCTAATACTGATTTAGCAGGTTATGTAGACTCAGATTTGGCAGGGGATATTGATACCAGGCGGAGTACTACAGGTTATGTCTTTACTGTAGGTGGAACAACAATGAGTTGGATTTTCAGGTTGCAAAAGGTGGTTGCTTTATCCACCACAGAGGCAGAATATGTAGCTGCAATAGAGGCAAGCAAGGAGATGATATGGTTGCAATCTTTCATGAAAGAATTAGGCACACAACAGGTTAACAGTTATTTGTTTACGGATAGCCAGAGTGCCATACATCTTGCAAAGAATTCTGCCTTGCATTCAAAGACCAAACACATACAGTTGAGGTATCACTTCATTTGGTCGGTGTTGGATGATGGACAGTTACAGCTGGCAAAGATACATACAGATGACAATCCAGCAGATATGTTTACAAAGGTAGTGATAAAGGAGAAGCTGAGCTCCTCTTCAGTTTCGGTTGGTCTTCTCGACTGAAAACAACAAAAACAGAACAACAGAGTCCAGGGTGCTTATTTCTAGTGGGAGCTATAGGGTTAGTGGTGTTATGATCAGTCTCCAAGTGGGAAATGATATGGTGTGGAGTCTGATCAGTCTCCAAGTGGGAGATTGTTGTTATATGGAGCCTAATCAGACTCGGAGGTTAATTTTTCCCACTTTTATCAGCGCGGTTTCCCCTCAAATTCCTACAGAGTCAAGGGGTAGCGTCCCTGGCACGTTCCCTGTCACGATACGGGGCGGGGTCGAGGGGCAGCGCCCCCGTGGGGGCTCGGGGGCAACGCTCCCGAAACCTCACATGGTTTTTTTATTATTTTATAAAGCACTGGAAGTTATTTTTCATTGATTGACATAAGAAAACCCTATTTTTGTAACCGACAAAAAGCTTGATAAAAGGCGGGTAAGGGTTAGGGTTTTGGTATTGTATTGTAGCATTTTGCAGTGGTATTGAGTTGCAGGGATTGCTGATTGTAATCGGTTTGATTTACTAGATAATAATATTGGACTCTCTGTTTGGTGGATGTAGCCCGAGTTTGGGTGAACCACATTAAAACTTGTCTCTCGCTGTTATTATTTCTGTGTATTTCCATTCCTCTGTTTAATCCTTATTTGCATTTAATTGATATCTTCTTCCATCTAACCCTAACACTATTCCTTATGTTAATGAATCTAATCTACAAATGAAGTATTCAAGTTTTTATATATGCAGATTCACCCCCCTCTCAGCATCTATGTGTGTTCCACTGTGCTAACTTCAGTTTGACAATTAGGTGGCTTAACTAGATCCAGATTTATAAGAATTCATTGATCTTCTTAGAGGCTATATAAATCATGTAATCTTCTTTAGTTGTATATATAAAAAAATAGACAATTTTACTTTATTCATTTGTATAGTTTATGAAACTCTCTTGTTATTTTAACACGTGGAACATGTTAGTGCCTGCATAAACATTTAGGTTTAAGCATTTAAATTTGCAGGCACTTTCCAAAAAATAATATTCAATCGGCTTCAAAAGGTGCAGAAATTAGTTGTATGCATTTTGAATGCATATCGGGTTTGTATATGTATTGAGGAATCTATCGCAAATTTTAGAAATATTCTCTGCTTGTATGTGAGAGTTTGCATGTATATTTGTGTTGTATGTTTAGACATACAATGGGTAGATACAATAGAAACATGCAAAGGAAAAGATGCATTAGTGGCATACAAGTGAAATATGTAAGGGACAATGTATACTGCAAAGATACAAAGGTGAATGTATGTCCGACATACATTGGGAATGTACATTGCAAATATATAAGAGGCCGACATGCATTCACTACAGTGAAAGGGTTCATCGGTGAAACAACACTCATCGGTAGCCAACTCCAAAGTCTCCCCGACGGCCGATGCACATGCAAAGTCAACATACAAAGGGGGAGATACATTTGGTGGGGCCTGCGGACATACAAAGTAGAATGTACATCGGGCGCATGCAAGGAAGATCTGCAAGGGAAAAAGATACAATCAGCGAGGCCCATCGTTTGCATATACAAGTGTGATTGTATGTTCGCACATATAAAGGAACTTACATTCTTAATGTGCATGGCCTAAACCCGAAAAGGTATGCAATGTAGTTGATAAAGGCTCGGATCCGATTGAATGTATGTTTTTGCTTGTATATTGCATTTGTATAATGCGATATGCAAGCCGATATGCAAGGTGAACATACAAGGGAGCGATATACAAGTCGGATCTGAAATGAACATACATTCCGATTGATAAAAGATGAAGTCCACTATTTGTGTGTATGTTTTGGTTAAAAGATACAATCAGCGGGGCCCACCATTTGCATTTACAAGTGTGATTGTATGTTCGCACATATAAAGGAACTTACATTCTTAATGTGCATGGCCTAGACCTGAAAAGGTATGCAATGTAGTTGATAAAGGCTCGGATCCGATTGAATGTATGTTTTTGCTTGTATATTGCATTGTATAATGCGATATGCAAGCTGATATGCAAGGCGAACATACAAGGGAGCGATATACAAGCTGGATCTGAAATGAACATACATTTCGGTTGATAAAAGATGAAGTCCACTATTTGTGTGTATGTTTTGGTTGTATGTATGCTCTGTATATGCCGATATACAAAAGAATTAGATACAAGGCCCAGATTTCAAATTTTTCCAATCCGATTGATAAAGTGGTTGGCGTCCGCGGCTTGTATGTATATTGCATTTGTATGTGCAATATACAAAGCGATATATGCAAAAGGGAGATAGAAGCCAGACCCGAATGAGATTGTGATTTGTTTTATAAATATTTGGGGTTCACGCTTTGTATGTAGGCAGTTGTATGTACATGCATGTTCTTTTGCATATACAAGGCGAAAAAGGCAAAATAGATGGTGGAAAAGTCAGCGATGAAAACAGGGTGCCTACATGGCGCGATTTCATTGGCTGATGACTAGTCAGCATGAACCGAAGCCATTGATCTTAGCGGGAGGAAAGAAATCGACGGCCATCTTTTAAACTTTCTGAAAGCGAGGGATTTGTATGCATCCACGGTCGCATTTCAAGCGGGAAGGAAGTTCAAGGCACACAACTATTGCATCCCACAGGTTGGTTGGCATTAATGGCAGGTTTGCAGAGCCATTGCTCGATGAGTGACAAGCCAACCACTATCTTTAAGAGAAAATCTCCAATGGTGGCGTGTCTCCCGAGTCCACTTGCTCTTTCCTCTTTGTCCCTCATATGCATTCAATGTTTTGGGCGCCATTCTTGGTGCAATGTATCGGGTAGAATTTTGAATTGCCTTGTAATTATTGCTAAGTACTCAGTCTTGCTATAAGAGGCAAATTGTGTTACTCATTTTGGTTGTTGAAGACTTGGGCATTTTTTTGGAGAAAATAATGAAAACAAAGCCTTTCTTGGCTGTTCTATCTTTGTTGGAGTTTATGTGTTGCATTTTGAATGCACCTTGCACAAATTTTTAGTTTCACAATCATTTTATATGAAAAATGCTCTGTTGCATGTGTTTAGTTGTTTGTCTCCATTTGTTGTATGCATAGCTTCTTTTGAATCGGGTTGCTAAGGGTTTCTCAGATTCTAGAATATAGACTTTTTGTATTGCATGCTTGATCTATGACTTCCATTCAAGGAGTGGATTAAATTGTTTTAGGTTAAATATGAGAAAGAATGTATGTCAGTTGGGATATCTGTAAGTAGAGGCAGCTAAATACTCAATTTTGGGTGGTGTTTGTAAGACAAATACCAGTTCTAACTCCTTGAAACTTGAGTGCCAGTGCAAATCATTCATTTGTATACGTCTAGTTGACTCTATTGCCCTGAGATAGGCATCGGTCTGCTCCCTATGTCGTAGTTATGATCCAAAACCCAAAACCCCCTGTCTTACATCCAAACATTAATACAAATCCTCTCATTCTTCCAACCTGTTAGTTGTAGGAGTAGAAATAGGACCCCTGCATACTCTCATTCCCAACCAGTTAAATATGTCCAAGAATGTTGCCAAACTTGTGACCTATCATAAAAATCTCGGTCCATACATGAGAGTATTATGCCTGTTGTTGTAAAGCTAAATCTTTATGTCATTGGGCGAGTCAAAGATCAAATTTTTAGCTATAGGGATACCCCCTTGGTGTGGCAGAACTAGAAGTGAAGGGTAGGCAACTCACGCACCCTCCTGTATTAGTTGGCCGAATCTGCATGTGCATTGGAACTGGCAAACCCTCTGCGGATTTGGAAAGAAGAACCAACAGATGGCGACTCCGCTAGGGAGTTATTTTGAAGGTGTTATCTTTTTGGCCCATCCAAGTCACCAACAATATGGCGACTCCGCTGGGGAGAGTCAAATGATTTGAGGGCTGGAGAATCAAATTTCCAATGAAGTTGTTGCAGTAATACCAAAGAATGACCATGTGGTGCTCTACTGGGGTGATGAATCCAGAAAATAAAAGTGCCTTGTTGATATTTTGTCCTCTCTGTGAGAGGTGGCAACTATGTTAATTTAACCTATCCAAAGCTGCAACATATTTCTAGGTATTCCATCTTTTCATTCAAAATGATGAGTTTAGAGCAACAGTCCTAGTTGTTCTCTCAAAGAAGACCATTTTTTATTGAAAGATATAAAGCCCTAAATTTCAAAGGAATAAATGGTTACCCAAATGTTATCCCCAATAAAATTAGAAAGTGTTTGCCAAAATATAGTGGATCAAATTCTAAGTCTACAAACAAACATCTGTAAAAATTTTGTAATTTGATAGAAGATTATGAGGTAGAGGCTGAAGATGTAGTAATGAGACTTTTTGTTCAGTCATTAGAGGATGATGCTAGGGTCTGGTTTTCAGACCTGCCTGTGTGTTCAGTTTCTTCATGTGTAGATTTAGAATTTGCATTCCTAGAGCAATTTGATGAAAGATTTGATTTGGCCTCATTGATCATACATTTCATGAATATCCAAAAGGAAGATGAGGAACTGATTCCAACCTTTAATCTTAGATTCATTAAGTTGCTCAAGCAGATTCCTGAATATATGAGACCAAATGGTGCATTGTGCTTGGCAATTTATTTGGTTGCATTTGATGAAGAAATGAGTTATCTATTGAGAGATAAGGAACCAGTCATACTTCACCAAGATTACAAATTTGCTATGGATATTGAAAATAATCAGAAATATGGAATGCCAATAGGTTTCATGACTGCAAGCTTTCAAAATAGTTTTCAAAGTGAATATATTTCAGCTTTCCCAGTGTGTTCATTGAAAGGCAATTTTGTAGAGGGGAATATATCTCACAACAATGGGTGCAGTCATGATGTGATGTATGAACATGAAGAAGATGTAGAAAATGTAGGCACATTCTATAATGGGGAAAACAAAGATTGTTATCAGCCTCTAGAAGAAAACCCTGCAGATGCAAAATGTTCTTCAAATGATCAAATGAAAGATATATATGAAGTTGTGTCCTGCAGCAATAGGCATATCCTAGTTATTCTAGAATATTTATGTGAGGTGGATATCTCTGAATAGAGAAGATGTTTCAAGGGATGGCAGTGAATATGTTAGTGATTGTCAGCATTCAGATGCATATGTGAGCCTTTTAGATGATGAAATTTATATGGATGTTGAGTATGAGTGCTTCCTTGAAGATTATGACCACCTCTACAATGCAGAGGCTGAAAAATTTGCTTTTGATTATCAGTGCATTGGCGAAGAGGAAAATCAAGGTCACTATTCAGATGTGAATGGACAAGTTGCAGATGTGTGTGCTCACACAATTGGGGATAGTGTTGGTTGCAGGGGTGACTATGAAGCTTTTAGTGAAGGGCTGTATTCTGAGCTTTTTATGCCTTCTCTTGAGACTTTCCAGGTGGACCTTAATGACAAAATTACTGAGCACAATGATGATGGATATCTTAATGTTTATAAAAAATGAATATGATTATGAGATGTTGCTTGTGCCTGAATATTGTTTGTTTGATACAGAGGAGCTCTTTTTTTTTTAAGGGCAAAATTCTGATGTGGATTCATTTGTTTCATGTGAGTCTGTTATTTTTCCAAGGAACATCAGTGACTCATATGATGATGACATTCTACAGCTGATGATAATCTATGCTGATGAAGCTAGTTGTAGATTTGTTAAAGAAAAAGAAATGGGCAGCAGCACAAACAATTGCGATGCTGGGTGCTGCAAACAACAAAGTGTTTTTTGGCTTCATTTGAAGAAATCAAAAGAAAATTAGATATCTGACAAAGGAAAATTCTGGTTTTTCCTTTTTGGTGGCCCTGGGCCACCAAGTATATTTTAAAAATGTGATTTGCGATGCAGGTTGGTGCAGTGTTTGACTCTATTGCCCAATGGATAAGGGACTGGTCTGCATCCCAAAGATCTATGGTTCTCGCCATGCCTGCAAGAGGCATGCATCCCTAGATAGAGCCAATGTTAGTGCATTTAGGTTTTAAGCATTTAAATTTGCAGGCACTTTCCAAAAAATAATATTCAATCGGCTTCAAAAGGTGCAGAAATCAGTTGTATGCATTTTGAACGCATATCAGGTTTGTATACGTATTGAGGAATCTGTCACAAATTTTGAGAATATTCCCTACTTGTATGTGAGGGTTTGCATGTATATTTGTGTTGTATGTTTAGACATGCAACGGGTAGATACAATGGAAACATGCAAAGGAAAAGATGCATTGGCGGCATACAAGTGAAATATGCAAGGGGCAATATATACTGCAAAGATACAAAGGTGAATGTATGTCTGACATACATTGGGAATGTACATTGCAAATATATAAGAGGCCAACATGCATTCGCTACAGTGAAAGGGTTCATCGGTGAAACAACACTCATCGACAGCCAACTCCAAAGTCTCCTCGACGATTGATGCACATGCAAAGTCAACATACAAAGGGGGGGATACATTTGGTGGGGCCCGCAGACATACAAAGCAAAATATACATTGGGCGCATGTAGGGAAGATCTGCAAGGGAAAAAGATACAATCAGCGGGGCCCATCGTTTGCATATACAAGTGTGGTTGTATGTTCGCACATACAAAGGAACTTACATTCTTAATATGCATGGCCCGGACCCGAAAAAGTATGCAATGTAGTTGATAAAGGCTCGGATCCAATTGAATGTATGTTTTTGCTTGTATATTGCATTTGTATAATACGATATGCAAGCCGATATGCAAGGCGAACATACAAGGGAGCGATATACAAGCCAGATCTGAAATGAACGTACATTCCGGTTGATAAAAGATAAAATCCATTGTTTGTGTGTATGTTTTGCTTGTATGTATGCTCTGTATATGCCGATATACAAAAGAATTAGATACAAGGCCCGGATTTTAATTTTTTTCAATCCGATTGATAAAGTGGCTGGCGTCCGCAGTTTGTATGTATATTGCATTTGTATGTGCAATATACAAAGCGATATATGCAAAAGGGAGATACAAGTCGGACCCGAATGAGATTGCAATTTGTTTTATAAATATTTGGGATCCGCGCTTTGTATGTAGGCAGTTGTATGTATATGCATGTTCTTTTGCATATACAAGGCGAAAAAGGCAAAATAGATGGTAGAAAAGTCAGCGATGAAAACAAGGTGCCTACGTGGCGCGATTTCATTAGCTGATGACTAGTCAACATGAACCAAAGCCATTGATCTTAGTGGGAGGAAGGAAATCGATGGCCATCTTTTAAACTTTCTGAAAGCGAGGTATTTGTATGCATCCACGATCGCATTTCAAGCGGGAAGGAAGTTCAAGACACGCAGTTGTTGCATCCCACGGGTTGGTTGGCATTAATAGCAAGTTTGCAGAGGCATTGCTCGATGAGTGACAAGCCAACCACTATCTTTAAGAGAAAATCTCCAATGGTGGCGTGTCTCCCGAGTCCACCTGCTCTTTCCTCTTTGTCCCTCATCTGCATTCAATGTTTTGGGCGCCATTCTTGGTGCAATGTATCGGGCAGAATTTTGAATTGCCTTGTAATTATTGTTGAGTACGCAGTCTTGCTATAAGAGGCAAATTGTGTTACTCATTTTGGTTGTTGAAGAGTTGGGGCATTTTTTTGGAGAAAATAACGAAAACAAATCCTTTCTTGGCTATTCTATCTCTGTTGGAGTTTATGTGTTGCATTTTGAATGCACCTTGCACAAATTTTCAGTTTCACTGTCGTTTTATATGAAAAATGCTCTGTTGCATGTGTTTAGTTGTATGCCTCCATTTGTTGTATGCATAGCTTCTTTTGAATTTGGTTGCTAAGGGTTTCTCATATTCTAGAATATAGACCTTCTGTATCGCATGCTTGATCTGTGACTTCCATTCAAGGAGTGGATTAAATTGTTTTAGATTAAGTATGAGGAAGAATGTATGTCAGCTAGGATATCTGTAAGTAGAGGCAGCTAAATACTCAATTTTGGGTGGTGTTTGTAAGGCAAATACTAGTTCTGACGCTTTGAAACTTGAGTGCCAGTGTAAATCATTCATTTGTATACGTCTAGTTGACTCTATTGCCCTGAGATAGGCACCAGTCTGCTCCGTGTGTAGTAGTTATGATACAAAACCCCGTGTTTTACATCCAAACATTAATACAAATCCTCTCATTCTTCCAACCTATTAGTTGTAGGAGTAAAAATAGGACCCCTGCATACTCTCATTCCCAACCAATTAAATATGTCTAAGAATGTTACCAAACTTGTGATCTATCATGAAAATCTCAGTTCATACATGAGAGTATTCTGCCTGTTGTTGTAAAGCTAAATCTTTGTCATTGGGCGAGGCAAAGATCAAATCTTTAGCTATAGGGATACCCCCTTGGTGCGGCAGAACCAGAAGTGAAGGGGAGGCAACTCACGCAACCTCCTGTATTAGTTGGCTGAATCTGCTTGTGCATTAGAGCTGGCAAACCCTCTGCTAATTCGGGAGGAAACCCAACAAAACATTTGTTTGATTTATGTTGTACACTTTCTACACCTTGGCATATTTGTTATGACCTAAATCCAAGGGTGTGTTTCAACTATGGAATATGAGGGGTCATGCTAAAAACTTATGGGCCATTATAGGTGGTTTTTTCAACCATTGCTTATATCCATTATTTTGTAATGTCTCTTAGCAGGGTTTCCTATAAAACACTTACATATAAATTAGGGTCAAGCACAAGAAAGAAAGATCTACTTATATTGTGAATGATTGAGTTAATTGAGTAAATGAGTGTTGTGCTTTTTTGGGTCTTTTAGACTTGGGTTTTTTAAAGCAAATAATTATGTTATATTGTGAGTGTGTTACTATTTTCTTTCTATTGAATTTATGATTCTATTAACAATTTTGAATTCTTATATATTTATTTATCAATATTATTATTAAAATAAATAAATCAATTTTTACCAATTCTTGGGCTTGGAAACCTTTAACATTAATATTTCAAGGAGAAAGTAGAAAGATGGAGAAAGAAAGTATTATTACATACAAATCATTAAAAATAAATATCTAATACAACTTCCTTTTAAATCCAATTTTTCCACCAAATAATGGCACTACAAGAAAGGATATATAACAAACATAATTCCTAGTGCAATATGACATAAAAACATTACTAAACCTCAAATTACAAACACAAATACTTAAACAATTTCCAAGTAAAACTTATGAAATTTGACACACAATATGCATCATAGGTTTTTATTGTACATTGCACAATAAACCTATCGCCCCATGCGTTTTGCACTCTATAATATTAAAATATGACAATTGATTTTGCATGATTAGCATATTGATCAAAAGTAGAACCCAAATGATTCTACCTTGTAGAATACAACCACTATCTCAATGTTTGAAATAGAGAAATAATAATTTCATCCATGAATTTGGAGCACATGAGACTCCATGTTTTTTTGAGCCACAATATTCCCATTACAATTGAAAAGCTAATTACGTGGCCTATTGCCATTCCCATATCCCACCATATATCATCATTTGAATCTTCATTATTTTCTTCATGCATCTTTGGAGAATTTAGAGGGCCACTTAAGCATGACACATATATATGTAGACCACACAGCCTTGAATTGTTGGAGAAGTATGTAGAATCAAATGTCATCATTTGTCCTCCTTGTGGTATCATCCATGATAGATTATTATAGGACACATCAAAGTAACTTAAGGATGTGAGAAGTTGTAGCTCACTAGAAATAGCACCAAATAGTTTATTTTGTGAAAGATCAAGTGATTGTGGCAATGTCATCTCTCCAATAGACTTAGGAATCTCGCCACTAAAATGATTTCTTGAAATGTTGAGAATAATCAAACCCTTGAGGGATCCAATATTCCAAGGAATGTTACCTAATAAATTATTGTTGGAGAGGTCAAGACATTTTACTAATCTCAAAATTTTCACAAACTCCATATCTTATCCTTTATTCTTAACTACTATTTCATCTATATAAGGATCTATTTCAATTGAATAGTTATAGCAACTAGCATACAATTGTTTAAGGATTTCTATGTTTTCTAATTGATTTGCCATTGTAGTCAAATTCATAAGGTCTTTTGGAATAACTCCTGAATAGTTATAGCAACTAGCATACAATTGTTTAAGGATTTCTATGTTTTCTAATTGATTTGCCATTGTAGTCAAATTCATAAGGTCTTTTGGAATAACTCCTGAAAATTTATTGTTTGACATATCTAAAATTTGAACATCTTGCAGATTGCAATGGGATTTCACCCTAAAATTTATTATTTCTTAGTATTACAATTTGGAGACTATCCAAGCTTTCAATCCAATTTGTAATGCTTCCTTTTAAATTATTGTTTCTCAAATCAAGGATTTTCATATATGTACAGTTTCTAAGTGATGATGGAATATGTCCTTCAAGTGCATTGTTGCCTAATTTCAGTGCCTTGAGAGAATTCATTGTCTCAAATATATTTGGTACCCCCTTTTAAATTATTCTTCTCTAAATTTAAAGCAAACAACCTAAATGCATAAATGTTGGAGTAGTGTATGTTGGAGTTTGAATAAATGTAATAGTCTATTATGTGGGGATATGCTAGGTATCATAGAGAATTCATTTCTTCATCAAGGCTCAAGAGTGTTAGAATTAAAGAATATATGAATAAACATGGATCTTGATGTTTGTTAAAGAGTTAGCAATGTTATCTTTAGTTTGATAGTTAGGTTGCTTAACTAGATCTAGATTTATAGGAATTCATTTATCTTCTTTGAGGCTATATAAATCATGTAATCTTATTTAGTTGTATATATAGAAAGTAGATATGTTTATTTTCTTCATTTACGGTAGTTTATGCAACTCTCTTTTTATTTTAACACAAGTGGAAGATTTGTTGGATATGTGTTGTACAATTCGCAAGTTCTACACCTTGGCATATTTGGTGTGACCTAAATCCAAGGACCATGTGTTTTAGCTATGGAATATGAGGGGTCATGCTAAAAAACGTATGGGCCATTATAGGTGTTTTTTTGGCCCATTGCTTATATCCATTATTTTGTAATGTCACTTAGTAGGTTTGCCTATAAAACACTTACATATAAATTAGGGTTAAGCACAAGAAAGAAAGATCTATTTATATTGTGAATGATTGAGTTAATTGAGTAAATGAGTGTTGTGCTTTTTTGGGTCTTTTAGATTTGGATTTTCGAAAGCGAATAATGATGTTATATTGTGAGTGTGTTATTATTTTCTTTTTATTGAATTTATGAGTCTATTAATAATGTTGAACTCTTATATATTTATTTATCAATATTATTATTAAACATTAAAAAACTCAAGTTTTACCAATTCTCATGCTTGCAGACCTTTAACATTAATATTTCAAGGAGAAAGTAGAAAGATGGAGAAAGAAGGTATTATTACATACAAATCATTAAAAATAAATATCTAATACAACCTCCTTTTAAATCCAATGGCACTACAAGAAAGAATAGATAACCAACATAAGTTCTAGTGCAATACGACATAAAAACATTACTATACCTCAAATTACAAAACACAAATACTTAAATAATTTCCAAGTAAAACTTATGAAATTCGACACACAATATGCATCATAGGTTTTTATTGTACATTGCACAATAAACTTATCACCCCATGTGTTTTGCACTCTATAATATGAAAATATGACAATTGACGTTGCATGATTAGCTTATGAATCAAAAGTAGAACCCAAATGATTCTACCTTGTAGAATACAACTACTCTCTCAATGTTTGAAATAGAGCAATAATAATGTCATCCATGAATTTGAAGCTAATTGCATGGCCTATTGCCATTCCCATATCCCACCATATATCATCATCTGAATCTTCATTATTTTCTTCATGCATCTTTGGAGAATTTGGAGGGCCACTTAAGCATGACACATATATTTGTAGACCACATAGCCTTGAATTGTTGGAGAAGTATGTAAAATCAAATGTCATTATTTGTCCTCCTTGTGGTATCATCCCTGATAGATTATTATAGGACACATCAAAGTATCTTAAGGATATGAGAAGTTGCAACTCACTAGGAATAGCCCCAGATAGTTTATTTTGTGAAAGATCAAGTGATTGCAACAGTGTCATCTCTTCAATAGACTTAGGAATCTCGCCATTGAAATGATTTCTTGAAATGTTGAGAATAATCAAACCCTTGAGGGATCCAATATTCCAGGGAATGTTACCTAATAAATTATTGTTGGAGAGGTCAAGACATTTTACTAATCTCAAAATTTTCACAAACTCCATATCTTGTCCTTTATTCTTAACAATTATTTCATCTATATAAGGATCTAGGTCAAATGAATAGCTATAGCCACTAGTATACATCTGTTCAAGGATTTTTGTGTTTTCTGATTGATTTGCCATTGTAGTAAAATTCATAAGGTATTTTGGAATAACTCCTAAAAAATTATTGTTAGATATCTAAAATTTGAAGATCTTGCAGTTTCGTTAGTTGCAATGGGATTTCACCCTGAAATTTATTATTTCTCAGTATTAACATTTGGAGACTATTCAATCCTTCAACCCAATTTGTAATGCTTCCTTTTAAATTATTGTTTCTCAAATCAAGGACTCTCAGATCTGTACAGTTTCGAAGTGATGATGGAATATGCCCTTGAAGTGCATTATCTCCTAATTTCAATGCCTCGAGATAATTCATTGTCTCAAATATATTTGGTATCATCCCTTTTAAATTATTCTTCTCTAGATTTAAAGAAAACAACCTAGAGCAATTCTACCTAGAGCAATTCTTTAGACACTGGGGAATCCTACCAATCAACCTATTATTTACCTATTATTTGACAAGTCTAATATACTCAATCTCTTCAATTCACAAATCTAGAATTTGCAATAGAGCCACTGAGATTATTTCTAGCCAATGAAAAAAATTCAAGGTCTTGTGTATATTTGCAAATGGTTTTTGAAATTATAAAATCAAATAAATTATCTAACAAATCTACATAACTAAGGGATGTGATTTACCAGAGCCAATTTGGAATAAAGCCGCTAAGAGAGTTGTTTAACAAATCTAAGTAATCAATGAAATATTGAGTTGAAATAAATGCAGAGAAACTTCCTCTAATATTACACTCATGTAAATCTAAGAAGTCAAGCTGAAATTTGGGAATGGTAAGAGACATTGACTTCTACGGTCAACATATTTCTTGAGAGATCCAACATAAAAAAGTTTGTGGCAATTATATAAAATAGAAAATGAGAAAGTTCCATTTAAATTGTTTTTGCCCAAATAAAGAAATCTTAGCTTGGATAGCTTAGAAAAGGAAGTTGGGATTGGACCACTAAAAGAGTTATTCCGTATTTCAAGATGAGTCAGGGCTGAGAGATTACGTAGAGTTGATGGAATGCTGCCATTTAGTCTGTTTGAATGCAGCCCACTCATTCCATAGTAGGTGAAGTTAAGGCCTTGCTTGAAATCCAATAGAGAATTTCTCTCCTCTTTCGAACAAGAGGACCAGCAGATAATAGGCAGCAGCAACAAGACCACCCAAAAACAGAACAAGGCAAAGCTACTATCTCACTATGAGAGAACAGAATGAGTAGCTTAGCTTGAAAATGCCAAAAGCCAATAGCCCATTCAAAATGGAGCGTGGAAAAATCAAGTCAGTCAAGGTGAAGACGCAGAAAATCGCTTCATACGAGTCTGAGGTGGTCGTCTAATTCGTTGAGTTTTGGACTCTCTTCATGCTTGTGTGATCTGACGATTTGAGAAAGAAAAGTTAACAGAGAAAAGTGAAGTTAACAGAGAAAATGAGAAACAAGGGCTGCCGTGCAGCTGCAGTCCCTGCCTCACTGCAAGAATTTTTTTGTGCAAACCTGTGTAAAACAATTTATTGTTTATAAGATCGTTGAATAAATAGATATCAAAATAAAAGTACTTGTTATCTTAATGACTAATATGGATTTGTTAGCTAAGTAAGGTTAATATTAGGGTTCATAATATACTAGTTCTCTTCATTAGAATTTATAAATTCTTAGACTGCTTTGATCAATCTATGTCAACATTTTTATTCAAATGTTTAGGGCTAGCACGATTAGACACAATAGCAGATGGAAATTGTTTATGGTTAAATAATATTGGAAGAAGTTGATTTCATAAGCCAATTTGGCTACCAAGCAAAGAAAGTGGCAATTACTAATAGAGGGGTCATCGATGACAAATTTGTCACCCAAAAATAATGGTGAGAGAGAAATGATAGACAACCATCACATCAGCAGAACTCACATTTAGTAGACAAGAGGAAGCATGTTACAGATGATCTATGTATAGAATTTGTGTTCACAGCTTGATGTTTCAATTTGAAGAGGCCCTCAGATAGAAGTTCCATGCCAGCATTGCAGCACCTACTGCTGGCTCCACCTGTAAAGTATCATTGGAAATTAACCAACTGGCATTAATGTCCTATTATCCATAATAGAAATGCATCGCAAGGGATTTTCTAAATATAGCAGAATTTAAATGTACTTTAAAAATAGTTAGCACCGCAGGTGGAAAAGGGCACATAAAGACCCGAAAGATTCAGCATTTGTAGATAATCTTAATTCAAGGTGCAAGTATCATTGTCCCTTGTAAATTTCCATGTCGGCTGCATAAAATCTGTTAATGTTGTTTGATGTGCCAAAGGGAGGCTTGTGAAAGCTAATACTCAAATTGGGAAATAAATATGTTTAAAGCTCAATTAATTCTAATTACAATGATAAGCCCACCTCAATCTAGGCTCACAATTGGCCCTTCATTACATCACATTATATTCTAGAATGTTTAGAATTAAAGAGAAAGATAATAATCCAATATATACTATGTATAACTTTTTGATTTCTTATAAAACCAACATTATTACTGCACATAAAGATAAATCGATAATAGTGTTTATTGCACCTTTTAAGCTTTTTGAATTCTTCTTATATTTAAGTCTCTTCCTGATGTGAAGTGCTAAAATATTACTAGTCAGCTGGTGAATCAAATTAAAACAGTTCAGTTTAAGTCTAGTTGTATCCAACTTCTTTGTTTCAATCAGCCACCATACATCTGCAGGCTCCTCAGCTCTCTGCTCAGGACTATCCTGTTTTCACACCTGTAGGTGCTTTATTTTACTTGGATCTTAGTGCTTCTTGCATATTTTGTAATCCTCTAAAATGGTGTATGGCTGCAACTTCTAAAAATTGTCAGGAAACTGCTTGATAAGGTGTCTATTTTATATAGTAAGAGCATAAAGGCTGCATTAGCTGCATTTAGTTTTGAACCTTACATATGTGCATTGTATTAGTATCCTACACTCTGTAGTTATATATAGAGTTGTATTAGTATGTATGTGTTCAACCAAATTGCAAACAGGTATAAAAGAAAATAATCTGGAAGCAATTTTGTTGATAATGTCTGGACATTGAGTGGTAGATTGAAATTGGCTTTTTATCTTTTATTTTACCCTGGAATTAATTAGCATTCTTAGGGAAACCGGGATTGAGTTTTCCTAGACGTGGGTAGGACTGCTATTGGCCTGGAGAAAATTACATTGTTAGTTTATAGTGTAAGCCAAAGTCATCTGGTTTCGGATGTTGGATATTCTTCTCATAATCATGAGAGTAAGTTTCTCACTGAAGATTCCGTTTTGGTGTTTGAGTGTGCATTTGCAATTACAAATAAAAGTACACAATTCCATGAAACACCGAGATGTTTCATGGTTAGGCTAAAATTGATAATCACACATAAACTTTTTAGTTCATAATTCTTTTATGGTTTCCATATTTTGTCCTAAACTACTTTTTTATATCTTACAGACAAATGATGAGGAAACAGTCCCTGTCTACCAGCAAATTCAATTGAACCCAAGGCGAAAGTCCTTGAACTGGGATGAAGGACAAGAAGATGAGGTTGAAAGCATATGTACAGACAAAGGAAGCCCTTTGGTTGCTGCAAGAAGACCCTCTGGGTTTTTTAGTAGAGGACTTGTTTTTTCAACAACAAAGCAATCTCTAAGCACAAGTTCGTCAACTCACCATGTTGCTGGTTTGTTTTCTTCCTTAGGAAATAGTAATCTCCAACTGTCCAGACTTAATGAAATTGATGGCACTGACAGGAACATAACACCAAATGAGGCAGAGAGTAGTGTTTCCTGGAATGGATGCAAGCCTACAGCTCTTGGTAGAGAAAATACAGCTGTGGTCCCTTTAACAAAGTCCCAAGATGTGGTAGAGTTGCCTCGAAAGGACAAAGCTAGCAATAATCTATTCAAATCTTGGCTAGAAATCAAAAAACAATGCCAATGGGAAGAAATTGCAATGGACCAATGAAAAAATAGTGAGCCAATTTGAATAGTTGAACTGTAGAAAACAGATAAAATAAAGACTTCCTTCTCCTCATCTACATAAGGTTAGTGGCTCAAAAGAAAATTTATCACCTGGGGAGCTCGGAATCTGAACGGAGATTCCGGTTTTACTGGAATCTGAACAACACCAAGAATGTCCGGTTCATATGAAGAGGAGGTAAATTTAAATGACATATAGAGGTGGCTTGAGTTAGATGTATGGAGCTGATTGTGGAATTTCGAAGCTAATCTTATAGCCTAATTTGATAACTAATCAAACTGCTATTTCCTACATCGTGTGAGCCAAGAAATCTCTCTATCATTTCCCTACCAAATTCCATCTTGAAATTAGCATTAAGTGACATTCGACAGAGGAGAATGAACTAAAACATCTCTCAAAAGCTTACAATCGAGTTGATTTCATGCCCTTCCATTCAGAAATTTCATACAATCAACATCCTTTTGAAAAAAAATATTTTGGCTATATCTAGGTCTCATAAAAAGTTCCAAGGGATTATGTAATTAAAAAGTCAGGACTGTTTTCAAGACTCTAGCAAAATATGTTTGATAGTCATATGCAGGCTAGGAGAAGGGGCACAAATCAGGGCACTCTTTACTATAGTAGGTTTTTTTTATATTGAAAAAAATGCAGATTACAATGAATAAGCAGTCAAAAGACTGTGGAAAAAAAGACAAACTGAACAAAAAAAGATTTTGTTGGTGGCTAATCATTAGACCCCACTCCACAGATTTAGTAGAACCTCCTCTGTAAATGAAATTAATCACTTATAAGAAGCTCATGTAGTTTTTTTTTTAAGCTTTATGTTTTTACGAGGTAGAAGTAACACGCAGGCTAAAACCTGTGTATCTCTATCTAATTACTGTTATTAAGTTCACTTTGTGTTTTTTAACATATGATAAGAATGTCTCTGATATCAAGATTGAAACTTTAAAACATTGATGGATGACCTTATTTCAGAAGTTAAACACTCAATTAACTCCGGACTTTTAATCTTCATAAGATCTGCTGCAATGTTCAGGAGGGACTTATTGACTGGATCCTAAAATTCGCCGGCTTTAACTTTTGGAGTTTTTGATCTATTCAAATTGTGTAAAATACAAGGGGAGATAATACTAAATTGACAATCTTTGTACCCATCATTTTCTGAAGTGAGCAACATGATAATTGTATCAGCAAAGAGAGAATGAACGAATTTATCTCTCATTTTTTTGTTTTTCCTCTTCTAACAAATATAGTATCTCCAATAGCTTGCTAATTCGCCAGGAGCTGTACCAGTTATAGTCTGTAGTCATTAATCGATTCAGGAAGAGAGTATTTGAAATCAAATTAGATAAGTTTAAATATTGATGTTCACAAAATGTTAAAATTAGGTAATGGTATTGTAAAAGTACAATTAAAAATAAGAACAATGATGTTCACAAAATGTTAAAATTAGGTAATTGTATTGTAAAAGCACAATTAAAAAAAAGAACAGGAAATGCAAACCATCTAACTTTGAAAAAAATAAAAATAAAACAATGCAATTAAAATATACCAAAACAAATCATATAATCCTTACAACTAGAGAATGCTGCCTCTGAATAGTATAACGAATCCGGAAGAAAACAACAATCAAATGACCTGTTCTGAAGAAAAAGTATTTACTTTGTACAACAAGAGAGTGTTGCCTCTAAATAGTATATAGAAAGTCTGAATATTTGCCAAGAAGAGAGATAGGTAATGCAGGACAGTTGAGGTCATCTGGTTATGGCAGTCCAGGGAAAGATTTAGAGAAAGCAATGTGATAACACCTCTGTGACCAGCTTCATGGTTGGAAATGTGGCATAAAGCCCCAGGCCAAATGGCATTACCTACTAGTTGGAGATGAAAATTGGTAATCTTATCTTCTTGCAGAGAATTTTTTTTATTCACAAAAATTGGCAGTTGGCTCCAACCATGCAATTTTGAGTGGGGTTAGTGAGGCCACATACATTCTAAGAATAAAAATCATGGAGAAACATCAAGATGCATGTTCTCCTTGCCCATCCAATCAAGATTGACATGACTATTGGCTTAAAAGCTCATTTGATTGCATAGAGTTTCCCATTTGGAACAGTCAACACTTGTCCTTCACATATACTGCCTCCTCCGGAGATGGAAAAAAGATTGCACGAGCAATGAGTTGCAATTTTGCAATGGAAGGGCAAAAAACTAGCATTGACCCATCCTTGTTTACCTCTTGAGGAGGTTGTGAAACTTGGGGTACCTAAGCTTCCTGCTATGACATGGAATAAATAGTGGCAACATGAGGACTAAGGGAAAGCACAGAGAAACTTGAGAACTGGTTGGGAGTCGAGACCAACAAGGTTTTGCCTATGGAGGAGCCTCCAACCGGATTAGCCATAGGCTCAAAGGCCTTGGTAGTCCAATGACTTTGCTTCTCAACTTTCTTATTGTTAATTGTTGTCCATCAATTAGAGCTATTGAAAATGGCTTTCCCATTTTCCATCACAGGTTTCAAAATTGGCCAGTTGTTTGCCATTAAAGGACAATTTTGAATCTTATTTTCAACAGATTGAAAGCGAAAGCTTTGTTGGGTAGATTGTAAAGCACATGTTGGGACAAGCATTTATCTCCTCAATGGTTTCTTTCAAATCCTGGGAAAGGTTGGCTTTGACACACCCATTTTTTATGACAGGCTGAATAGAACTTATTTTGCTCATGGCATATGAAATGACCCAAAGGCTTGATAAGGTGGGTAACAAAATCCCATAAAGGTAAAGACAAGCGAGGGAACTTGACCCACATTGGGATTTTGAGTTTGGATTTATCAAAAACCATGAAGTCCTGAGCCCAATGAACCACATAAATGTTTGACAATGGCAAATCAATGCTCTGGGTTGGAAAACCTGGATAGAAAGAAACCCTTGGTCATATTTTGGACCATCTCTAACTTGACACCATGAGGCTTCCAAGTAGCCTGCACCCAGCTCATAAGCGTGGTTTCAGATAGGATAGGTCCAACAAAAATAAGCAGTAAGGGTATAGTATTCAAATCATGCACAAGCTTTATCAAATCCAGACAATTCTAAAACAACATAAGGTAAAGACTGTTCAGAGGGAGATTCATTCCCTTGTGGAACACCATTGGAATGAATTTGTGAGGTCTCTTGGGAGCCATGGTCATCAGCAACTCCAGCAGCAATAGCATCAACTGATGCATGCGTGATCTAGGTGGCCATTATAAATTAAAAAACACATTGGCCAAAGGGTGAAGGACATAGTCAAATCATGAACTGGTCTGCTAGGATTATTTGATTGTTATGATTTAAAACTTCTGAATATTAAGTCATCGGTGCATATAACTGTGCAGTTGTTTCCAATATCATCATTATATAAGAAAGAAAGGGCAACTAAAAGAAGACGGTAAAGTGAAAACTTCCCAACCTGGCCAAATATCTGGCTGACTTCAGGAGATGTAACAAAGTCTTCTAAACTCCCAAATACATGTCAGTTCATATAAAACCCGGCATTAGGATTCGTTAAAACTTCACCCATGTACTCTGCTACTGAAATCGGTCCTCCCCTAAACTGCAACGATATTTAACAATATAATCAACTGTTCTGCATTGAATACATAAATTAATAGCATTTGTCATGATCTTGAATGACACTCATTACCTTAGCCACGAAGGACTCCACAAGAACCTTGGGCTCCAGATCTGCCAGGCCATTGGAAAAATTAATGGTGCCCTAATTCAAAGGATGTGAAAAAGAAAGGACCATTTAACATACCAACCTAGAGGATTATACAAACCAGACCGATCGATTGAGATTACTGGCTGAGAGGCGAATAGGCCTCTGCATGTGTGCAAAATGCAGAGACAAAGACCAGGCACGTGAACTGATTTGGGGAATGCCACGTTAGAGCAATGTGCAGCCCTGGAAAAAGAGCAGAACATTGTAAGAAAAAACATACCAAGTCTCATCCGCAATTGAGAAAAATTTAAGATTTTAAGAAATCAAAGAAACAATGCCAATGGGCAGAAATTGCAATGGACCAATGAAAAAATTAAATTTGCTGAATTTCAACATATCAAAATTCTTTGGGCAAAAATAACATTAGTAAAAGTTGAAATTTTTGTCTACGCACGGATGCCGAGGAAGATTAATACTCGATCTAATGTGCCATATGTTAGGTTATGATTTTCTGTAATTCCAAAGAATTTTTGTTTGGTCTTTGCATATTTTACACATTTACATTGTATTGAAGATGCTTGAACTGAGTTGGGTGTGTTTTAAAATTCGTGGAAAAGCGTTGAGCACACTTGGGCGTCCATTAAAGTCTGTGAAAGAACTCTGGACTGTTTTGGGTGTAAATTGATGAGACGATCCTTTAGCTTACATTGGTATCAAGGTATATGACGTTTTCAGGAGATTGTTTCTATGGATAAGCTGTTCAGAAATAAATTCTGCAAGTTTTGTTTGATTGTCTTGAGTCTTGACCTAAGATTTCATATGTTAGGCTCTGATTGCCTATAATTCCAAAGAAACTTATGTTTTATCTTGCATATTTTACACATTGTGGTATGATTTTCTGAACCTTAATGCAAACAAGGTAAATGAAATTGATAATGAAATCATAGCGTAATGCAGACAAGATAAATGAAATTGATAATGAAATCATAGCCCTCAGCCTGTTGTATGTACAGGGCCCCTTAGGGTTTCAATTGAAATTCCGTCTGCAGTCTCTACTTTTTCTCGGTGCAAATGCCTATAGATTATAGCAGTTTCTATTGGCAGACTAATAATGAATGAAAAACCAAGATTTTATAGTAGTATAGGTAGATTTGCTTAATCACACCATAGAAGCTCTCTGAAAATCTTTCACGCGATCAGAAATGGTGTTATCAAATTCTCTGTTTTGGTGGGTTTTCTGCATAGTAGACGTAGTATGCACATACACAAGCCTGTGACACCGCCATTGTAACTCTTGTCTGCATATACATGAATTCTATCAGAATTGAATGAAGAGTGATTTGCCCAATTCTGGTAAAATTTTTTAATTGAATGAAAAATTTACCATGAAATAACCGATTACGAATGATAACAAAAACACTGTAGCAGTCAAGTGTCCATGCTCGAACCGTGCAAAATTTAACGCCGCCACGAGTTGAAGCTGGGAGTTATTACTTCCTTGGTAGCTCAACACATGTATTCTTTACCTGCCTATGCATTCATAGCACAAGATTTTACTACCCAAGCTGCATTGTATACTCATCATCAATACATTGCCGGATTCATTATGACAGGGGCATTTGCTCATGGAGCCAGAACAGAATAAGGATAATGTATTGGCGAGAATGTTGGAGCATAAGGAAGCCATAATATCTCATTTGAGTTGGGCTAGTTTATTCCTAGGTTTTCATACCTTGGGACTTTATGTTCATAACGATGTTATGCTTGCTTTTGGTACTCCAGAAAAACAAATCTTGATTGAGCCTATATTTGCTCAATGGATACAATCTGCTCATGGTAAGGCCTTATATGGTTTTGATGTACTCTTATCTTCAGCAAATGATCCAGCATTCAATGCTGGTAAAAGCATATGGTTACCCGGTTGGTTGAACGCTATTAACGATAATAGAAATTCACTGTTCTTAACAATTGGTCCTGGAGACTTTTTGGTTCATCATGCTATTGCTCAGGCACTGGGAAAAAAAAACAAACCCTAGGCAGAACCAAGCTAGTATACATTTGCAGCCTTTGAAATCACCTCATAAAGCAAAAGGGAATAATAATAATAACGCCAATGGGCTAAAAAAGAGCGAACCAATGGGAAAAAAGGCTAAAGCTAATATTGCTTTCTCAATATTGATCAAAACTAAAACAACTTAGGATTAACAACGATTATTCTTATTGCACAAATTTCAACACGAAAATAATATGAAGGAGGGACAAAAACTTAAGATAGTTTTCATTATTGTGGTTGCACAAATTCCACCGCCAAAATAATGCTATGCAAATGAAAACAATAATTACACAAATTCCAATGCCAAAATAATGCTATGCAAATGAAAACAACAGTTACCCTGCCAAAGGCAGGGACTAACAATGGAGTGTGGAAAAATATTTGAAGATTGAAAGAAAAGTTAACACAGAAATTACATCGAAAGAATTTCCTTTTACATATGTCAATTTGAACGGTCAGCCCAATGTCTTGTTTTAAAGAAACTTGAGAGCTGCAAAATTTCTTTATATTTTCCAACACAAACGACTGAGAAAATGTTCGGTCAAACTTGCGTGTGGAAATAGATTAAAATAAAATACTCCACAAAATAAAATATAATGCTTTCTTGTGCGAGATTTCCGCGGGGTAAAATTGCCTCCTGCTCAAGGCTTAAATTTGACAGTTGTATAGCTGTATTTAGGCATTTTTGCTGTAAAATACAATCAAAATTTTTAAAAGACTGTATCATATGAAAGGAGGAATTTTAGACAAACTGTCAAAATTTATATAGGATTATAATGATTTATATATTTGATTTTTATATGATTTACTTATACTAAGAGATGTCATAATATTTGACAGGCACCATTGAATATATAACTGTCATAAAAAAATTGTTTGACAAGCAAGGTCGACTGTCAAATTTAAGCCCTGCCCCTGCTTATCAATTGTTATCAAAGACATTTTTAAAATAAGTATATTTTAAACTTAATAAATGTTAAAAGTGTAAAAATAGATATAAAAAATAAATGTATTTAGTTTTGTAATTAAAGAATGAATGTAATTTAGTATATCATTAAAATTTAAATATTTTGGAATAAAAAGGGATCATGATAATATGTAACTTGTCTTAGAGTCAAAATATTCTATTTATATAAATGAGGGTTGAGTTGATTGAGTATGCATCGATAAAAGCCTAGTGAGGTAGCCCTCAATGGTTGTGAATGTCTATGTAAGTATGTAAAATAACATTTGCACCCAATGTAACTTCTAAAAGCATAGGTATTCATTAGTATAGGTAAGGACCTAGCATACATTAGTATAAGTAAGGTAATAGGTCCCTAGTAGAGAAGAATACTGATGACATATAGCCGATAATGTGGTAAAGTAGTCACTTAGTATATGAGTGAATCATATGAGCACAATAGTACAGAAGAGGAAGGCATAACTCTAGACACTCCCCAATGTGGTAAAGTAGCTTCTTAGAACATGAATCAATCACATAAGTGCAATAATGTAAGATTTAAGTGTTGGAAAAGGTGATATTAACCTTGCAATCCTAATCTCTGTGTGTGTGTGTGTCCAACACCTTGGGAATGGGTACATTGATGCTTAGGGGGTGAATGGGTGAATTACTTAATTATTGTTTTCTTACAATTGACTTGGAATATTGGTTGTAGTGGCATTAAATAGGGATGCTACACTTATGGTGAGTGGTTACTTTATGATAGTGGCAATTATGGATTTGTTTGAATGCATTTATACCACTTTTTCATTCCTAGGTGCTAGGTGAGAGAGTGGAGCATATTTATTTGATGGGTGCAGTTTGTAGTGGTTTGCAAATGGAGCACTAATTTTGGAGATGTGGGCCGTGAGAATTATTGGCCCAAGGTGCAATAATTAATGATTTCTATTCTTGTGGGCATTGATGAATTTGGTCATGTCGATGTGTCGGAGTTTTTCATATGATGGTTTATGGTACTTGGTTTTAGTGAATCCTCTTGTAGTTTCATCTCTTTGATTCTCTATAAACATCATCTCTTGGATAGTTGTATTATGGGTCTTTTGTAAGTGATTACTGTTATATTAAAATATGGTGGAGTAGATAAAGATTTACAGTGAAAATAAAAGCATAGAATATTGTATTGAATCGAGATATTCATAGAATTGAACAAGTGTTACATTTGCATATATTTGGCTTTATAAAGCCTTTGAGATAGTTCAACCACCTAAACTTCTTGAAAACTAACTCGTAAACTAATAATTGTTTTATTTATATAAACCATAAACTAACGTATTTACTAAATGTAAATTTAACTATATGTAAACCTTATTTATTCTAACACCCCCCTTAAGGTTTACATATAATAAAACCAACATTCCCCCCTTGTTACATTAACTCAAACAAAGGGCGGAACACTGCAAGAGTTGATCACAACAACCCTTCTAGAGACTTTGATGAAGCACCTTCACCAATCCTCCTCGCTCACCCAAGAAACACCAGACTGACTCCATGAATGTATCTCCTGACTGTAGAACCTGTAACCTTTTCACAACATGAGAGAACATAAAGTGTCCCCAACGTCCTTGCACAATGAGATAACTTTCCTTATAAAGTTTACATCTCCTCTGAGTGTGTCAAAATGCCTCCTCTAGTGTTCCACATGAGAGAACAACTCTCCTTCGAGAGTCCACATCTCCTCTAAGTGTGTCAATATCCCTCCTCTAGTGCTGTGGAAATAATCCCTCCTCTGCTGTACAAAACAAATGAACCATTGTAGATACACTAATCCCACTTATTTCAAAGATTACACTATCCAAAAACTCCATTGTGAATACACTAATCCCACCTGTATTTTTAGAGATTATACTATCCACAAACTATGTAAATGCAGATACACTAACTCCACTTATTTCATAAGTTACACTATCCACACATATTGCCACAAACTACCAAACCCCCCTTGCTCCATGAAGGGACATAGATAGAAAATGGTTCTTCTCATGCAATAAATCATCCCTGAGTGAGAAGCTAGCTCAAGATGATGAAGATCCTCCTACCTCCATTGCCTTCTACCTCCAATTTAATGCCTTTGTCTTTAACTGCTAGATGTAGCATTCAAACCTCCAAAAACCCTCTTTGGTGTAACATGGGTGGTCCCAAGAGCACAAGAAATGCTTGATATATGTGTGTCCATGATAAAAAAATAAAGATAACAAGGTGTCGGATTCCACTGAAAATGCACCTTTTACAATATAGTGTAAACACAAAAATATCCTTATAACTCCTTATACACCTTAAAGATTCAAACCATACAACTCTGTAATCACCTTATTGTTGTTATATGGAGCCTAATTAGACTTAGAGGTTAAATTTTCCTCATTTTTATCGGTGTGTTTTCCCCCCAAATTATTTAATGGGGGTTTGGGACAGCACCCCAAGACAGGGTCAAGGGGTAGCACCCCTGGCGTGCTCTCTGTCGCGATATAGGGTGGGATTGAGGGGCAGCGCCCCCGAAACCTCAAACAATTTTTTATTATTTTATAAAGGCGTTGGGAGTTATTTTTCTATTGGCTGACATAAAAACCCTATTTTGTAACTGACATAAGTATTGATAAAAATGACTAAGGGTTAGGGTTTTTGGTGATATTGTATTGTAGCATTTACAGCAGTATGAGTTGCAAGGATTGCTTTTTGTAATCAGTTTGATTTGTTGGATAATAATATTGGACTCTCTGTTGGTGGATGTAGCCCGAGTTTAGGTGAACCACGTTAAAATTGTCTCTCATTGTTATTATTTCTGTGTCTTTTTTTATTCCTCTATTTAATCTTTATTTGCATTTAATTGATATCTTCTGCATACAATTCCTAACAAGTGGTATTAGAGCGGGTTGTGTTTGATTATTGTATGCAAGAAGGTCTCACGGTTGAGTGGGAGTCTCACGGTTAAGTGGGAGCAATGGTGGATGAGGGTAAATTGAAGGTAGATAGATTTAATGGATAGAACTATCAGTAATGGAAGATGCAAATGGAGGATTATCTATATCAAAATGATTTATGGAGGCCATTGGAAGGAATAGCCAAGAAACTGGCAGCAATGACTGATGAGGATTGATAACTTCTAGATAGAAAGCCATTGGGAACCATTCGATTATACCTAGCACCATCTGTGGCATTCAATATAACAGAAGCAAAGACAACAAATGGTCTGATGAAAGATTTGGCTAAATTATATGAAAAACCCTCAGCCTCAAATAAGGTATTTCTCATGAAGCGTTTGTTTAATCTAAAAATGATTGAAAGTGGATCTGTGACAGATCATTTAAATGAGTTTAATACAATTATGAGTCAATTAACCTCTATAAAAAGAGAGTTTTGATGAAGAGGTGAGGGCTCTCTTGATATTATGTTCTTTGCTAGAAATATGGAATAGCTTGGTAATGGTTGTAAGTAATTCTGTCTCTAGTTCAAATACTTTGAAATTTGATGATGTTGTTGGTGTTATCCTTAGTGAGGAAATGCGAAGGAAAAACTCAAGAGGGTCCACATTAGGTAGTGTTTTGAATGCAGAAAGTAGGGGCAGATCAAAGGAGAAAGGAAAAGGTTTTGGAGGTCATGGAAAGTCATGAGAAAAATCAAAGGACAAGAGGTCCCAATCCAGAGGACAGAAGGATTGCTGGTATTGTGGGAAACCAAGTCATCTAAAGAAAAATTGCTGGTCTTAGAAGAATAAAGGAGACAAACAAGAAGGCAATGAGGCAAATGTGGTAAGGAACAAATCTAAAGATGATTCTTTGATTCTTTTCCTAGATAATACTAATGATTCATGGGTTTTAGATTCAGGGGCCTCATTTCATGCTACTTCCCATAGAAGTTATTTTTTTTATTATGTCCAAGGGGATTTTGGGTTGGTTTATTTGGGAGATAATGAACCCTGTCAGATTATTGGAAAGGGAAAAATTAAGATTAAGTTGTAGAATGGGAATCATTGGCTACTATAAGAGGTAAGACACGTTCCAAGGCTGAGTAGGAATTTAATTTCAGCAAGGCAACTAGGTGATGAAAGTTGCATTGTTACATTTACTGATAAAAATTGGAAGGTTACAAGAGGTGCCTTAATAGTAGCAAAAAGTGTGAAAGTAGGCACATTATATCTTTGTATAGGTCATACTATTCCTTCTACTTTATTTGTTGCAGAGAAAAATCAAACAAGTTTAGGAACAGTTGTTGCGGGTTCGCAGGAAGAGACTGAAACAGTTGTTGCAGGTTTTGAGACAACACTATGGCATAATAGACTTGGGCATATGAGTGAAAAAGGTATGAAGGTACTTCATTCTAAGAAAGTTTTACTAGGTTTGAAAAGTATTAATATGAATTTCTGTGAAAGTTGTGTGTAAGACAAACAAAAGAGAGTTAGTTTTCATAAGGATGGGAAGCAAAAGAAAGATGAAAAGTTGGAGCTTGTGCATACAGATGTATGAGGACTAGCTCAAGTATCTTCTCTTGGTGGCTCTTGGTATTATGTTACATTCATAGATGATGCAACTAGGAAGGTTTGGATTTATTTTCTTAGCTAGAAATCTGATGTATTTGAAACATTTAAGAAATAGAGAAGCTTGGTTGAGAATGAGATAGGTAAAAGATTAAAATGTCTCAGATTTGATAATGGTGGTGAGTATTGCAGCAAAGAATTTGAGGATTATTGTTCGTTTAATGGAATTCGTAGGCAGAAAATCGTTCCAAGGACTCCACAGGAGAATAAAGTGGTTGAGCGCATGAATAGGACAATAATGGAGAGTGCAAGGAGCATGAGATTGCATGCTGGGCTGCCTTTAAACATGTGGGCAGAGGTTGTCAATACCACTGTATATTTAATTAATAGTGGTCCTTAAGTTCCTTTGGGTTGTGGTATTCCAAAGGAAGCATGGATAGGTAAGAAGGTGAGTTATTCTTTTCTCAAAACCTTTGGATGCAAAATAAAAAAGGTGTATCTTCATTGGCTATGACATTGATGAATTTGGTTATATGCTTTGGGATGTTAAAAATCTAAAAATTGTGAGAAGCACAGATGTTGTATTCAATGAGAAGGTGTTGTACAAAGATCAGTTGTAGTAGCATGAGAAGAAAGAAAAGGATTATGTGGTGCTAGATGATACTCCAAATAGTGATGTCCTAGTGGTTCCTCATTCTCTGCAACAGCAACAAGAAATACCACAAATTCCAGTGAATGTTAGAGGTCAACAAGGCTAAGTAGACCTCCTAAAAGGTTTTCTCCCTCTTTGTAAATTCTATTTTGTTAATAGATACTGGTGAATTAGAAGGGTATGATGAAGCTATGCAGGTGGATACAAAGGTTCAGTGGGAGCTTGCAATGAAAGAAGAAATGGACACCTTGCTAGAAAATCAGACTTGGAATTATGTAAGTTGCTTGCAGGTAAAAAGGCTTTACCAAATAAATGCGTTTATAGGCTGAAAGAGGAAGGTGGAGGTAAGAAACTATTTAAAGCCAGGTTAGTTGTTAAAGGATTTGCACAGAAAAAAGGTATTGATTTTGGTGAGATTTTTTCTCCAGTTGTTAAGATGACTTCTCTTCGTATTGTTTTAAGTGTTATGGCTGTTGAAGATTTGCATTTGGAATAGCTATATGTGAAAACTACTTTTCTCCATGGTGATTTGGAGGAGGAGATATATATGGAACAACCATAGGGATTTGAGGTCAAAGGTAAGGAGAAATTGCTGTGTAGATTGAAGAAGAGTTTATATGGCTTAAAACAAGCACCTCAACAATGGTATTTAAAATTTGATAGTTTTATGGATGAGTAAGGCTACAGCTGGTGTAATTATGACCATTATGTTTGTTGGATTTATCCCAAACTAGATGCTTTCTCCCAGTTATCCCTACAAGGTAGCCATCAATGAATAACAAGATCTCTGGCCCAGGGGCCAACAGTACAGGAGATAGACTTTATAGATATCTCCTCTTCTTCTTCAGGCTCTACAAAACCTAGGGGGTATTCCCTATTCAACATCCATAAGATATGCATGTGAACTAGGGGGATGTTGACACAAAGCAGATAAATCCTCCTTTATGTAGACCAAAACTGTGAGATAAGTGCAAAGGGTCTAGCTTTGGGCCTAAGTTCAGTTGTGAGACAGAGGATTTTGATCCTAAAACTACTTCTAAATTCCTAGTGGTTTGGATTTGAAGTTTTAATTTTGATTTAGTATTTGGATGCAAGACTAGGACCTTGGGTTATGACCTCAACACAAAACCAGACTGGTGCCTATCCAGGGCTTGGAGTCAATAGACATATATATGTGAATGTTTATCATAGGTTTGAAACAATACTCAAATTTCAAGGGGGTTTTGTACTTTCTGCCTTACAGAGACTTCCCAAGATCAAGTATTCAGTTATCTCTACTTACAACATCCTCACTACAATGTATTCTTCCCAACACTTAATCCAAAACATTCAATCTACTCCTTGAGAAAAAGTAAAGAATCAAGCGTTCAGTATGGCAAGCCAATACTCTAGAATCTTAAACACCCCTTAGCTGTTTAAATTCATAAGAAGAACACATTCAATTTGGAGATAGATAATAGAACACATGCAATGAAGCATTACTCATCTATATCAACATGAAACTGATACATGTTATGCATAAAACATTTAGTCATACAACTCATAAACTCACAAGATACCAAAACAGAACCACCAACAGGATTGTATCTTCACACAACACTAAAAGTTTTTCCAGTTTCCAACCAACACATCTTGAGTAACATAGTCTGCTTATAAAGCAGGAATGTGTACTCAACATTAATTACATGGCATTCACCAGGATTTCACCAGATATCATGCATCGCTAGGAGGGCGCCGAAAACATTTAATCCAGTCGCGTAGAGGGGTAAGTGCAAGAAGATGGGGGGCCAAAAAGGGGTCTTAAGTGGCCACTTTTTTTCTGAAATCAGGAAATACTGGCCTTGGATGAGAAATTGACCATAGTTACACTCAAAATTTGGAGATGCAACTAAAACAATGTTTGTAGTGCTCCGAGTCTACTTTCTAAACTACTATTTTTTTTTAAATGGCATAGATTAAGGGGTTCAAAAGAGGAAGCCACAAAAATTGGTGTTGTTTCTGTCAAAAAAACATAACATAGCATGTTTTGTGGCTCCCTCAAAAGGTCAACTTTTTTTTGGTATTTTTAAAATCGCTTCAGTGAGAAATTAGCTAATAGCATGTAGTTTTATGCCCCATTTTTTTGTTAATTTTTTGATGAATATTTAATTTTTTACTAATTTTCAAAGTGGACACATCCTAAAAAATAGAATTTTGGCTGTGCTACCCCTATAAATTTTGAAAACTAATTTAAAATCATTTTTTTCTTTTTTTAATATTTGTAGAATGGAGTCTAGTTTCTGAATATGTAATTTTTTTGAAATTTCAATGAATAGTTAATTTACAATGAAAAAAAGACCAAACTGTGGTTTTTGCTCAAAAACGGACACACAAACAAAAGAAATTAAAGATGAAAGGCTTAACATTGTTAAAATGTGAAAAAAATCACATCGTCAAATAGCTAAGAGAAAGCCTAACATTACCCAGGTGTTCGATTTGTTTGACCTTGAAACACATGCAAATCTGAGGTTTAGCACGAATGAAATTATGTGAAATCTTGAAGAATATGGAAAAACACGTTTGTGACTGTTCAAAAGGCACTCCAAGCCTTTGGGTTGGAAATCCAAAGCAAATCCCAAGCCCAAGGCTTGGGATTCCCAAAGCAAGACATAACACGAGTGCGTTATAATGCGCTCGCGTTATGTTTTGCTTTGCATTTTTCCTTTTCTGCCAAATTCTGTGTTGTTTGTCATGTTTGACATAACGCGAGCGTGTTATAACGCGCTCACATTATGTTCCCCTTAAAAAAAAATTATGTTCAAGGCTATTAATCATGTATGTATGTATGTATGCCTATATTTATGTATGTATGTATGTATGTATCTATGTATGCCTATATGTATGTATGTATAGTGTCGAGGGCAAAGGAGGGTAGAGATGGGAGTGAGCTAGATAGGGGAGGAGAGGGGTGGATAAGGATTGAGTGATTAAGGTTTAAGGTTGAGGGTTGAGCGTTTAGGGATAGGATTTAGAGTTTAGGGATAAGGGATTAGAGTTTAGGACCTTGAGGGATTAGGGTTTAGGGTTGAGGCTTTAGGGATAGCGTTTAGGGTTAAGGGTTGAGGGATTAGGTTTAAGGTAGAGTGTTGAGGGTAGAGGGATTAGGGATAGGGTTTAAGGATGAAAGTGTAGGGTTGAGGGATTAGGGTTTAAGGTATAGTTTAGTAGTTCTTGTGGATAGAGCTAGTAAACAATGGGAGATTATTTGCCTGTTTGATAAAAATATACCTTCTCTAAGTGCAGGGTGGACAGCAAGAAACATAGATGTACCCCAATGCAAATCTTTTCTCATAATGATCATCCTTTTGATTTCAACTGTTAATTACTCACTATGGATGTACCATACGCAAAGCTTTTCTCATAGGGTTTAAGGTATAGTGTCGAGGGTTAAGGGTTTATTGATAGTGTTTAGGGTTGAGGGTTGAGGAATTAGGTTTTAGGGTTGATGGATTAGGGTTTAAGGTATAGTGTTGAGGGTTGAGGGTTTAGGGATAGGGTTTAGGGTTGACGGATTAGGGTTTAGGGTTGAAGGATTAGCATTTAATGTCAAGGTTAGGGTTATAGTGTCGAGGATAGAGGGATTAGGGATAGGGTTTAGGGTTGAAGGTTTAAGGATTGAGGGTTGACACTTTAGGGATGAGTGTTTAAGGCTTAAGATATAGTGTCAAGTGTTGAGGGTGTAGGGATAGGTTTTAAGTTTTAAGGGTTGAGGGATAGGGATTAGGGTTTAAGGTATAGTGTTGAGGGTTGATGGTTTAGGGATAGGGTTTAGGTTTGAGGGATTAGGGTTTAGGGTTGATGAATTAGGGTATAATGTTGAGAGTTGAGGGTTGAGGGTTGAGGTTGAGGGATAGGGTTAATGGTCAAGGGATTAGGGTTAAATAAGAGTGTCGAGGGTAGAGGGATTAGGGATAGGGTTTAGGGTTGAAGGTTTAATGATTTAGAGTTGAGGCTTTAGGGATGAGGGTTAAGGGATTAGGGCTTAAGATATAGTGTCAAGCATGTAGGGATAGGTTTTAGGGTTCAAGTTTTAAGGGTTAAGGGTCGAGGGATCAGAGTTAAGGGTTAAGGGATTAGGGTTTGACGTTGAGTGCTGAGGGTTGAGGTTCGAGGGTCAAGGGTTTAGGGATAGGGTTGAGGGTCGAGGGATTAGGGTTAAAGTAGAGTGTGGAGGGTATAAGGATTAGGGATAGGGTTGGAGGGTTTAGGGATAAGGGATTAGGGTTTAAGGTATAGTATCGAGTCTGTTGAGGGTTTAGGAATAGGGATAGCATTTAGGGTTTAGGGATGAGGGATTAGAGTTGAGGGATGATGGATTAGGGTTGAGGGTTGAGGGATTAGGGTTTAGGGATAAGGTTTATGGTTGAGGGTTGAGGGATTAGGGTTTAAGGTATAGTGTTGAGGGTTTAGGGATAGGGTTTAGGGTTGAGGGATTATAGTGAAGGGTTGAGGGATTAGGATTTGACATTGAGGATTGAGGGTTTAGGGTTTAGCGTTTAGGGATAGGGTTGAGGGTCGAGGGATCAGAGTTAAGAGTTGAGGGATTAGGGTTTGACATTGAGGGTTGAGGGTTGAGGTTTGAGGGTCAAGGGTTTAGGGATAGGGTTAAGGGTCAAGGGATTAGGGTTAAAGTAGAGTGTGGCGGGTATAAGGATTAGGGATAGGGTTGGAGGGTTTAGGGATAAGGGATTAGGGTTTAAGGTATAGTATCAAGTCTGTTGAGGGTTTAGGAATAGGGATAGCATTTAGGGTTTAGGGATGAGGGATTAGAGTTGAGGGATGATGGATTAGGGTTGAGGGTTGAGGGATTAGGGTTTAGGGATAAAGTTTAGCGTTGAGGGTTGAGGGATTAGGGTTTAAGGTATAGTGTTGAGGGTTTAGGGTTGAGGGATTATAGTGAAGGGTTGAGGGATTAGGATTTGACATTGAGGGTTTAGGGTTTAGGGTTTAGGGTTTAGGGATAGGGTTGAGGGTCGAGGGATCATAGTTAAGGGTTGAGGGATTAGGGTTTGACGTTGATGGTTGAGGGTTGAGGTTCGAGGGTCAAAGGTTTAGGGATAGGGTTGAGGGTCGAGGGATTAGGGTTAAAGTAGAGTGTGGAGGGTATAAGGATTAGGGATAGGGTTGGAGGGTTTAGGGATAAGGGATTAGGGTTTAAGGTATAGTATCGAGTCTATTGAAGGTTTAGGAATAGGGATAGCATTTAGGGTTTAGGAATAGGGATAGCATTTAGGGTTTAGGGATGAGGGATTAGAGTTGAGGGATGACGGATTAGGGTTGAGGGTTGAGGGATTAGGGTTTAGGGATAAGGTTTAGGGTTGAGGGTTGAGGGATTAGGGTTTAAGGTATAGTGTTGAGGGTTTAGGGTTAAGGGATTAGAGTGAAGGGTTGAGGGATTAGGATTTGATGTTGAGGGTTGAGGGTTGAGGCTTTAGGGTTTAGGGTTTAGGGATAGGGTTGAGGGTCGAGGGATCATAGTTAAGGGTTGAGGGATTAGGGTTTGATGTTGAGGGTTGAGAGTTGAGGTTCGAGGGTCAAGGGTTTAGGGATAGGGTTTAGGGTTAAGGGATTAGGGTTAAAGTAGAGTGTGGAGAGTATAAGGATTAGGGATAGGGTTGGAGGGTTTAGGGATAAGGGATTAGGGTTTAAAGTATAGTATCGAGTCTGTTGAGGGTTTAGGAATAGGGATAGAATTTAGGGTTTAGGGATGAGGGATTAGAGTTGAGGGATGATGGATTAGGGTTGAGGGTTGAGGGATTAGGGTTTAGGGATAAGGTTTAGGGTTGAGGGATTAGGGTTTAAGGTATAGTGTTGAGGGTTTAGGGTTGAGGGATTAGAGTGAAGGGTTGAGGGATTAGGATTTGACGTTGAGGGTTGAGGGTTTAGGGATAGGGTTGAGGGTCGAGGGATTAGAGTTAAGGGTTGAGGGATTAGGGTTTGACATTGAGGGTTGAGGGTTAAGGTTCGAGGGTCAAGGGTTTAGGGATAGGGTTGAGGGTCGAGGGATTAGGGTTAAGGGATAGGGTTGGAGGGTTTAGGGATAAGGGATTAGGGTTTAAGGTGTAGTATCGAGCCCGTTGAGGGTCTAGGAATAGGAATAGCATTTAGGGTTTAGGGATGAGGGATTAGAGTTGAGGGATGATGGATTAGGGTTGAGGGTTGAGGGATTAGGGTTTAGGGATAAGGTTTAGGGTTGAGGGTTGAGGGATTAGGGTTTAAGGTATAGTGTTGAGGGTTGAGGTTCGAGGGTCAAGGGTTTAGGGATAGGGTTGAGGGTCGAGGGATTAGGGTTAAAGTAGAGTGTGGAGGGTATAATGATTAGGGATAGGGTTGGAGGGATTAGGGATAATGGATTAGGGTTTAAGGTATAGTATCGAGTCTGTTGTGGGTTTAGGAATAGGGATAGCATTTAGGGTTTAGGGATGCGGGATTAGAGTTGAGGGATGACAGATTAGAGTTGAGGGTTGAGGGATTAGGGTTTAGGGATAAAGTTTAGGGTTGAGGTTCAAGGGTCAAGGGTTTAGGGATAGGGTTGAGGGTTGAGGTATTAGGGTTAAAGTAGAGTGTGGAGGGTATAAGGATTAGGGATAGGGTTGGAGGGTTTAGGGATAAGGGATTAGGGTAAAAGGTATAATATCAAGTCTGTTGAGGGTTTAGGAATAGGGATAGCATTTAGGGTTTAGGGATGAGGGATTAGAGTTGAGGGATGATGGATTAGGGTTGAGGGTTGAGGGATTAGAGTGAAGGATCGAGGGATTAGGATTTGACGTTGAGGGTTGAGGGGTGAGGCTTTAGGGTTTAGGGTTTAGGGATAGGGTTAAGGGTCGAGGGATCATAGTTAAGGGTTGAGGGATTAGGGTTTGACGTTGAGGGTTGAGGTTCAAGGGTCAAGGGTTTAGGGATAGGGTTGATGGTCGAGGGATTAGGGTTAAAGTAGAGTGTGGAGGGTATAAGGATTAGGGATAGGGTTGGAGGGTTTAGGGATAAGGGATTAGGGTTTAAGGTCAATGTCATCCTAATTCTCCCAGAATGTCATCCTTCAGCAAGGCAGGATGAAGTGGCTTGGCTCTTCCAGTCATGGATCCTCCCGTATTTAAGAGGAATTGTAAGGCTTGGAAGTGTCAGTTGATGAAGCACAAGATGTGGTCATCCCTGCTTGTGTTAAGGAAGATAATGCATAGGATGTGATCAATCTATAGCAGGACAAAATGTGAGCGCGTTATAATGCACTCGCATTTTGTCTTGCTATAGAAACGGTAAAAAAGTGTTGACCCCCGTGATCCAGGCCTACATGCTCTGTTTTCATACTGATTCTGTGCGTGCTTCAACAAAAAAGAAGTGCTTTCATGCTGTTGGGAAGTTCACATGTACATTTGACACATTGTACCACCTTTGCATGATCTTTCCACCACCTTTTATGCTTTGCCAACTTGATAAGGAGGAAATAACATAGTTTTCACACCAAGTTTGATATATATCTATTCAAGTTTCAATTTTTGTAGTGTTGCAATGTTAATTGTGATTCGATTTTAGGAATTTAACATTATAGATTGGTTAATAGTATTGTTGTTAGTAATTATATTTGAGTGTTATTCAATTTAACATTGAAAAGGAAGCAAGTGGTGAAAAACTCAAATTGTTGAGGAGTTTGATGCAAGCAAAAAAAACCCCACATAATTGGGTACTCTCTCCATTTGAATCTTCATTTTTTAGGTATGTCAAGTCTTTACATGCATGTTCTTTACATTTTCCTTAATTTGGATTGAATTACTTTATCATGCTTTATCATACATGTTTAAAATAGACACATTCCCAATCAAGAAAGCAGCCTACAATCTCACATGATGCCATGTATAATTTCTACACTTGGGCTCTTTAATAATTATGTATAATAAATAGACCTTAACATACCATGATGTCAAACTATACAAGAATAAATCCTTACAACATAATAAAAATACAATCCCACTATTATCTTGTATTCATTTCTTAGGAAGTAATATTGGTCTCTTTATCATGCTACAGACAAATTCTCCATCATGCCGAGGAAACGATCAAGAATTAAACCAACACAGGAAGAGATAGAAGATAAGAATGAAAAGAAAGTAGTGGTTATGAGGGAAATTTGTGAGGATAGGAAATTGGACACGATAAATGAAGACATGTTAATTGAAGAGGAACCACAACCATCACAAAGAGATATGGTATTGGTGGCACAAAGAGAACGAATGCAAAAACTTCGTGCTATGAGAGATTTGAATACCATAGTTGGAGACGCGTCCTCTACTACAAGTCAACATGTAGGGACACCATCTACCACATCTCAAGTTGAGAGTACATCATCACTCACATGTGATGAAGGAGGTACGCCATTGTTCCCACCTCAACCTCAAGGTATGTCATCTATTCCATCTTCAATTTAAGGTATGCCATCTAGCCCATCTCATTTAAATATTGATGAAATTCGTAATGTTGAGATGAATTTACCTAACTTAACACCACCTAGAATTTTGCATAGAAAGCCAAAGTTTTTGATTGATATTGATGAGAATATTTTCCAGCCAATGGAAGGTAAGATTCCAAAACACACATGTAGAAGATATGCTCATAAGATTTGGAGATTATTCTTTAAAAAGTTAAATGAGACTGCAAGATGTCAACTATTCATTGAAATGATGCGAAGTATAAAGTATAGGTCCACCATGAAGATTCTTGGGTTGAGAACATCAGAGGCTTCAAGTGAAAAATCTATTGTCAAGAATCTAATGAGTGCGTATGAGAGAGTGGGTAACACCTCATGCACAAAAGATAGTAATGCAACACGGCATGTGATTACATCGACTATAGTAAGTAGTCAAACGAGGAAAGCTCGTCTCATTAGAAAGACAAGTCAAGAATTGAGAATTAATAGGAAAACTTTATCAAGAGCTATTGGAAGACGCCAAAGAATTAAGGACACTAATGCCAATGAATTATGGGCGTTCTCAGGGAGACTACCACGAAAAGATAAACCAATTGTTAAAGCATTGAGATCACTAATTGAAGACTTTTGGAAGAATTACACAAGGGTATCTTCGAATCAAAGGGATGTGGTAAGAAGGAGAATCCGTAGTCAGAATCGTGAGCCACATCCAAAGCATTTTTTGGATGAGACTCAAACACAATTTTATGGTAAATTTCTAGAGAAGTATCCTCAAATTAAAATTTGTCAAAGATATTTTGAAATGCTAAAACCTTTCTATGTCAAGATAAATCACACACGCACTACTTGTTGTTGTAGATTACATATTGAATTTTCTAACCATTTTGATGCTTATAGGTCTATATGTTTAGATATGCATACTAATAATGTTTTGCAGGGTTGTGCCATATGTACCCCAACAACATCTTTAAGAGACTTCATATCAAGAATTTTATGTGAAAGAGAAGAAGGTCAAATATTCTACAAGAAATTATGCTTGGAAGGGACATGTCATCGTTGCGGTGGCTTGCAACATTTGCCAATATGTGAACATATGGAAAGAACACATGCGGTTGGAAATGAACTAGTAGAGTTTGGCAAGTATAAAATAGTGGCATACAATAAAAAAGATGGTAAAGAAGCAAAGAGGTGTGAATTGTTTATTGAAAAGATTCCAGTGTATCAGTTTATGCCTATATTTCGTGACAGCATAGTGTATGAGTATGCAAGACATGCCCATAGAGCTCGATGGTTGGACTTGCAATTCAAGTTATGCAATGACACATTTCCAGTTGGTAGCATTGTTTCAGTCGTCGACTTTGCAGAGAACTACAATCTACAGCCACAATGTGAGGTGCAATTACAATATTACAACTCCACATAGGTTTCTATATTTGTGCACATCACATTCATTCATGCAAATTATAGTACAAAGGATGACAGAAAGATCATAAGGGAGTATAATTTCTATATTAGTGATGATCACACGCATTCTATGGAGTTCGTGCAAGGTTGCTTTCAGGTGTTCTACAATGATTTGGCTAGAAGGGGCATATCGTTCAGTCAGCATATCATATGGTCGAATAACTATGCATCACAATTCAAGAACTTTGTGAAATTTCTATTGGCTGAGTAGGAGGCATAATTTTAGAGGTATTCAACATATGTGGAACTTTTGTGAGGCTGGGCATGGAAAGGGGGAGCATGATGGTGCAGGAGCATGTATTAAAAGAGCCATAGCACAAGAAGAGTTAAAGTATAAAGACAATGCAAAGTTGACAGATGCAAAATTGATTGTCGAGTGGTGTAATGCTTCCATGGGTCCAGGTAATGAAGGTAAGTCTTCAGTTCGTAGATTTTTTTGGTTGATAGATGATACTAACATTGCACCATATGAGGACTGTTGTACACTAACATGATCAAACGAGATGCACTCTTTCAGAAGCTCAATTGCAGGTTCATAGAGTATCCATGCATGAAAGATGTCATGCTTTTGTTCTTCCTGTACAATTCAAGTTTGGGATGAGTGTAAGTCAAAGGAGTGGGTTGACGAATGGCAGTTAAGTTATCTTAGCCCACTTGACACGTATCGACCCCTGACGATACTGGAACTAACACAGATGGAATCATCAGTTGACTTTGACCACATATCAGATTTAGTTCAACTAGGTAATATAAGGCACATATATGCATCTAATTTCATCTAGTTCAACCAGGTAATGTCATCTTACTTTGTAGTGTTTTTGTAATGTTGACTAATTTCATCTAATTTACTACACATATCAATGTAGGCACATATATGCAGTTATTGCAGATGAAGATAATGAAGAGGGAATAGATTATTACTTATGTCATTGTGTTGAGGACAAAAAGAAATTGGAGGCCCCTGTTACAGATGGAGAAAACATCGAATACCCTATAGGCTCAGTGGTTATTACTGGAACATGGCTTAGAAGGTACCCACATAAGAGTGTTAATATTTGGCTGTTTCAGGACTTTGACATGCATCAAAAGATTCTTCATTACTCGAACCTTGTCATGGCATCCAATGTTCATTTGATAAAGTATCAGGGTAGACCTTTGAACAAAATTTTGTGGAAGGTGCGTGAGTCTGACCATGAAGCAATACTTGACACAATAAAGAGTAGAGCAGACTCGAATGGTTCATTGGATTAATTTGTAAGTATTCACATTGATTTTGTAAAGTCATGTTACATTGAGTTGTAAGTATGCACATTAATTTGTAAGGTTTGTCTTTTTTTTTTATTTCCTCCTGCATTTTTACACATATATATATTTTTACATCATCATGTTATACATTTTTGGTGTCCTACTCCTGATGTGACCAAACTCATAACTCACCCTACTTCCTCTAGACACCATTTGATCATCTCTCCAACACTCTGGATCCAGGGCGCCCAATCATGATGATGACCTATCTACCATTCTCCCAAGGCGCTCATAATGAATGAAAAGAAGACCAAGGGCTCCCAAGCTTAATAGACTTATTTCTTTCAATTTTGATGATCTAAACTCTTGCAAAATGACATCCACTTTCATGCCTTTAGATCTTCCTTCACATACAAAGTGCCAAATCAAGTCAAAAAATCTACATAAGGGCGCTAAATGGATGAAAGGAGACATGAAATGCACCTTAGGACTCCATACTAAGGTTTGAGCCATTAAAGTCTCTTGATATTAGGCGCTCATGATGATGAAACTTAGAGTTTTTTCCTTTCCTAGGTGCTCATCTAAGATGTTTGAATGATAAATAGTGCCTAGACCTTTATAATGTACATTGGGTGCCAAAATCAAGGTGATTTTAAGTCACTTTGAGTTATTTGGGGTCAGTTTGAGTCTTTGAGTCATGTTGCAAAAAAGTGTCAATGTTGTAAAGTTGCATAAAACAACTTTTGCATTTTTGGTTTCCTGCTCCTAATGCAACCAAACTGACAATTCCAATGCATCCAGATGGGTACGTTTAGGCTAGGCATGGTTCTATTTTTCACCCAAACAAAAAGTCTGAGCTACATTGTGCCGATGATATCCCTGAAGTGTCTAAAGTGCAAAAAGGTAGCAATCTTTGACGAGATGTTACTTGAAAATTATGTCACTTAGAAATATTCTGTCTATGAAAACATGATCATGTAGAGTGCCTCTACAATAACCTCTCTCAGTTTTTTATATCTCTGAGGCATTTGCCCGTGGTGAAAGGTTTTCTGCTACCCCAAAAATCATCAGAAGGAGGTAGTGTAAAGTTGCAAAGGGGTGTAACTTTCGTCTTGCTCCTGATGTGACCAAACTGACTGTTCCAACACATCCAGATGGGTACATTTATGCTAGGCATGGTCCTATTTTTCACCTAAACATGTCGAAACAGTCCGAGCTACATTGTACCGACGATATCCCTGAAGAGTCCAAAGTGCAAAAAGGTAGCAATCTTTAACGAGATGTTACTTAAAAACTGTGTCACTTAGAAACATTCTATCTAAGGCAAAACGATCATGTAGAGTGCCTCTACAATAACCTCTCTTAGTTTTTTATATCTCTCAGGCATTTGCCCGTGGTCAAAGGTTTCTGCTGCCCCAAAAATCATCAGAAGGAGGCAGTGTAAAGTTGCAAAGGGGTGTAACTTTTGTCCTGCTCCTGATGCGACCAAATTGACTATTCCAACATGTCTGGATGGGTACATTTATGCTAGGCATGGTCCTATTTTTCACCCAAACATGTTGAAATAGTCCGAGCTACATTGTACCGATGATATCCCTAAAGAGTCCAAAGTGCAAAAAGATAACAATCCTTGATGAGATGTTACTCAAAAACTGTGTCACTTAGAAACATTTCGTCTAAGGGAACGCGATCACATAGAGTGCCTCTACAATAACCTCTCTCATTTTTTTATATCTCTGAGGTGTTTGCTTGTGGTCAAAGGTTTTCTGCTGCCCCAAAAATCATCAGAAGGAGGCAATGTAAAGTTGCAAAGGGGTGTAGCTTTCATCCTGCTCCTGATGCAACCAAACTGACTGTTCCAACACATCCAAATAGGTACATTTACTCTAGGCATGGTCCTATTTTTCACCCAAACATGTCGAAACAGTTCGAGCTACATTGTACCGACAATATCCTTGAAGAGTCCAAAGTGCAAAAAGGCAACAATCTTTGACGAGATGTTACTCAAAAAATGTCACTTAGAAACATTTCATCTTAGGAAACGTGATCATGTAGAGTGCCTCTACAATAACCTCTCTTGGTGTTTTATATCTTTGAGGTGTTGGTCCGTGGTCAAAGGTTTTCTACTGCCCCAAAAATCGTCAGAAGGAGGCAGTGTAAAGTTACAAAGGGGTGTAACTTTCGTCATGCTCTTGATGTGACCAAACTGATTATTCCAACATGTCTGGATGGGTACATTTATGCTAGGCATGGTCCTATTTTTCACCCAAACATGTCGAAACAGTCTGAGCTACATTGTACCGACGATATCCCTGAAGAGTCCAAAGTGCAAAAAGGCATCAATCTTTGACGAGATGTTACTCGAAAACCATGTCGCTTAGAACATTCCGTCTAAGGCAATGTGATCACATAGAGTGCCTCTACAATAACCTCTCTCAGTTTTTATATCTCTGAGGTGTTTGCCCGTGGTTTTCTACCGCCCTAAAAATCATCAGGAGGTAGTGTAAAGTTGCAAAGGGGTATAACTTTCATCCTGCTCCTGATGTGACCAAACTGACTATTCTAACATGTCTGAATGGGTACATTTACGCTAGGCATGGTCCTATTTTTCACCCAAACATGTTGAAATAGTCTGAGCTACATTGTACTGATGATATCCCTGAAGAGTCCAAAGTGCAAAAAGGCAGCAATCTTTGATGAGATGTTACTCAAAAATTGTGTCACTTAGAAACATTCTGTCTAAGGCAATGTGATCATGTAGAGTGCCTCTACAATAACCTGTCTCATTTTTTATATCTCTGAGGTGTTTTCCCGTGGTCAAAGCTTTTCTGCTGCCCCAAAAATCATCAGAAGGAGGCAGTGTAAAGTTGCAAAGGGGTGTAACTTTCATCCTATTCTTGATGCGACCAAACTGACTGTTCCAACACGTTCGGATGGGTACATTTACGCTAGGCATGGTCCTATTTTTCACCCAAACATGTCGAAACAGTTTGAGCTACATTGTACCGACGATATCCCTAAAGAGTCCAAAGTGCAAAAAGGTAGCAATCTTTGACTAGATGTTACTTAAAAATTGTATCACTTAGAAATATTCCATCTAAGGCAAAGTGATCACATAGAGTGCCTCTACAATAACCTCTCTCAGTTTTTTATATCTCTGAGGTGTTTTCCTGTGGTCAAAGGTTTTCTACTGCCCCAAAAATCATCAGAAGGAGGCAGTGTAAAGTTGCAAAGGGGTGTAACTTTTGTCCTGCTCCTAATGCGACTAAATTGACTATTCCAACACATCTGGATGGGTACATTTATGCTAGGCATGGTCCTATTTTTCACCCAAACGTGTCGAAATAGTCCGAGCTACATTGTACCGACGATATCCCTGAAGAGTCCAAAGTGCAAAAAGGTAGCAATCTTTGACGAGATGTTACTCAAAAACTGTCACTTAGAAATATTTCATCTAAGGCAACATGATTATGTAGAGTGCCTCTACAATAATCTCTCTCAATTTTTTATATCTCTAAGGTGTTTGCCCGTGGTCAAAGGTTTTTTACTGCCCCAAAAATTGTCAGGAGGTAGTTAAAGTTGCAAAGGGGTGTAACTTTCATCTTGCTCCTGATGCGACCAAACTGACTGTTCCAATGCATCCAGATGGGTACATTTACGTTAGGCATGGTCTTGTTTTTCACCCAAACATGTCAAAACAGTCTGAGCTACATTGTACCGACGATATCCCTAAAGAGTCCAAAGTGCAAAAAGACAACAATCTTTGATGAGATGTTACTCAAAAACCGTGTCATTTAGAAACATTCCATCTGAGGCAACGCGATCACGTAGAGTGCCTCTACAATAACCTCTCTCAGTTTTTTATATCTCTGAGGTGTTTACCCGTGGTGAAAGGTTTTTTGCTGCCCCAAAAATCGTCAGAAGGAGGCAGTGTAAAGTTGTAAAGCATTGCTGAGAAATCCTCAATACTCAAACACTCCAATGAACTGAAGCAACTTCTTCTTAGGCGTAAATGTAAGGGTACACAAGGGGAAAATGGCACCTAGATGACTTAGTGCATTTCTATGACTTCATTCACATGTTTAAATGTTTGAGAAACTCTCTTTTACTAAGCACTCATCCTCATGTCAATGATAAGATTTATACCTCCTAGGCGCTCAATTAGGTGATGTCATTATATACAACTTACCCTTAGGCGCTAATGTAGCTTCTTCAATCCATCACACTTCTAGGCGCTCAAATTTGAGGTCTTGGACTTGTATCTTATTCCTAGGCGCAATTGGATGATCTTCCTAGATCTAGGCGCTCATGATGGTGGGAAATTACATGAAGGGGTGCCTAAGTCCAATTTGACTTTGTATTTGTATTTTATGACTCCAATTGACTAGGAATCGTCTTTAAACATAGAATAATCTTACTACAAATCTAGGCACATATATAGGTAAAAAGAAGAGCAAAGGGTGCCTAACATAAGTTGGTCCATATTTATCACTTTAAATGATTTCAAACAATTGTAATGGCTTAAAGAGGTCAATCTCCCTTAAGAGATTCATTCAAAAGGTGTCTTTCAATGCAATTTCTCCCTTAGGTGCCAGAATGGGTTTGTACTGATGGAGAGTGCGCCTAGATTTAAATGTCTTTATACTTGCAATTTTGCAATTCTAAATGATGAGACATGTCTTAGAATGAATTCTATCTTTCAAGCGCTCACTCCAAAAGATCATCTCATGCAATTTCACCCAAGGTGCTCATTGAGGTGTTCTTAGAGGCTAAAGTGCGCCTAACTCAATTGCCTTTATCTTTATCATTTTTGTGCTTTCAACAATTGAAAATGACCTAGAGTGATCCTTTCTCTCAAGGCACTCACCTATTGATATGAAATTTAAAATAGTGTTTTGATTCCTGACATCTGCCACAGGGCAGAGGTTTTTATAGACAACTTCAAGGATCCATTGCAGACATTGGGGAATCACAAACCTTGCTGTGGTAGAGAGTTTTAAAGTAGCTTTAGTTTCAAAGTAGCTTTTGGCACCCTTTTCTATTAGGCATTGTTGTTGTTACTCTTCTTTCTTTCTATGGAGGAACTCTGAAACGGTTCTTATCAGGTGTTACAACATTGACACATGAGGCTATTCAAATATTGGTCTTTGTAGAAAGTTTAGAGAAGGAACTAGTCCATATTGTTGTTGAGGAGTCAATTGATTGTGAAGATGGTGGAAAGAGGATCATACGAGAAATGTCTCCTTATGAGGCTAATTCTACCATAGAAGACTTGACTAAAATATGGATCAAAGAGAGACTAGACAGACTCTAGGAATGTGTGGACAGGAGTATACAACAAGAGATCCCTAGTTTAAGTTTGAATCTTAATCTTGTGCATACAGTAAAGAATCTCAAACTGCCAACTTTGAGATGCAATTGTCATGAAAGTTTAGTTTGTCATATGGTAGTGTGATTGTTGATCGAGAGGATACCTCTTCTACAATGTCCAACCTAGAACCAAAATGGGACATTGAGAATAACCTTTGATGTGAAAGGATCTACACATGAGATTCTGACAGGGTCAAATCATGAGGTGCAAAAGATAGAGGAAGAAAAGTGGGTTGTTAGACAAGGTCCTTTTCTTGGTGTAGTAATATACAACCATCAGTGCAAGATAGTGCAGAATCTAAAATCACAGGTGCTTGCACCTAGGGCTAAGCATGATGATAATACTTTAGACTTCTTGTTGATTTGAGGCATGGGAAATGTTGCAAACTGGAAGCAGTGTTAGAGCATTTGGATCCACCAATGCTAATAAGTATAGCATTCGACCTCATTGCATACTATGTTGATGGATATGGCAATCTCTGGTGATGAACAAGAATCATCCCCACTTTTGGATTGTTTAATAGAAGTGATTAATGATGGTAACTTTGATAGATTAGATGTATCAAACTATCAAAGCTTGCTCTCGTTGTTAGTGTTGTTGCTACAGAAGCATGAGGATGGGAGTCAACAAGGAGTTGTGCGCCTAAGGTTCAAGATAGGTTCTTTCCACTCATCTTAACTTTGAATCATTGTAGTTAATCTCAAAAGACATCATCCAAAATGAGAAACCTCCAAAACTTGTCATTGTAAGTTGATTTCCTCCAAGGCACGAATACAAGGTTCTTTTGAAGGCAAAGGGCGCCTAGGCTTATGGGGCTCAATTTGATGTATTTATTGAAAGCTCAAGGTGAATTGATGCTTATTAAAAATGCCACTTAGTCCTTCATTTGCATTATAGGCACCATTTCCTATTGACTTATATACTCCTCCTCATGCTAGGGCGCCATAATGAAGTGGTTTAGACAATAGGTGCACTTCACTTACTAGAGGCTTGTTCTCCTTCCACCTTAGGCACACTTTTATGGTGGAATAGGTGTCAATGAGTGCCTTGTTTTAAATGAATGCTCTCTCCAAGTTGGGCACCCTTTTGAGGCTTTATGAGTTGCAAATTGTGCCTTAACCCTTTATGCTTGTTGCTCAATGTTTGAATGTTTCAGAAAGTCTCCTTTAGGTGCTCATCTTAATAACTTTTTCTCAAGATGCAATCATCCTAATGATTTGGATATTCATCCTAGTGTTTCATAATATCAGGCTACCAGACTTAGTCATTTTCAAGATCTCAAACATAAAGAATAACATGATGATTCATTTTTTTGTATTGCATATAGTTGACATTGTATTCTACTCATAAAGAATATTAATATTTTTTGTTCAACATGATGATTCATTTTTTTTTAAATACAACTTTTATCTTTTAGTTCCAAAATGAGGTTTAGGTGATACTTGAATAACAATAGCTAGCTTATTGGATCAACAAACATCCTATGTAATACAATTAGACTTTAAATATTTGAAGTAGCCATCTACAAATATCCATTCAAATGTGGATTTATAATGTAAGTATGGATGCCATCAATAAAAAAGATTTGTATTAACCAAATATCCATATAGGCATACATCAATATCTGTCGATATAAGTATAACATATGTACAAAATAGCCATATAGGCTTACAAGAATGCCATATAGGCATACAATGTCAACTATATACAATACAAAATATATGTCCATAAATGCCATATAGGCATACAACAAAGGAACACAATACAAAGTCATTCCCCTCTGGCTGGTGAAGAGAATAGATCACGCGTAGCCTTTGATCTTCTAGGGGATGGAGACGCGCATGTGGGTGGTCTGCTACGAACTTGAGGGCTGCTCCTTCTATTTAGTTCTTCCTGCATCTTTAGCTATTACAATAAAAAGTATAGACATTAATATATAGAAATTACATGTTATAAAAAATGAAACATTTAACAAAATAATCACTTACCGCTACCATATAATCTGTCTCCTCACTTGCCTCAGTAGCAGGAATAGGTCGTGGTGATGTCATGTCCTATAGAAACCATCCAGATAGAAATTAAACTTCAAATCAATAATCTTTTAATTTTTCAAAAATAGACAACTATAACAATGAATGTAAATTGAAATTTACTAATTTGCCTCATACCCCTATCAATGCCATGGAGCTATGAATCGCAGAGGCCACACCCTGCTCCATTGCCCTATGAACATGGGGAGGTGTCTCCGCAACCTGCATCATCTGGAAATAAAACAACATTATTCAATTACAAAAACTATAATAGTGATGCAAATCATGGCTCCTAACATACACACACATTCATCTAAACATGGAAGTACACACAATAAAGCATACAAGTCACATACAAAAATCTAGTAAGTACAATTCATTCATTAAACTATTTATTTTATTACATCTGTAAAGCTTTGAAGTCCACCACCACTGGCAGGTGTTGCCGTGAAATCTATAATATTAACCTATTCAACATCCAAAATTAGATATTATAATACCATTCATATAACGATGCTATTCACATGTAATATTTATAATTGTTTACTAGTTACATACCCTGACAATAGATGATCTAGTGTAAAATGCAGGTGGAGAACCACTGAAAACTGCATCGACGCTGTGACCCTAAAATTTCATTAAAATCATCAATTTAAATTAGTTAATCTTGCATTTCAAAAATGAAATTTAATAAATTAAATTCAATAAACTTGCTAATATTTACCTAAGTATCAAGGCCGAAAGTCTCACTCAGGAGGGTATTTGTCATCACCATCTGCTCAGCTGCAGATGTAGCCTGTGCACTTGCGTCCTGACTATCCATGGGGTCATAACCATAGGCTGACAAGCATGGGGTGGGACCCTACTCTTCGCACTATCTCCCAACCCACTCTATGCTACAGGACTGGCATGCTCTATGATGCTCTGGGTCAAGGCACTAATGGACTGAAGTGTATCGACCTCAACACTCTCCTTCACAATGGAAAGGATAGCAACATGCTCATGGGCTGGTCTACTGATTACTCATCTCACTATCTGCTGTGGGTCAAGACATGCCCCTGGTCTATCTTGTGTTGACCCCCCACCTCTACCCTAGAAGTCCCGCATATCAAAATAGTTTGGCACTTTATTGAGGACAAACTCGCAGTAGAGTTTCCTTAAAAAGTATTGCGGGACCTCATTATTATTGCATGGAGGGATTTTCAAAAACCATCCACCACCTCTTCTCACAATTGTCCCTTATCGCTTGGTTATTGCACCAATGGATAGGGAACCTCTTGCATGTAATGGGTGGAGGTTGATTTGTTTGTGGGTTTGTGAAAATTGAACACAAGTCTAATTTTGTGATTTGTAATTTTTTCACATCTTCGTATGATAGCTTGTCTACATAATAATCTCTAAACTCTCTCCTCTTATCCGTCCAACTAGTTATTTGCTTGCTAATTGAATCTACATTTGATAACATAGATTCAAGAGATTCAGCAAGCGTGGACCTATGCAAGGTTGAAGTGGAAGGATCTTTCAACCTTGCAATTATATCTTCAATTTCTTTTTTGTTGTTTTCAATTTGCCCCATTATATTTTCTTGTGTTCCAGGGGCATGTCGAGGAATGGATGGAGGAGGTTGTTGTTCTGTAGGTATTTGCTCCTCAGGATTTTGTAGATTTTGAGGAGGAGGAGGAGGAGGTGCATTAACATTTCCTGACAATTAACGAAATATATATCAAAAATCAACTCAAACCTACCTATTTAGAAACAAATTCAAACAAAAAAAATAAATATAACTCACTCCTTGGCGTGTTTAACGTCGTGGCGGCATTTTGGCGACGAATCGATAAGATTTTTGTGTTGAATTAAGTTTTACAAAATGCAAGCGTGCTTTCTAGGGTTTGCAGGCCATGGGCATAGAAGAGAATAAAGAAATGAAATGAGATAGAAACCTTTTTTTTAAATTTATAGCAAGTCAAAATGTGCTCACGTTATGGCTTGGTTTTGACGAGCCTTAGGCTCATCATTACCAAGCCAAAACGCGCTCATGTTATGGCTTGGTTTTGACGAGCCTTAGGCTTGTCATTACCAAGCCATAACGCGAGCGTGTTATAACATGCTCGCATTTTGTATTATTTTTTTTTGAAAATAATTTGGCCACTTTTTGGCCCCCCATATTTTTGCACTTACCCAGAGAAAAGGGAAAGGACAGGTGGGTTCGGGAGGAGAGCCGCTGACTGAAGATTTTCATCTTGAAAAATGGCAATTGACCTATCCTCTCGATCCATGCCTCTGTAAACTTTGCCATTAATGCTTACTTTCCTGCTTTGGGACACAACAACAGTTCGCATGCCCTTGAAGTTTCTTCCCGCCAGGATCGCAGTCACAGATATGAAGAAATCCTTCCATTTGAAAATTTGAATCAGGACTGTTGATCTCCATCTTTCCCATCGAGATTTGTGGCGTTGATCATGCTGAAAAGTCAACCACCAACCAGAATATGCCACGTAGGCACTATGCACTCCCATCACTGACTTTTCAAATTATGTGAGAACTAATTATCCCACATTCACCCTGCAACGATCTCCTCGACACTTTATGAGCTAGGTCGTGAGCATATATGATGTCGGTGATTTTTCTCTCGACGACGCCAGCTTAGACCTCATCATGATAACTCTGGCTGTCGGATCAACACTCCTCACCTGATATTGAACATCACCATGATATTACTTGCCATACTAATGATCCTCATGTTCAATATCCCATTAGCCAGACCCCCTACATTAGCAAACTTCCTGTTGCATCACCCGATATGAAATATCACCCCGATATTTCGCATCACCCTGATGCAAAATATCACCCTTATCAGAAAATCACCCCAATATGAAGAAACACCCTGATATTCAATATCATCCTGATGACCACCCTCATCGGTGCAACCTGATGCATCAGAGAAAGATCCTCCTGCTCATATGTATACCAAATACTTCACTGATGAACCTCCTGATCATATTCACGTCATCATCATATTCATATCCTCATCAACGATTGGGGGGATCCTTAGCAAAGCTGCCAATAGTACCTGTCATGCCGAAGACCACATGATGCACCCCACCAATCCTAATGACATCACCACCATATTAGAATATTAGGGGGATCTTCGTAAGATGAGCGATATTAGAAATATGACCCCCTCCTCTGGAATATCAAGCTGGACTGAAAATTTCAACTATGACCCCATCAGACTTAGATGACGTCACCATCATATTGACATTGGGATGATATTCGGCAGCAAGGGTGATATTCGTAAGATCACCTGATATTTGAAATATCACCCCCTGCAAAACATGATGCTGTTGGATAGGTAGATATCAAACCTCATGTGAAATTGACATCTGCAACATCGGGGTGATCTTAACTAAGATGATTGATGTTCGAAACATCACCCCCCAGGTGAAAGATCAGGTCATATATGAAATATGACCCCCCGCAAGAAATATGAGGCCTAATAGAAGCTTTGCCTTAACATAATTTTTTGGTTGAAACCCTGATTCCATGTGCAGGCACCAATATTGGCTCCGATTGGGGACGTGCAGGCACAAGGCTGCAGCAAGAACCAGATCACCTCCGGGCAGACCAGGCAAAACACAAAAAATGCACAACACTGACTATACAGAGCAATTTACAAATAATTTTACAAATGTGCACAGAAGAAGTTACTTATGAAAAATAAGCTTTGAGGAATTGACCGTGCACAGGTAACTCCAGTATTTCACCATTCAGGGCTTGGAGAAAATAGGAATATTCTCCATGAGTATTGCTAATCTGATATGGGCCCATCCATAAGGACTCAAACTTACCATGCTTGCCCTTATCTTGACCTTTTGTATTCCAAACAAGGACTAGGTCATTGATCTGAAACTTTCTTTCTACAATCCTTTTATCAAATAGATATTTCACTTTCTGTTGTTACCTGATGTTTGTCTTATGAGCCTCTCTTCTGACTTCATCTAATGCAACCAGCTGATTTATCCTTTCTGTCATTGGATCTTCAATTTCTTCATCATTTTCTTGTATGAATTTATAGATTGTCAAGAGATTGTTCACAGGCAACCTAGCTGTTGTGCCATATACTATTTCAAAAGGTGACCTCCCAATGGCTTTCTTTATAGTTACCCTATCAGCCCATAGTGCCATCTTTAGCTTTGAATCCTATGCTCTCTTGTTCTTGTCTACCATCCTTTTGATGATTTTCATGAGGCTTTTGTTACTGGACTCTGTCTGACCATTTTCTTGTGGATGATATGGTGATGCATATGACAAATTAATCCCATATTTGTTGCAAAAATCAACAAATTCACCAGATTTGAAGCACATGGCATTATCTGTGACCACTTTGAATGGTACTCCAAACTTGATAATAATGTTTTCTAGAATAAAATCCATCACCACCCTGTTGTAGCTTTTTTAGTTGGAATGGCTTCAATCCATTTGGTGAAATAGTCAGTAGCAACCAAAATCCAACTATGTCCTCCACTTGATTTTTCTAAAATCTCCCCTATAAAATCAATTCCCCATTGCTGAAATGGAGCCTCTATAGTTACAGTTCTAAGGGGTAATGCACCTTCATATTTTAACTTTCCCGAGAACCTTTGGCAAGGATCACATCTCCTCACCAACTTTTGTGCATCTGAGAAAAGAGTTGGCCACCAATATCCCGCCCTAAGAATTTTGTGAGCTATTGTTTGGGCAGTATAGTGTCCACCACACACTCCTTTGTGCATGTCACTTAAAAGATCTTTAGCTTGATTCTCATCCACACACCTAAGTAGCACACCATCAGGATTCTTCCAATATAGTTCTCCTTGCATAATAATGTATTTGATAGCATGTAATTTCAATGTCCTCTTCTGACTATCACTGAGATGGGAAGGACAATTTAAATTCTGCAAATAGTACACAACATCCTTATACCACCCAGATTTTGACATATTAACAATTTCATTCTGAACTACACTCACTTGGCATGCTTTCAGATTTGACTGTGTCATTATCTTAGCCAAACCTTGTCCTCTTACCAGTTTTGTGATCTGTATCTCTACGTTGAATTCTTGTAATTTGTTTATCCAGCCGCATCTTCTTCCTGTTACCTCTTGCTGAGTAAAAATATCCTTGACTGCTACATGGGGCACATAAGAAATTATCTGAGATCCCACTAGATATGGCCTAAAGCTTTTGACTGCTCTAACCAATGCATATGCCTGCTTCTCCATGATATCATATTTTAACTTAGCCGCCTGCAATGACATGCTAAAGAAAGAAATAGGTTGTTCAAAACCTTCTTCATTTTTCTGTAGTAAGCATGCAGCAACAATATGAAAAGAGGCAAATGAAAACAGCTGAAACGGCCTAGAAAAATTAGGAGATTTTAACACAGGAGCCATTTTTATAGCCTCTTTGATGTTCTGAAATGATTCAATTGCTTCACTTTCCCACTTGATAATCTCACCCTTCTTCAGCATCTTAGAAATGTTCCTTGTAGTCTCTGCAAAGTTAGGAACAAATCTTCTAACAAAATTAATTTATCCAAAGAAGGACTATATGCCCTTTACTATTTTGAGAACTTGAATCCTGTCAATTGCAGCAACCCTTTCAGGATCTATCCTGACTCCATCTTTGGAAACAATGTGCCCCAATAACTTCCCTTCAACTACCCCAAAAGCACATTTCTTTGGATTAAAAGAAATGCCATATTCCAATGCTCTAATAAAAATCTGTTCTAAGTGCATACAATGCTCCTCCTCTTTTGAATAGGCAGTTAAATCATCCTGATATATAGCCAGAATTGAGTTAATCAATCCTGCAAAAGCAACATCCATAGCCCTCTGAAATGTGGCACCTGCATTTGTTAGTCCAAATGGCATTCTCACATATACATAGGTCCCCTATGGAGTGGTGAAGGCAGTCTTGAATTGTTCTGATTCTTTTACCTTCACCTGATTGTAACCTGAAAATCCATCCATCATGGATAGAAGTTCACAACCAGTTACCTTCTGCAGCATAGTCTTTGTGTTAGACAGTGGATAATTATCCTTTAGAGAGGATACATTCAGATTTCTAAAGTCAACACAGAGTCTTATATCACCATTCCTTTTTCTAATTGGGACAAGATTAGACACCCAAGTTGAATGTCTAATAGGCACAATTATTCCAGCCTCCCTGAGCTTCATGAGCTCTTCCTGCATTTTTGGAGCTAAGGTAGGATTAATAGGTCTTTGTTTTTGTCTGAATGGCTTAGCTTCAGGCTTCAATGGAATTTCATGCTAGAATAGGTCTTCTCTATAAGCCTTTAGGTCCTCATATGACCAGGCAAAGACATGCTTATACTTCTTCAAGAATGCAATCAACATGTTCCTAATGTGTGGTTTGAGCTGTTTGCTAATATATACCTTTTTGGGGGCATGAGATGTCCCTAAGTTTATCTCCTCCAAGTCATCCTTGTTTGTAGGAGATGCCTTTGTAACAAATCGGTCCCTATTGTCAAATACTCTTTCTAAAGCAACCAACCCTCTAGGGATTTTGTTTGTCTTTAGCTAAATTACTTCCTTCCCCAAAAGAGTCTTTTTTCCATCTATAACCTCTACAAAATTCTAAAAATCAATTTCTTGGTTCTCATATTCATCTATGCAGTGTAGGAATCTCAACAAATTTTTGTCATCATCAAACACCTGCCAACTACATACATTATCTGGTACTATAGGTCTAAGTTTAACCTCAACAGTTGTTACATTAGATAGAGTTATATCATCTGGCCTAATGGCCACATTAGCTAGAAAATCTGCCATGATATTTTTTGATCTCTCTATCCAGTTTATTGAAAATGCATCAAACAATTCAATTGTATCCCAGACAACATGCTTATATTGTTTTTATCTCTTATTTTTTGAAGCATACTTATCTCTAACCTGGGAAACAATTAACTCTGAGTCTCCAAACACTCTCAACATCTTAATCCCATGCTTCAGAGCCACATTCAATCCAAGTAACAAAGCTTCATACTCTGCAATATTATTTGTACAAGCAAACTTCAGTAAGAAAGAGAATTTTAGAAGCTTACCAGCTGGAGACAAAAACACAACTCCAGCACCAGAGCTTTCCTTTGCACAAGCTCCATCAAAATACATGGTCCATAGACCCTGTCGCTCAAGCTCTTGAATGCAAAGATTCTTTTCTTTATTTCCTTGATCATCAGAGACAACTTTGAAATTATCACAGTCAGTATCAACAAAACACACATGCCCTTCTGAATCTTGATCCTCAACTATTTCTAGTGATCTTCTTCTTTGACCAGTTTGACATCTTTGCCATTCATTGGGATCATGGCATATGATAGGTCTAGTTGCATACTTCCACCAATCAGTGCTGCCCATCTTCTTGATAACAGCATACCATATTGTGGCTTTATGTCAACCATTGTTATGTTCATTCTATATGTTTTTTTTGGATATGCTGCTAACCTGAAATCCACATCCTTCATGATTCCAATAATTGGCACTTCTTTAGCATCCATGGCATAGCATTTTCCACATGCCTTGTCTATTTTTAATCCAGCTTGTTGCATGATAGCCTGAGGCATGATATTTGTTGATGCTCTTGAATCAAGCATACAATTCTTGATTGTTTTCCCATTAATAACAAGGGAGACATAAAATGGCTCAACCTGTAATGGACACTTTGTCATGGTCACCCCCAGATAAACCTTAGAAACTTCATCCTCATCAGTACACATGGCCTGTATCTTACCCTGAACCTCAACATTTTGCTTGGCTTGACAAGGTACTCCTGAAATTAAAGACACTGCCTTATTTCTGAACTCTTCAACTTTCATCAACTCCATCAATGGAACATAGACTTTTATCTGGGACAGGACTTGAGTTATGTCAAAAGGAGCATAATTTTGTATAACAATTTTAGCCTGATCCATGGTTTTGTTCTTATCCCGAATTGATCCAGCCTTGATTCTAGTGGTCTTCTGACTGTCATCCAGAACTTGAGAGTTCTTACTTCGGTCTTCATCCTGGGGAACCTCATTTTCTAATTTTCAAAAATCATGACCTACTTTTTGCTTAAAGCTTCTCTCATTGTTGTTCCATTTTGTCTTTTGTAGTTCAGCCACTTTATGATTATGCACTGGCTGATTCACCAAACTATCCCCTGGTCAACGCAGATCATTTACCTGAGCTTTACCTCTGAGATTATAATTGCTTTTGACCTGAGCCACTGCCGCAGCTATGAGAGCTCTAATCTCCTCATCAGAAGGTCTTCTCAAATTATTCAGAAATATGCGTGAGTCCTAGGCATATGCGTAACTCTCTTCATCTTCCTCATCACTAGAGATTTGCTGGTAGACCTGAGTCACATGACTTGTGCCTTCATCAGTATCATAAGAGGAATATTCCTTGTTTGTCGACAACATATTGACATTATCATCCTGCATGTAATGCGGCTGATTGCACTCATCACAGGCAACAGCATTATCATATAGAGATTGAGCAATCATACATTGTGATTGGGAATGAGGTATTTGACATATTATGCACCATGGAGCATCATCAACAATATTAACAGTTTTCTTCAGAGGATCAAGAGTCTCCTTGACATGTTGAGCTCTTTGATTAGGGTTGCTATTTGGGAGAACTAGTTTACCATTATGCCAATTTGTGTGATATGGCATATCATGCAATGATGGTCTCTTTTCCTGTCTCTGGTAAACCTGCCTGTCAGGACCTATCCCTTTTTCATTTCTAGCAAGTCTGTAACTTAAGTCCTTAACAACATTTGTCAATTTATCTATCTTGTCTTCAGGGGCAGTTGCATTACCTTGAGTATTTTGAGGCTTATTTGGATTTTGCAAAATCTTCATATCATCCCTTCTGTTTGTCTTACCAGATGCTTTCCTATTATTTTCAATATTTGTTGCAATCCTGAAAGCATCCCTGAGGCTATTTGGACCCTTATTTCTTAATCCATATGCTATTTTGGCATCAAAAGCATTTATATAGAGCACTATGCACATTGGTTCATTAGGCCTCATGTGATGTGGCAATTTGTTCAACACCTTAGTGAATCTAGCATTGAAATCTGCAACCTGCTCATTAGACCCCTTAGTGATACTAGTGAATTCATTTACAAAAAAGCTTGGGTCAGTCTTGTCACCATACTATTCTTTAAAGATCCTTCTACAATCATCCCATGATGAAATACTCCTATCAGGGAGACTTTTATACCACTCCCTAGCTTCATCAACTAGGGACTGCATAAACAATTTCATGAAAACATCCTCATGCTCAACCTCAAAGTTGTCCATGATATTCTGAAAAGCCTTTAAATGATCTTCCCCTGACACAATATTGTTTCCTGAAAACTTTGGCACCTGGAGCCTTACCTGTTTGTCAATGGGGTTAGGGCAACCAGGAATACCATAAAAAATAAGCTGCCTGAATCTGTCCAGCTGCATTGGCCGTCTGCCCAGCTGATTGATATTTGCATTTCTATTAACATCTTGATTTCTCACATTATTTAGTGGTACCCTACCATTATTTACATTCTGTCTTTGATTATTTTGTTGATGATGGGCTTCATCTCTGTGTTGGTTTCTCAAGACATCCTTCACACACTTGTCCTTCTGGATGAGTGCAATCAGGCGCACGATAGAAACCTTGCGTATCATACTGGGGCACTCTCGGATCATCTAGAGAGTAATCATGGCAGTTGGCACAATCTTGATTTGATGCATGTGGAATGCATCCTGGTAGGTTGTCATCTTCTCGCCAAATTATGCTCATTACTTTAATTTTGTGAGGATGAGCAAGAATTGCATTGCTGGAGTACGGTACACCTCGGGCTACTCTGTAGGTCTTTGTATGCAACCAGATAGACGTCTGATGCTGGACAAAATAATGCAGACGATTGCCAATAGTCCAGTTGTTGTATCTCGAGGTTGGTCCACCAGGGCCATACATTTGGATCAAATGCCGACTGATGGCATTTTCAGCAGGTGAAGTGAACTGAAGACGGAAAATACATCCCGTATAGGCAGTTGTTCCATTGAACTGTAATTCTGCTGCTTGAGGGTATGGACCTGAAAACATCTTTCGAATGGTGGTGACACCAAACTCGTTGTGTAGCCATTGGAAAGGATTTCCAATCTCTGGATTGAGGAAATTAACTGGTAGGACAAAATCCCCACACCAGTTCTGCAGAGCATGACCCACATCTGGATCAATCGGTTCTGCTTCAGCTGAAAACTGAAAAAATGGACTTTCCGACCATAATCCAGGAGTGGTTAGTTTTAACTTAGCTACAAGCATTTCATGCCTATCACTTAAGAAATCCGCAGCCATTTGATGGTTGTGAAGATCCCTATGAGGAAAGGGATTACAACTCCACTGCTCAACGCTTGGCTCAGTCCAGCGTTGTTCTCTTATCCTTATGACATTTACTTTACCTGAAATCTTTCTTACCTTAGCTGATTCCTTTTTCTTGGCATTGGTGTTAAACTTTTCTTTCAGCAAGAAACCTTCCCTTGATTCAAAATCTGCAAAAATATTGTCAACACCAGGTAAGTGTATGAAATCAAACTCATAAGTGTTGAGCTGCTGTGCCCATCTGAGGAGACGTCCTCGAGTAATCTTATTCCTAGATTCTTTCTTGAAGAATCCTCTTAAATGCTGCAAATCACTTTTTAGTAAAAACCTTTTGTCAGCAATAAACATTTGAAAAGCCTGAAACGTGTTTACTACTGCTAAGATTTCCTTATGGGTACTGTGATAATCTTTCTCAGCATTTTTAAAAGCACCCGAAACAGATCTGACAATTTCACCCTTATCCTTGGGATTAAACACAGGTGTTTTCTGTTCCCTAAGAATTCCTGACCATGCAAATTCACTTGCATCAGTTTCTACAATTTTGTAACCTGGACCTGGCAACTTTAAGGGTGGCAATTTGGCACATTTGTCCTTAATGTTTTGAATCAACTTATCATGATAACTTGTCCATGGAGGAGGTTTCTTTCCTAACAGCTTATTCAGATCAATTCGATCTTCTGCAAGTTTATGATAAAACCCGGCAATATAATTGACCAATCCTAAGAAACGCTGCAACTCTTTCACATTGGTAACAGGTAAGTGAGCAATTTTGTTCAGAATATGTGGCTGTGCCTCCATTCTCCCCCCGGGAAGAAGTTTGATACCAATGAAAACAATGGAATCCTGAGCAAAAACAGACTTGGAGGGATTTACTGCAAGACCATGATGTTTACAGACATCCAAGAACTGACGGAGATGCTGAAGGTGTGTTTTCATTTCAGGACTGAAGACTAAGATATCATCAATATACGGCTGAATAAACTTAGCATAGGGTCGAAACAAAGCATCCATCCGTTGCTGGAAGATAGATGGGGCGGTTTTAATACCAAATGGAAGGACTTTCCATTCATACAGACCCTGAGGTACAGAAAAAGCCGTTTTATAAAAGTCCTGAGGTTTCAGACTGATCTGCCAGTAACCTTTGGTAAGATCAAATTTTGAATAAACATGACTACCTTGTATGACTTGCCAAATATGATCCTTACTAGGCAAAGGGTGACGATGGTCTACAAGGCATTCATTTAAAGGTTTATAATTGACAACTAATCTTTTCTCAGGTAGTTCATTTCCTTCCTCATCAACTTTCGGGACATACATGGCATGACAAGAAAATGGCGACTCAGATACCTGAATAAGGTTGAGTTCTAAGAGACTCGCTATTTCCTTAGCACATGTATCTATTTCTAGAGGAGACATGAGAAAATAGTTGGCCTTACCTTTGGGAAGCATTTCTTCACCATTTGCATCGCGCTTTAAAGTGAGATCACAGGTGATCCTGCGCTGATGTCTTGACAGATCTCTTGTGAATACAGCATCTTCAAATTCTTTTTTCATTTCAGCGATATCTTGCTGATGTTCTGCATATTGCTGGATCAGGTAGGCATGGCTGACCTGCTTTGCTTTTGGTCTGCCTGGCTTCTGGATCTTGTGAGTGAAAGACAAGGGCTGATAAACTCTGGGAATTTGATAGAAATTCCTGAAAGTCAGGAAATCTTGATCAATAATGAATGGTTCCCAATCTCTCAAGGCATTGCTGCCAAGAATGCCATCATAGTCTTCGACTTCATACTGCACAAACAGAACTTGAGTGGGATTATCTTCTGTTCCCAACCTAACAGGTGCAACACAGTATGCGTCACTGCCTTCTTTATCCTGATTAGCAAAAGTAATTTTGGTGTTTCCCTTTTTCCATGCATCTTCAGGGAAACAATTCTTTCGTGCCAGATTTAAATCTGCACCAGTATCAATCAGAAAGGATAGAGGATACGCCTGAATTCCTCTAAAATGGATAGTAAGTATGACAGCTGGACAAATAGATGCTATCTTAGCACTTCTGACATACTTATGATCTTTCAACATATTGACATGATAATTTGAAGACTCCAAATTGACAACTTCTACTGGAGTTGGACCTTCAAATGCTTCATTATCCAGAACAGCCAAAGGATCCTCATCTAAATCTGGTTTAGGAATTTTTACTGGAGGAGCTGGGGCTGGTCTCTGATTAGGCCTGAGAAACAAAGGACTCTCTATAGGACCATACATAGATACTGGACCATATGCAGGAGCTTTTAAAGTTTGAACTGAATCTACTGACTGCTGCAAAATAGGACTGTAAGGAGGTTCCCTACAAAGAAGATCTAGGGATTTTTCCTTCTGAGAATTAATCCTATTGATATACTTTTCTAAGTCAGGAGATTTCTGCAATTCTTCATGAAGATTAAAATTTTCTTCTTCATCAAGCTCATTAATTTCTTCTTGGGCTTGAGCAATTACCTTTTGAAGGAATTCTTTGCGGTGCCGACGCCACAGACGTCAAGCCATACTTCCTGGAGCAGGAGCTTCTAGAATTCCTCTTTGATTTAGAGGCAGAGTAGACGACAAACTAGCTTGACTAGGACTGGGAGGAGGAGACTGTCGCCTTTGCCAAGGAGCTGGAAAATAGCCATGACTCTCATGAAGAGTCTGACCACTGGGAGACCCTGAGAAAGGTCTTCTTGGCTCCTTTGGTTGTAACAAGTACAACTTTCGTGCTTTCAATTGTTCCAACTGAGATTTCAGCTTGGCCCAAGTTTCCGGACCCATGTCCATCTTATTGAGTCTCATCTCAATTTCTATGATTTTCTCAACAATGGAGTTGAGTTCATTCTGGACAGGTGCACTTCGCAACATTCTGCAATAAAAAGATACTTCTGAACCAGACATGTCAGATTTTTCTTCTGCTTCTTCTTCTGAATCTTGTTCCACTGAAAGCTTATTCAGCTTAGCGGACACTTCTGCTTCTTCGGCAGACTGATATTCTTCTTCTGAGGAAGATTCAGAAGGTGAACTTAAAACTATATCTTCAGAGTCTGACGGATAGTCATTTATATAGATATAATCAGGTTCAGTGATGCCGTGAGCTTGCAAGCTACGCATCTTGCCACGTCCTTTCTTTTTCTTTCTTTCAGGACACTTATTTGCAAAGTGATTTCCTTTACAGATGTAGCAAGTTGGCTTCCACTTGCCTTTACGTTGCTTATCCTTCTTTCTGAAGAAACCTTTTTTCTGTCGTTTCTTCACTTTGTGATCCTTTACGCCAAGGCCTTTGAATCTTTTACGAAACTTTCTGTCATACTTATCTGGCTTTTCCTTTCGGCAGCCAGCACATACATCTCCTTTTTCATCATCGAGGCGATGACAAATTGTGGATGACAGAATAGGCTGAACTTTCTTTACTTCTTTCTTCAACTTGGCTTCATCACAAATATCAGAATTAATCTGTTCTAAAAACTGGATTAATTGTGGAAAAGTTATTTCTTTCATTTCAAGTCCATCAGTGACCATGTTCTCTAACACTTTCTTATGATAAAAATCCCCTATAGGATTACTGAAACTCTTCAAGAAAGTAGTATACATTAAATCATGCTTTTGCTCATGGCCTGATAAATAAAAATGCTCATACTGCTTTTTACAGTAAGACTTGAAATCTCTGAGATCCTTACATTTCCCTTTGATAAACTTATTATATTCAAGTTTTTCCATCACATCTCTTTTGCCTACAAACATTCTGAGAAGTTGTGCACATACCTGATCAGTTCCTTTATCCAACAGATTTTCTCTGTAATCATCCGGCAATCTTTCCCAAACATGCTTAGCTGTACCAGTCATAGCATTTAAAGCCTGCTTAATCACTTCTTTTTCATTCACATCAGGGTTAGTAGAAGTGTAATTTGTTATCCACGACCTCATTGCATCAATTGCTCTAGTATTTTCTAGAATTTCTAGCTTATCAAAATTAACTAGAGGAGGTGTGTCGGCTTTGTATGTCTGGATATTCTTGAAGGGATCCTCTTTTGGAGAAGTACCATTTCCCCCCCGGGCCATTTGAACTTGACCGTGGGTTGGAGGTTTCTCATAATTGCCTGTCAAAGGATTATACACTGTAGGACTTCTGTATTGAAGAGATGGTCCTTCATATTGGGCTTCCAAAAAACCTTTAGAATCATTAGGAAAATGTTTAACCTTGGATTTTGAGCCTGAACTTGTAATAGTTACAGTCTCATTTTTGACAGTGGTCTGGATGTTACCAGACTCGGTAGTGATCAAATTATTCAATTCAGATGTCTGTTGCCTCAACAGACCAATATCTTCTTGCACTTCTGTGATTCTTTGTCCATTATGCTTGACATGCAAATCTACAGAATTAATCTGTGTTCCTAGCACATCAGTTTCATTACGAGCTTGCGTAGTAGCGTGGAGCTGCTCTTGTCTCCATACATCAACTTGTGCTCTAAACTGATCATACTGTAACTTTAAATCAGCAAGTTCTTGTTGAACCTTTTGAGTCCATTCACTAGACAACCGCTGTTCTAATTTCTCTAAAAGCTGGACTACAGTATGGAAATTCTCCTGATGACTGAGATGTGCTTTCTGACTTCTGACAGATTCTATTTCTGCCCATTTCTTTCTATCTTCAAGAATAAGCATAGTTTTCCTCATACAAATATTTGTCCAATTTAACAAATTACTTTGGCTAGGTGCACTAGCTCCTATGGGAAAAACATGCAGAGGCCAACATTGAATCTTATAATGACCTTTGGGTTCTATGACCATGAAATCCTTGAAGGGAGGCAAACGACCTGGAACTGTGCAAGATCCTCCGGGAGTATCTAAGATTTTCACATCCTCGGATTCTATATTTTGTTCTGGGAATTCAAACACAGTTTGAGATATCAGCATTCTGACATGACCAGAACTTGGAGGGAAGACAAAAGAACAGTCTTCACATTTATACAAACCATTATCTAATTCAGAGTACTTCTGATGATTACACCTAACCATTTGCTGCATTGGAGGTGGTTGAGTTTCTGTAACTCGGAACGATGGTTTTGGGACTTTAAACAAACTTTCAAAACCTTGATTGGGCTGAATTCTGACAGACTGAGAACGTGGTAAAACAGAGGGTTGAGATTGAGATCTAAAGGAAGTTTCTCTACTAACAGCAGGAGTAGACCGACTGCTAGAAGCTTGACTGGAAAACTGACTTCCTGATGGATTAACATTACCAAACTTAATAACAGCTTGATCTTCTAATTCTTCAATAGAAATCCCTCTTAGTCTACTATTTGTAGAACCACAGTCTATCTCTGGAGCTTCTGAATCCCAGAGCTCTACTGCCCATTCCTCAGGCATTTTAATGTCCTTGTGTCGAACAATCTTGGGAGCTGTCAGTTGAGTACTATCACTACTAGAGGTCCATATGGTAGACATTCCTTCTAATCCCTGAGTCCTACGGGGATTAATCATCAGGGGTATGACTTTATTATACAGACGATAATGAACCAGAAAAACAAGGGAATGATCTACTGAATCTTTTTTCATGAACAGATTCATAGTCCTGAACTTATATTCCAAAACATCCCTTAAATTCTCGTCTTTCAAACTGACAGGGAAGTCTAACAAACAATCAACAAAAATGGGACCCTTAGCCATTGAATCACATCCTGCACCTAGCAGAGAGTGAGACAGCTTCAAGAACCTAGCATCCTTAAGCATCATCAAAACTATTATAGGAAGACCTTTACGGTAATGACCGCAAACACCAATTCTTACATAGGAAAGATGCATAAACTGAGGATTTGACTTACTTTCATATGCTTTTTTCCTAAATTTCTTAATCAACTCGTCTGAGAAGATATTCAATTTACCTTGATTTCCTCCTTTTACTACGTGAGACAATTCCGCAACATGACAATTCTGAGAGGACTTATAACCAAACCAATCACGCAAACCAACATCCTTATTATTTATCATATCTATGATACCTTTAGGAATATCTCTGTAAATATCATGAGCAGGTATCTTAGGAACCTTAAATGGCTTTTCAGGTTCTATACCTACAGCAGAGACTTGATCTAAAGCATTACCACTAGACTCACCATCTGTGAACATAGATTCATTATTTGCATAAAAATCAGTAAACCTAACCTCTGAGTTTCGATCAGCTGTGAGATCGATGCCACCAACGAACTGAGAACTGGAAGAAGATTGAGAAGCCATCTGCGCTCGAATCTGCGCTCAGAACCTGCGCTCGGAAAGGTCTGATAACTGCCCAAAACTGCCCTTTACGCCTTCACACGGCCTCAGCGGGTCTTACTACTGGGGCTTACGACAACAAGTGGCGACCTGAGACAATACAGGGAGCATTTACAGAGAGCAATACAGATGAGAGATTATAATGGAGTTATCGTTTGGCGACAACGGTAACACTCAGCTATAATATCGTTACTAGAAGTAGAAGCTCTGATACCAAATATAAGCTGCCATAGACAAACATACGGAGCACCATAAGCTGGTATAACAATATTACGAATTCGTAGATTTAATATTCTATTATTAACAAACAGGAAGCTTACAAAATAGTTCATCTAATACAAGGCTCGCTATAGAGTCTTTTTAGCAAACATATAAGCTGACATATAAGCTTGGGACTCAAGCTTTTACAACACTTTAAAGCCTGACTGGGCTTACTATCACACTGGACTGACTCTAGAACTCTTAGACTTGCTCGGAATCGCTTGAATCGCTTGTGAAATGCAGGCGGCCCTGACTTCCTTTTATAGGCGGTAGAGGGCAGATCTTTTAACCCCGATCACATGATTCTTTGAAATCCGACCACAGGAAACTGACACGAACACACCTTATCCGGAGAGCATCCCAAGAAGGTGGGACCCGATTGCTCGTGAACAAGATAAGGTCGACCGACACTTCCTTTTACAAACGAGTGGAATAACTCGTACACGCACTAAGGCGACGTGTTAACCCCTTTAGCACATGGTAGGGTCCATGTCTTTCGTTGGATTCACGAGGTGAAAGATTCCCTCGATGAGTGACATGCCCACTCATTAGCCTTATCTTGAGCCCGTACTATTTGATGGAGTGCTGGACCCATCCCATGGGCTCCAACCAAGACATCCTTCACACACTTGTCCTTCTGGATGAGTGCAATCAGGCGCACGATAGAAAGAAGGATAAGCAACGTAAAGGCAAGTGGAAGCCAACTTGCTACATCTGTAAAGGAAATCACTTTTTAGTAAAAACCTTTTGTCAGCAATAAACATTTGAAAAGCCTGAAACGTTTTTACTACTGCTAAGATTTCCTTATGGGTACTGTGATAATCTTTCTCAGCATTTTTAAAAGCACCCGAAACAGATCTGACAATTTCACCCTTATCCTTGGGATTAAACACAGGTGTTTTCTGTTCCCTAAGAATTCCTGACCATGCAAATTCACTTGCATCAGTTTCTACAATTTTGTAACCTGGACCTGGCAACTTTAAGGGTGGCAATTTGGCACATTTGTCCTTAATGTTTTGAATCAACTTATCATGATAACTTGTCCATGGAGGAGGTTTCTTTCCTAACAGCTTATTCAGATCAATTCGATCTTCTGCAAGTTTATGATAAAACCCGGCAATATAATTGACCAATCCTAAGAAACGCTGCAACTCTTTCACATTGGTAACAGGTAAGTGAGCAATTTTGTTCAGAATATGTGGCTGTGCCTCCATTCTCCCCCCGGGAAGAAGTTTGATACCAATGAAAACAATGGAATCCTGAGCAAAAACAGACTTGGAGGGATTTACTGCAAGACCATGATGTTTACAGACATCCAAGAACTGACGGAGATGCTGAAGGTGTGTTTTCATTTCAGGACTGAAGACTAAGATATCATCAATATACGGCTGAATAAACTTAGCATAGGGTCGAAACAAAGCATCCATCCGTTGCTGGAAGATAGATGGGGCGGTTTTAATACCAAATGGAAGGACTTTCCATTCATACAGACCCTGAGGTACAGAAAAAGCCGTTTTATAAAAGTCCTGAGGTTTCAGACTGATCTGCCAGTAACCTTTGGTAAGATCAAATTTTGAATAAACATGACTACCTTGTATGACTTGCCAAATATGATCCTTACTAGGCAAAGGGTGACGATGGTCTACAAGGCATTCATCCAAAGGTAAGGCCAACTATTTTCTCATGTCTCCTCTAGAAATAGATACATGTGCTAAGGAAATAGCGAGTCTCTTAGAACTCAACCTTATTCAGGTATCTGAGTCGCCATTTTCTTGTCATGCCATGTATGTCCCGAAAGTTGATGAGGAAGGAAATGAACTACCTGAGGAAAGATTAGTTGAGCAATTCTCAGAGCTTGCACCTTTTGTCTCATATCATCTCTAATTTTCATAGCTTGCAAATATTCTAATTCAGCCCTCAGGCTCTTGATTTCTTCAGCTAATTCTTCATCTCTTGGCATAGAAGAGGATGGTCCCTTTTCATATTGGTCATCATCATCCCTTGGGGACTCAGCTTCTTCAAATCTGTCAGGGGGATCTAGGAAAGGGCATTCTTGGAACACTTCTGACCTCACTCTTAATCCACCACCCTGTTGTCTCTCATATGCATCCTAGATTTCAGCCTCAGTGTTTGAAAAATAAGGTATTGTCCGCTTTGAAGATCCTGGATTGTCTTGAATATTATCATTATTTCTGGGAGAACCTTCATGACTGGCTGGGATAGTCCCTTTTTTCCTGTACACCATCTTTCTGGGTAACTCTTCAAACAAAGGATTACATAGGGATCTTCTCCCTTGCATACAAATTTTTACTTTACCAGTTGGGAGATTGTTTGGAGTCACCACCTATAACTAGGAAATATTTTCTTTTAAAACTAGGGTTCATACACAAAGAGTTCCCCAACGGAGTCACCAAATCTGTTGGATTTATCGCAAACTGGATGCTTGCTCCTAGTTATCCCTACAAGGTAACCATCAATGATTAATAGTATCTCTGGACCAGGGGCCAACAGTACAGGAGATAGACTCTATAGATATCTACTCTTCTTCTTCAGGCTCTACAAAACCTAGGGGGTATTCCCTATTCAACATCCATAAGATATGCCTGTGAACTAGGGGGATGTTGACACAAAGCAGATAAATCCTCCTTTATGTAGACCAAAACTATGAGATAAGTGAAAAGGGGCTAGCTTTGGGCCTAAGTTCAGTTGTGAGACAGAGGATTTTGATCCTAAAACTACTTCTAAAGTCCTAGTGGTTTAGATTTGAAGTTTTAAGTTTGATTTAGTATTTGGATGCAAGACTGGGACCTTGGGTTATGACCTCAACACAAAACCAAACTGGTGCCTATCCAGGGCTTGGAGTCAATAGACATATATATGTGAATGTTTATCATAGGTTTGAAACAATACTAAGATTTCAAGGGATTTTGTAGTTTTTACCTTACAGAGACTTCCCAAGATCAAGTATTCAGTTATCTCTACTTACAACATCCTCACTACAATGTATTCTTCCCAACACTTAATCCAAAACATTCAATCTACTCCTTGAGCAAAAGTAAAGAATCAAGCATTCAGTATGGCAAGCCTATACTCTAGAATCTTAAACACCCCTTAGTTGTTTAAATTCATAAGAAGAACACATTCAATTTGGAGACAGATAATAGAACACATGCAATGAAGCATTACTCATCTATATCAACATGAAACTGATACATGCTATGCATAAAACATTCAGTCATACAACTCATAAACTCATAAGATTCCAGAATAGAGCGACCAGCAGGATTGTATCTTCACACAACACCGAAAGTTTTTCCAGTTTCCAACCAACACATCTTGAGTAACACAATTTGCATTAATTACAACATATTGACATTATCATCCTGTATGTAATGCGGCTCATTGCACTCATCACAGGCAGCAACATTATCATATAGAGATTGAGCAATCATGCATTGTGATTGGGAATGAGGCATTTGACATATTATGCACCATGGAACATCATCAATAATATTAACAGCTTTCTTCAAAGGATCAGGAGTCTCCTTGACATGTTGAGCTCTTTGATTAGGGTTGCTATTTGGGAGAACTGGTTTACCATTATGCCAATTTGTGTGATATAGCATATCATGCAATGATGGTCTCTTTTCCTATCTCTGGTAAACCTGCTTGTCAGGACCTATCCCTTTTTCATTTCTAGCAAGTTTGTAACTTAAGTCCTTAACAACATTTGTCAATTTATCTATCTTGTCTTCAGGGGCAGTTGCATTACCTTGAGTATTTTGAGGCTTATTTGGATTTTGCAAAATCTTCATATCATCCCTTCTGTTTGTCTTACCAGATGCTTTCCTATTATTTTCAGTATTTGTTGCAATCCTGAAAGCATCCCTGAGGCTATTTGGACCCTTATCTCTTAATCCATATGCTATTTTGGCATCAAAAGCATTTATATAGAGCACTATGCACATTGGTTCATTAGGCCTCATGTGATGTGGCAATTTGTTCAACACCTTAGTGAATCTAGCATTGAAGTCTGCAACCTGCTCATTAGACCCCTTAGTGATACTAGTGAATTCATTTACAAAAAAGCTTGGGTCAGTCTTGTCACCATACTATTCTTTAAAGATCCTTCTAAAATCATCCCATGATGAAATACTCCTATCAGGGAGACTTTTATACCACTCCCTAGCTTCATCAACTAGGGACTGCATAAACAATTTCATGAAAACATTCTCATGCTCAACCTCAAAGTTGTCCATGATATTCTGAAAAGCCTTTAAATGATCTTCCCCTGACACAATATTGTTTCCTGAAAACTTTGGCACCTGGAGCCTTACATGTTTGTTAATGGGGTTAGGGTAACCAGGAATACCATAAAAAACAAGCTTCCTGAATCTGTCCAGCTGCATTGGCCGTCTGCCCAGCTGATTGATATTTGCATTTCTATTAACATCTTGATTTCTCACATTATTTAGTGGTACCCTACCATTGTTTACATTCTGTCTTTGATTATTTTGTTGATGATGGGCTTCATCTTTGTGCTGGTTTCTCAAGACATTTGCATTGTCAAGGGTGGGGATTACATCATGTTGAGCAATTCTCAGAGCTTGCACCTTTTGTCTCATATCATCTCTAATTTTCACAGCCTGCAAATATTCTAATTCAGCCCTCAGGCTCTTGATTTCTTCAGCTAATTCTTCATCTCTTGGCATAGAAGAGGATGGTCCCTTTTCATATTGGTCATCATCATCCCTTGGGGACTCAGCTTCTTCAAATCTGTCAGGGGGATCTAGGAAAGGGCGTTCTTGGAACACTTCTGACCTCACTCTTAATCCACCACCCTGTTGTCTCTCATATGCATCCTGGATTTCAACCTCAGTGTTTGAAAAATAAGGTATTGTCCGCTTTGAAGATCCTGGATTGTCTTGAATATTATCATTATTTCTGGGAGAACCTTCATGACTGGCTGGGATAGTCCCTTTTTTCCTATACACCATCTTTCTGGGTAACTCTTCAAACAGAGGATTACATAGGGATCTTCCCCTTGCATACAAATTTTTACTTTACCGGTTGGGAGATTGTTTGGAGTCACCACCTATAACTAGGAAATATTTTCTTTTAAAACTAGGGTTCATACACAAAGAGTTCCCCAACGGAGTCACCAAATCTGTTGGATTTATCCCAAACTGGATGCTTGCTCCCAGTTATCCCTACAAGGTAACCATCAATGATTAACAGTATCTCTGGGCTAGGGGCCAACAGTACAGGAGATAGACTCTATAGATATCTCCTCTTCTTCTTCAGGCTCTACAAAACCTAGGGGGTATTCCCTATTCAACATCCATAAGATATGCCTGTGAACTAGGGGGATGTTGACACAAAGCAGATAAATCCTCCTTTATGTAGACCAAAACTATGAGATAAGTGCAAAGGGGCTAGCTTTGGGCCTAAGTTCAGTTGTGAGACAAAGGATTTTGATCCTAAAACTACTTCTAAAGTCCTAGTGGTTTGGATTTGAAGTTTTAAGTTTGATTTAGTATTTGGATGCAAGACTGGGACCTTGGGTTATGACCTCAACACAAAACCAGACTGGTGCCTATCCAGGGCTTGGAGTCAATAGACATATATATGTGAATGTTTATCATAGGTTTGAAACAATACTAAGATTTCAAGGGGTTTTGTAGTTTTTACCTTACAGAGACTTCCCAAGATCAAGTATTCAGTTATCTCTACTTACAACATCCTCACTACAATGTATCCTTCCCAACACTTAATCCAAAACATTCAATCTACTCCTTGAGCAAAAGTAAAGAATTAAGCATTCAGTATGGCAAGCCTATACTCTAGAATCTTAAACACCCCTTAGTTGTTTAAATTCATAAGAACACATTCAATTTGGAGACAGATAATAGAACACATGCAATGAAGCATTGCTCATCTATATCAACATGAAACTGATACATGCTATGCATAAAACATTCAGTCATACAACTCATAAACTCACAAGATACCAGAATAGAGCCACCAGTAGGATTGTATCTTCACACAACATCGAAAGTTTTTCCAGTTTCCAACCAACACATCTTGAGTAACACAGTCTGCATTAATTACATGGCATTCACCAGGATTTCACCAGATATCATGCATCACCAGAAGGGCGCTGAAAACATTTAATGCAATTACGTAGAGAAAAGGGAAAGGACAGGCGGGTTCAGGAGGAGCGCCGCTGATTGAAGATTTTCATCTTGAAAAATGGTAATTGACCTATCCTCTCGACCCATGCCTCTGTAAACTTTGCCATTAATGCTTACTTTCCTACTTTGGGACACAACAGCAGTTCACGTGCCCCTAAAGTTTCTTCCCACCAAGATCGCAGTCACAGATATGAAGAAATCCTTCCCTTTGAAAATTTGAATCAAGACCGTTGATCTCCATCTTTCCCACCGAGATTTGCAGCGTTGATCACACTGAAAAGTCAACCACCAACCAGAACATGCCACGTAGGCACTATGCGCTCCCATCGCTGACTTTTTAAATTATGTGAGAACTAATTATCCCACATTCACCCCGCAGCAACCTCCTCGACACTTTATAAGCTAGGCTGTGAGCATATATGATGTCAGTGATTTTGCTCTCGATGACGCCAGCTTAGACCTCATCATGATAGCTCCAGCTGTCTGATCAACACTCTTCACCTGATATTGAACATCACCCTGATATTACTTGCCACACTGATGATCCTCATGTTCAATATCCTGTTAGCCAGACACCCTACATCAGCAAACTTCTTGCTGCATCACTCGATATGAAATATCACCCTTATCAGAAAATCACCCTGATATGAAGAAACACCTTGATATTCAATATCATCCTGATGACCACCCTCATCGGTGCAACCTGATGCATCGGAGAAAGATCCTCTTGCTCATATGTATACCAAATACTTCACCAATGAACCTCCTGATCATATTCACGTCATCATCATATTCATATCCTCATCAGCGATCGGGGGATCCTTAGCAAAGCTGCCGATAGTACCTGTCATGCTGAAGACCACATGATGCACCCCACCAATCTGATGATGTCACCACCATATTGCAATATCTTTGGAATCTTCATAAGATGAGCGATATTAGAAATATGACCCCCTCCTCTGGAATATCAGGCTGGACTAAAAATTTCAACTATGACCCCATCGGACTTAGATGACGTCACCATCATATTGACATCGGGATGATATTCGATGGCAAGGGTGATATTCGTAAGATCACCTGATATTTGCAATATCACCCCCCTGCAAAATATGATGTTGTTGGACAGGTAGATATCGACCCTCATGTGAAATTGATGTCCGCAACATCAGGGTGATCTTAACTAAGATGACTGATGTTCGAAACATCATCCCCCGGGTGGAAGATCAGGTCATATATGAAATATGACCCCCCGCAAGAAATATGAGGCCTGATAGAAACTTTGCCTTAGCACAATTTTTTGGTTGAAACCCTAATTCCATGTGCAGGGACCAACAGTGTTTATTTTAAGAGGTTGGATAATGATAGCTACATTATTTTATGTTTATATGTTGATGACATGCTTGTAGCAGGGTGTAACATGGATCACATAAGAGAGTTAAAACAACAATTAGCACAATCATTTTCTATGAAAGATTTGGGGCAACAAAACAAATCTTTGGTATGAAAATTTGCAAAGGTAGGAAGAATAGAAAATTGACTCTATCTTAGCCTAATTATGTTGAAAAGGTGTTGCAAAGATTCTATATGGAGAATGCAAAAGATGTCAGTGCACCTTTGCCAAGTCATTTGAAATTGACTAAGGAGATGTGTCCTAAGACACAAGAGGAGGAAGAAAAAATGTCCAAGGTACCATATGCTTCAGCTGTAGGAAGTTTAATGTACGACATGGTATACACAAGACCGGATATTGCACATGTTGTAGGAATCGTAAGTAGTTATATGAGTAATCCTGGATTGGAGCATTGTAACGCAATAAAATAGATGCTCAGATATTTGAGAGGTACATCCAATAAACATTTATGTTTTGGAGGCTCTAATACTTATTTAGCAGGCTATGTGGACTTAGATTTGGCAAGGGATATTGATACTAGGCAAAGTACTACAAGTTATGTCTTTACTATAGGTGGGACAACGGTGAGTTGGATCTCTAGGTTGCAAAAGGTGGTTGCTTTATCCACCACAGAGGCAGATTATGTAGCTACAATAGAGGCAAGCAAGGAGATGATATAGTTGCAATATTTCATGGAAGAATTGGGAAAACAATATGCTAATAGTTATTTGTTTATAGACAATCTGAGTGCCATACATCTTGCAAAGAAATTTGCGTTGCATTCAAAGACCAAACACATACAGCTAAGGTATCACTTCATTCAGTTGGTGTTGGATGATAGACAATTACTGCTAGAAAAGATACGTATAGATGCAAATCTAGTGGATATGTTCACAAAGGCAATGACAAGGGAGAAGTTGAGCTCCTCTTCAACTTCGGTTGGTCTTCAAGACTGAAAATAATAAAATTAGAACAACCGGGTCCGAGGTGTTTATTTTTAGTGGGAGCTACAGGGTCAGCGGTGTTATGATCAGTCTCCAAGTGGGAGATGGTATGTTGTGGAGTCTGATCAGTTTCCAAGTGGGAGATTGTTGTTATATGGAGCCTAATCAGACTCAGAGGTTAAATTTTCTCCACTTTTATCAGTGCGTTTTCCCCCCAAATTATTTAATGGGAGTTTGGGAACAGCACCCCCAAGATGGGGTCAAGGGGCAATGTCCCTTGCGGGATCCAGGGGTAGCGCCCCTAGCATGCTCCCTGTCACGATACAAGGCGGGGCCGAGGGGTAGCGCCCTTGAAATCTCAAATGATTTTTATTATTTTATAAAAGCGTCGGGAGTTATTTTTCTATTGGCCAAATAAAAAACCCTATTTTGTAACTGACATGAGTCTTAATAAAAACAAATAAGGGTTAGGGCTTTCAATGATATTGTATTGTAGCATTCGTAGTGGTATTGAGTTGCAAGGATTGCTAGTTGTAATTAGTTTGATTTGCTGGATAATAATATTAGACTCTCTATTGGTGGATGTAGCCTGAGTTTGGGTGAACCACGTTAAAATTGTCTCTCGCTATTATTATTTCTATGTATTTTTTTCATTCCTTTGTTTAATCTTTATTTTCATTTAATTGATATCTTCTGCATGCAATTCCTAACATTTATTACTCAACTAGAACTTATAACAACAATCACATTTTTTAGCACCAATTTTGGTTGTCAAAAAAATAAAATGATGCAAAACAAAATATAATTGTTGATAATTGGGTAAATGAGTTTGAATACTTAACCACCAAAAACCTACATGTATCTTCTTGCTACACCTTAACTCTCTAAAAAAATATGTTTGTTTCCAAAAATGTTGTTAACCTTATAACTTCAAAAACCAAACATAGCCTTATCTCTCCTTAGAGTAAAATCTTATGTCTCCCTTAACTCCTTAAAACTCTCTATATGAAAATTTGCCCCAAATAAAAAAACTTGCATACCTATGCAATCGGTTGTAATTGTATTATTTCTACTTTGATTCCATATGATAATAATTCTATTCCATATTGAATATAAATAATTAGGTCATTGGATTGTTAGTTGCACCTTTTTTTTTTCCCAATTGTATATTACTTTGTTCAGTCAAATAAACCTTCACTAAGTGCCTTTAGATGTAATAGAAGCCATAGATCTGCCTCTCTGCTTGTAATGCTGGGTAAGAAAATGTATGCAACCGAATTATTTGGAAGTTCAACACCTTGTATCATAGTTCAATGTCTTGTATTTGTAGATTTTAGTGCCTTGTAGCACACTTCAAACATCTTTACGTTGCTCCTTTAGTTCTCACTGCACAATAAATGCATTAGATCTTCATAAAATGTGATCTTCAAAGGAATTTACAAACTCTCATTGCCTCTACAAACTTCTATTGCCATGGTAGAGATCTCTGTATAAAATTCTAACTACCAATAGTAGCAGTACCGTAATAGTCTAGAAATGATTTTATTTGCTAACTCATGCATAATGTTTATAGATTTCAACGTAGAAAAAAAACAACAATCTTAGAACGCCATTAACCAAACTTTGTCAAATATTAATGCCTTAACATATGTCATGCCTGACAAAACCTCAAACACTCGGGTACAAGTCAATGACAACATCAACAACAAATGATTTCCACACAGTGGATGAAGAGATAGTAGGCATTTCTCTCTATATTACAGCATTTCTACCTTCTTCCAGACCACAATTCTTCAATCATAGGCACAAGATTAAGGTTGCTTTGATACCATATTAAAATATGGTGGAGCAGATATAGATTTATAGCAAAAATAAAAACATAGAATATTGTATTGAATTGAGATATTCACATAATTGAACATGTGTTTTACATTTGCATATATTTGTCTTTATAAAGCCTTTGAGATAGTTCAACCACCCGAACTTCCTGAAAACTAACCCGTAAACTAATAATTGTTTTATTTATATAAACTATAAACTAACCTATTTACTAAATGTAAATTTAACTATATGTAAACCTTATTTATTCTAACATGTTATGTAAGATCAGAATGTTGTCAGATCGTAGAGTTGGAGTTGTATTGGTGTAACACTTCTATTGTGATTAATACAAAATTGTGCTCTCTTTGGTGGTGGAGTTTTTCTTAAAGGGTTTCTCCATATGTGTATCATGGTATGTGTTTGATTTTATGACCTTGCTGATTTTATTGCTTATACTATTAGTTATATGCTTCTCCTTATATAGTTAGATAGTTGATCACATGTAAATTTTATCGATAAATCAAATTTGTTCACTATTGGTTTTTTGTTTTCACTATAGTAGTTCACCCTATTTATCAAAATTTGGTATCATAGTTTTGGCTCTCTTAGAAGGAGACACCATTATTGGAAATATTGTGGGATTTTTTGTTGCAATGGGAGCTCTTGACTTAGTATTACATATCTATGTGTGGTTGGAGCCATGACATCTACTTCTCATTTAGAGATTGAGAAATTTGATGGCACGAGGTATGAGTTGTGGATGCTAAAGGTGGAGGATATATTGGAAGAAAAGGATCAATGTAGAATATTTGAAAAAGAAGGAAAACTTGAGGAAATGTTTGTTGAATATTGGGAGTTGGACAAGAAGGTGTGGGGAACCATTCAGTTGTGTATTACTAATTTTCTCCTCTTGAATGTCTCAAAGGAGACTTCCACATACACATTATGGAAGATGATAGGTGACATCTATCCAAATAAAAGTCTAACAAATAAGTTTTTGATTAAAGAGGGTAAAATGTAAGTTTTGAAGGAACCCTAGAAACCCTTTACAAATAACAAAACATCATCATTACCATAGCTGACCCACAACACAAGTTCAGACAAAAAATAGCAAACAATAGATAAGAAATAGATTAAATCTACTTGAATGTGTCTATTGCCTCTAGTTCCTCCATATAGAGGCTATATTTTATCCCTTGAGGATGATGAGGCTTCTTCTTGGTCCCCTCATTGTTCTTTTTTTGGTGCTTCTTGTCCTAGAACTAGGGTCAGTGTCCACCTCTTCCTTTCCATCATCAATAATGTTGGCATTCTTCTTTCTCAACTTCTCACTGATATTTTTGATTTCTACTAAGTTGAACTTCATATACCTGTTAAAATTTTCCTTAACTTTAGTGATTTCCCATTCTACAGCCACAATCCTAGTGCATCCTATTGATTTTGCCTCTTTGCAAATTCTTCCTAAATAATATACAATGTCTCTTTTTAATTATCCAAATCACTCTATAAATTGTTGACATTTGGGACTACCTCCCAATTCTAGAAGATTCTCCTCTCTTCCTCCAATAACAATTGACTCTCTCTAGTCTATTTTTGATTAATTAGGTGTTGGTGTATAGATTTGTCACTCAACTCTATCTTCTCTCACCCAAACAAATGACAACTGAACAAACAGTTGAGTTCGTTGCAATGGTATTTTACAATGACTCTCTGCTTGTTTGACAAGGTGCAACTACCTTCCAATGATATACAAAGAATGAACACAATGTATGCTTTTTACCAGAAAGTAGAAAAGGTGGTGCTTTTAACCAGAAAGCATTAAAGGCAATGAATCACAATGTAATTTGAAATAATAAGAAGTGCAAAGACTTCGATCACTACTATCATATCAATACTATCATAAGCTTATATCAATGATCATACAATCATCACTGTAAACCATTCATTGAAAGAAAAACATCCACAACAATGAGCCAGAATATAATTCCCAATCACTTCAATATAGAATTACAAGATAACAAGTTGAAATTATATTCAACATAAGAAGAATAAACATTCATTCATCATAACACAAAGTTTATGATTTCAAAATTCAACCACAATAACTTACATTTATACATTAAAGAAATTGAAAAATAGCATCACATAAAAAATTGACCTTCCACAAAACAAAGTTTACCAAAAAGATCCTAACTACATTGATAAACTTAGAATATATAGCATTGTCAACCATAATTGTCTTTAAAATAATAACGGCTTCTTGAGGACAACTGATTAAAAGATATTTAAATAAGTTATTAAACTTAAAAGAGCTCTCTAGAGCCAATCATTTTTTTGAAAGAAACAAATAACAAAGCATATGAAAAGACACTAATTGATAACTGTCACATCCTCCTCTTGTGTCACCTCCTTCTACTTGTTTTGTCCCTCATCTATTGCTAAATCTACTTGTGCTGTTTGTGTCGCCAACACTCATAACCTTGCCTTGTATGCCCTGTACTTAGTGATGATTGGAGTTAGCACCTTACCACTTGGACTGCTGGTGATATGGGCTCGAAGTTTCTATTTACCTATCATTCAATCTACATCTACCAACCTTCTATGAATTTCATCGATTTCATTCTTGAAAGTATGGAGATATAATGCCACATTTCCAAGTTTTCCCACTGATTCTCTAGTCACTATGTCAGCGCCAACAAGTTCTTCAGTGAGCATTTTATTGAAGTTCTATTATACTCCTTTGGTCTCGAGCAATTTATCTCCACTTTCATCAAAGGCTTCCAATTCTAAGATTGCAAAATTACTTTTGAGATCTTTCAGATTAGAATGATATATCATCCCAATGCATTCCTTATTTCATCTTCAACTCCCCCAAGTATAAACATTCTCCATTCAATCGTGTCTAACCAAGCTATATATTCATTTTCTTTATGGTCATCCAAAATCTGCTCAACTAAGAGGATGCTTGTATCAATTTTTGTTATCTCTTGTACTTCCTTAAAAACCATTGACAAATTGCCAATGTCATTTTTAACATTATGTAGTTCTGTAGCCAATGTCTTCCTTTTGTTAGAAATCAAGGCATACAATTTCATAGCTTCGTTGATATGTAACATTCCATCAAAAGTCAGTTTCTCCACCCACTGCTCAATGGCCTTTGCTATGGCTTGGTATCTTTTAATTTGTTGTAATACATTAGGATCTAAGCCATCCATAGTTATATTGGGTGCCACATTTGAAGGCTGAGAAGTAATTTTCAAAATGGATTGAATAAATTAAGTTAAAGTATTTACCTAAGCTTGCAATTTGGCTTTCTCCTATTGCTTAGTTTTGACTCTTTTTGATAGTGTACTCATAGAAAATTTGGCATGGTGAATATCACCTTCAACTGTAGAGGGTGTTGGAATCATTTGCCGTTGCGCTAAAAGCTCGAGCTATCAATGCTCACTACAAACACCAGACTTAACCTAGATCCACGGGAGGCTCACTGCCATGTCGTGAATCCTGAGGTCAGCGTTGAACGCCTCACTAACAAGGGGGTAGCTCACTGCCAACAATCCCCCACTCAATGCAACTTGAGGGATTCAAACCCGTGACCCATGGCTCTGATACCAATTGTTGGAATTGTTTGCCGTTGTGCCAAAAGCTCGAGCTATCAACGCTCGCTACAAATGCCAGACTTAACCTAGATCCACAGGAGGCTCACTGCCATGTCATGAATCCTGAGGTCAGCATTGAATGCCTCACTGACAAGGGGGTAGCTCACTGCCAACAGAGGGACCCATATCAATTCTGCTCATATTGAAATCTACTTCGATAACCTCATCTTCATTCTTTTCACCAATTGGGCCTGCAATCTCCAAGATATGGTGTCTAATAGAGGAATCTGCAACCATTCTTGACATCCTCTTAGCCCTCTTGGGCTTAGGTGTATCTTGTAGAAATTTAGCTACAGTGTTTATATTTATATCCATCATAGGAGCATACCTCTTCTTCTTTTCTACTAACTTTTTCAACCATAAGGGGGAGGGAGATACAGAAACACTAGCACTAGCATTAGCATTCAAAGAAACATTATATGACTACACAGGAGGGGTATTATATTCAGGGGGTTCACTTAACACTACAGAATTGGGATTACTAAACAAGGAATGTAAAACACCATCATCACCAGTTTGATTGAAAATCAAAGAATCATTGTCAGGTACCAGAGAGTTGGGAGAAGCTACATGATCTGCTTGCAACTATTGCAAAGCAACCAATTTTTTTTTCTTGCTCTTACAAACACAAGTTGGCCATCTTGTTCACATGTGGTCTTCAATATCCTACTATCCTCTGTTAGACTTAGGAAATACAACTGAGAGGGGGGGTAAATCAGTTGTGCAAAACTTTCTCTTTTTAAATAGTTGAATCTTCTTTAGTGATTAGCTTAATATTAATCATGAACCATAATACATTCAAATCAAAAGCAGAAATATATCAACACATATGACACCAAGATTTTGATGTGGAAAACCTAGTTAAGGGAAAAACCACGGGGTGATTAACCTAAGAATGTATTCTTTGTTAGAAGAATAGAAAGAACAAGATGGCACATGCCAATTAGGGCTCACTGCCCGAGCACACTGCTCACAAGAGGCTTACTACCTACAAGAGACACACTGTCTACAAAGTAATAAATATCACCTTTATGAACTGGAGAATAGCATCTTTAGCATGCTTGAATTAGTTCCATTTAAGCCCAATGCTTCTGCTCTGCCTTTCGCACTTCTCTTCGCTACCACACACTCATCACCACAAGACACACTTCAAAATGAATTCATAATCCCTTATTTATACAAGGCATCGACTTAGGAACAATCATCTAAGTTGGCAAACACCTACAAGAACATCCACAAGATGTGTAATACATCCGGTCGGCTAGTCTCAAGAAGAACACCAATATCCGTGGTTATTCTTCAAATGCAAACTCTAACTTCAATGCGGACCACCAACATTAACTGGACATGATCCAATGATCATCATAACCTTCCCTGAATCACCAAAAACATCCGTACTTCATCATCCTACTGGAATTCTTCTCTCCTTCATCCAAAGCTACAAGAACACAGTCTATCATCACTGTCACAAATGAATAGGCTCTTCCAGACCTTCAACACATGAACTAATCTAGTTGATACTTCACAGGGACATCCTCAACACTCCCTCAGATCTGTAGAATGGGATAATGAAATACCGGATCTCACCGGACCTATCTATGGCACTCTGTCACCTCTGAACACCTACCAGAACTGGTTCTACTTGAGCAACCATAACTTCTTCAGATCTTCAGATGGACCTCTGAAATCTTGACTGGAGCATCTCAAGACTTATATCTACAAACCCTTTAAACCACATCCTCTGATCATCAACCTATTGAGGACTTTTACCTTCTTGTCATCACTGTTCTTCACTATTCCTGATTGAGACTTATTTTCTCAATATCCTCAGTACACAGCTCATCTAATCCTTCTCATTAATGCAACATGAGTATGTTGACATCAATGACAACACCGGTTAGGCCCATACTTGCAACAATCTCCCCCTTTGTCATTGATGGCAACATATGATGTGAAAAACCATCAAGACAAGAACTTCTCCTTGCTGTTACAACTCCCCCTAATAGCAACAACTATTCACATGTCTTCTCTTCCTTTATTGCTCCCCCTTTGATTAGCAACCACTTGTTTTTCACATGTCTTCTCTCCCCCTTTGACATCAATGGCAAAGGGCTCATGCTTGTAACTTCACTACTTCATAACATACCAGCTGCTCCCTTATCATCAATCTAGATCACAAGATATGACTGTGATATCCACCGGATTGATGCACATCAGTGCATCCTAGTTCATCACCGGAGGGGCAATAACCCCTAACTTCTGCCTGAGATACTCAAAAGAGTCCTTGGGAAGAGGTTTAGTAAAAATATCTGCAAGCTGATCCTTGGAGGGCACACACTCCAATCTGACTTCACCCTTGTTCACTTGCTCTCTCAGAAAGTGAAACTTGATAGATATATGCTTAGTCTTAGAATGCAACACCAGATTCTAAGAAATATTTATTGCACTTAAATTATCACAGAAAATTGTGATAGGCTTCTCATATTCTACTTGAATATCTCTTAGCATCTGCTTCATCCACAAAACTTGAGTGCAACTACCTGCTGCTGCAATGTATTCTGCTTTAGTTGGAGATAGGGATATTGCCTCTTGTTTCTTGCTTAGCCAAGAAACCAACCTTTTTCCCAAAAAGAATGCTCCTCCACTTGTACTCTTCCTATCATTCACATCTCCTGCCCAATCTACATCTATATATGCATGAAGAGAAAAATTATGATCTCTAGGATACCACAGACCATACTCAACTGTTCCTTTTAGTTACCTAAAAATTCTTTTGATTGCCATGACATGAGATTCTCTGGGATCAGCCTGGAATCTCGCCACAAGACCAACAACCTGCATATTATCTGGTCTAGTTTGAGTGAGATACAATAATCCTCCAATCATTGATCTGTACTTTGTCTGATCTATCTTAGGAGAGTCATCATCTTTTCTCAACTTACATCCAGTTGCCATGGGAGTGTTCATTGGCTTTGAATCTTCCATTCCAAATTTCCTCAACAATTCTTTCACATATTTGGTCTGAGAGATAAAGATTCCTTTCTTTGTCTGAGTAATTTGCAGACCCAAGAAGAAAGTCATTTCACCGAGCATTGACATTTCAAACTCACTTTTCATTTGATTTGCAAAGGTTTTACACATACTGTCTCTTCCTCCAAATATGATATCATCAACAAATACTTCAACAATCAAGATGTTTTCATGATCAATTTTGAAATATAGGTTACTGTCAGCAATACCTTTGTTGAAACCAATCTTCAAAAGATGTTTGTCTAGTCTTTCATACCAGGCTCTAGGGGCTTGCTTTAGTCCATATAGTGCCTTCTTCAATTTGCAAACCATATCACCATGCTCAGATAGTTGAAAACCATCTGATTGTTTAATGTACACTTCTTCTAAGTCACCATTCAGAAAAGTAGATTTGACATCCATCTGATACACCTTGAAATCCTTGAAGGCAATAAATGCAAGAAATAATCTGACTGCTTCAATTCTTGCCACCGGAGCAAAGGTTTCTTCAAAATCAATTCTTTCTATTTGAGAGTAGCCTTTGCAGACCAATCTGGCTTTATTTTTGATTACTTCACCAAATTCATTTAGTTTGTTCTAGAAGACCCATTTGGTTCCAATCACATTCTTATTTCTAGGTCTGGGAACAAGATTCCAAGTGTGATTTTTCTCAATTTGCATCAACTCTTCCTCCATTGCTTTGGTCCAATTTTCATCATTGCAGGCTTCATTTAGTGTCTTAGGTTCAATCTTTGAAATCAGACAATATTCATCTAAATTTTGAGCAATTTTCCTTCTAGTTTGCACACCTTTGCTTTTGTCACCTATGATCTGATCTTCAGAGTGGTTCAGTCTTACATACCTTGGAACTTTGGGAGTTTCTTGCACTTCTGCTTCTTGATCAGGCTCATTCAGACCTATCTCTTCTTCCTGATTTACCAGATCAGTCTAAATCTGACTTTTAGGAGAGGATTGAGCTCCTTGAACTAGAACACCATTCTGATCATCTTCATCATACTCATTAAACCTTGAGGGTTTCTCTATTCCCTCATCAACGTTCACATTTGTACTTTCTATCATCTTTCTTAGTCTCTTGTTATAACACCGATATGCTTTTCTTTGAGTAGAGTAACCCAAGAATATTCCTTCATCACTTCTAGCATCAAACTTGCCTAAGTCTTCATCTCTTTTGATGTAACACTTGCTACCAAAGATTGAAATATCCTACAGTAGGAGTAATGCCAAACCAGAGTTCATAAGGGGTCTTACTGGTATTGCTTTTAATTTGAACTCGATTAAGAGTATAGACTGCAGTGCTGACAGCTTCTCTCCAACAGATCTGAGGAACATTTGCTTCCATCATCATAGTCCTAGATGCTTCCTGGATGGTCCAGTTCTTTCTCTCCACTACTCCATTCTGCTGTGGAGTCCTCGGAGCAGACAACTGTATCTTAATTCCATGTTTCTCACAGAATTCTATGAACTCACCGGATGTGAATTCTCCACCTCTATCAGACCTCAGACATTTCAAATTTATTCCTATTTCATTCTCTACCATAGCCTTGAATATTTTGAATTTCTCAAGAGCTTCTGATTTCTCCTTTAGAAAGGTTACCCACATCATCCGGGAATAGTCATCTATTAGCAACATGAAGTATCTATCACCTTGAATACTTCTGGTTCTTGCCGGACCACAAAGATTAGTGTGAACTAAGTCCAATAGTCTGGTAGAAGATAGTTCCTTGCTTTTGAATGTGTCTGCTCATCTTACTCAACTGACATTCCTTGCACAAGCTGTTAGTAGGTTTCACCAATTTTGGAAGATCTCTTATAGCCTGAGTATTGCTTATCTTGATGATATTATCAAAATTCACATGACACATCCTTCTATGCCATAACCAACTCTGATAAACTTGAACAAATAAGCAGCTTTTACCAGTACCAACCAAGTGGAAGATATTACCTTTAGTTTGAGTACCGGATGCAATCTTTGTTCCAGATCTTTCAAAAATTTTGCATTTTCCATCCTTGAATCAGAGATCATAGCCTTTGTCCACCAACTATCCAACACTGAGAAGATTGTGCTTCAAACCTTCAACATACAGTACATTACCAGTTTTGTTTCTTCCATTAAAATAAATAGTTCCTCTTCCTTTGATTCTACCTGCAGAATTATCACCAAACTTCACCACTCCTCCTTCATACCTTTCCAAATCTATGAACTTATTCTTGTCACCTGTCATGTGGTGAGAGCAACCACTGTCAATGACCCAATCATTCTTTTCTTTAACTTGGGCAGCCAGAGCTCTTTCTAACACTTTATGATTGATAGATACAGAGGATATTGGTTCTTCTTCCTTGATGGAAATAAACACCCATTCACTTCCGGATTTGTTTCCTGTCTCTGATTCATCATCTGTTACTCCTTCATTATCATCTTCTTCATGAACATAGTAACAATTCTTTTGGAACCTTGATCTATTAGGATTTGGCTTTGAAAATCTTTCCAGACATTTTGAGGCAAAATGACCAATCTTATTGCAGTTAAAACACTTAAAAGGCAATTTTCCTTCATACTTACCGGATCCTCTTGGCAGTCTCTTTGCAAAGAGGGCTTCAAGTTGAGCAATTTCTCCTTCTTCTTCTTCCAGGTCTTTTCTTGCTTTTCCATACCATGACAATTTCCTTGATGAGTTCTCTCCCAGATCAAATTCTTGTTTACCTTTCACAGAGGCATTAGATTTGAATGTAGATTCAGTTTTGGGGGGATTATTTCCAAATTTGGTCATTTCAAAAGCAGACAGTTTGCCAGCTAATTGGTCTCTTGTGACAGTTGTATGGGCTCTGAATTCATCAATGGAAATAACCTTGATTTTGTAAGAGGCAGGAAGGGATCTAAGAATCTTACCAACAATCTCATTTTCATCCAAGACTCCACCAAAATTTCTAATTCCATAGACCAGCTCATTCACTCTTGGCATAAAAGTGGTAATATTTTCATCATCTCTCATCTTCAATTTTTCAAATTTCCCTTTTAGACTTTGTAACCTTACACATTTAACATACTCATCTCCTTCATGCAGAAGTTCTAGTTTAATCCAGATCTCATAGGCAGTTGGTAGGTCAATAACATTTGAGAGTTCTGAGTCAGTTAATGCACTAAGAAGAGCCTCTTTGGTCCGCAGATTGTTTTCAGCATCTGTGATTTCATTTAGGGTTGTCGGACCACCCTGTGGAGGTACATACACTTTTATGACCATGGACTAGTACACCTTTCCCATACACTGTAAGTGACATTTCATGCGACCTTTCCAAAGAGAAAAGTTGGTTCCATCAAACTTTGAACTATCCTTCTTGTATGACGACATCTTGGATCTCCTCAAGTGGTTAAGCTCCTTTTAGAGGAACTTAGCTCTAATACCAATTGTTAGACTTAGGGCATACAACTGAGAGGGGGGGTGAATCAGTTGTGTGAAACTTTCTCTTTTTAAACACTTGAATCTTCTTTAGTGATTAGATTAATATTAATCATGAACCATAATGCATTCAAATCAAAAGTAGAAACATATCAACACATATGACACCAAGATTTTGACGTGGAAAACCTAGTTAAGGGAAAAACCATGGGGTGATTAACCCAAGAATGTATTCTCTGTTAGAAGAATAGAAAGAACAAGATGGCACATGCCAATTAGGGCTCACTACCTGAGCACACTGCTCACAAGAGGCTCACTACCTGCAAGAGACACATTGTCTACAAAGGAATAAATATCACCTTTATGAACTGGAGAATAGCATCTTTAGCATGCTTGAATCAGTTCCATTTAAGCCCAATACTTCTGCTCTGCCTTTCGTACTTCTCTTTGCTACCACACACTCATCACCGCAAGACACACTTCAAAATGAATTCACAATCCCTTATTTATACAAGGCATTGACTTAGGAACAATCATCTAAGTCGGCAAACACCTACAAGAACATCCACAAGACGTGTACTACATTCGGTCAGCCAATCTCAAGAAGAACACCAATATCCATGGTTATTATTCAAATGCAAACTCTAACTTCAATGCAGACCACCAACATTAACTGGACATGATCCAATGATCATCATAACCTTCCTTGAATCACCAAAAACATCCGCACTTCATCATCCTACTAGAATTCTTCTCTCCTTCATCAGGAGCTACAAGAACACAGTTTGTCATCACTGTCACAAATGATTAGGCTCTTCTGGACCTTCAACCCACAAACTAATCTAGTTGATACTTCACAGGGACATCCTCAACACTCCCTCAGATCCGTAGAATGGGATAATGAAATACCAGATCTCACCGGACCTATCTGTGGCACTCTATCACCTCTGAACACCTGCCGGAACCGGTTCTACTTGAGTGACCATAACTTCTTCAGATCTTCATGCAGACCTCTAAAATCTTGACTGGAGCATCTCAAGACTTATATCTACAAGCCCTTTAAACCATATCCTCTGATCCTCAACCTATTGAGGACTTTTACCTTCTTGTCATCACTGTTCTTCACTGTTCCTGATTGAGACTTATTTTCTCAATATCCTCAGCACACAACTCATCTAATCCTTCTCATTAATGCAACATGAGTATGTTGACATCAATGACAACACTGGTTAGGCCCATACTTGCAACATCCTCAAGTTGTTCTCCATCTCCTCCAGATTGTGAACTCTATGAAGAGTTGTATGCACAATAGTTGTAGATTTTGGAGTATGGGAGACCTGAGATGTGCTCTATTATTTTACTGTAGATTCTTTTTGCACTGAAGAGCCAACATGTTCTCTTATCCTTCTCTCAAGCCACTTCTTAGTTTTGTAAGTAACACAAAAGAAGACTGAGCCATGATATCTGTGACTTCTTTATCAGACCAACAGATATGGGGTAAAGGTTTTGAAATAGCATTTTGATAACCCTCATCCAAAATCTTAGAGTTATCATCAGTACCATCCAGGACCTAAAAGGGTAACTTGAAAGCCCGGACTTGGTCTATCGTTAACCTCATCCAATCTCTCCTTTGTACTTCCCTTTCATCAGTACGATCTTCCTAATAATCTTCGAGGTGAGGCTGATGTTCATATAGAATTCCTCCATGTAAATTCTTCTTAACAAGATTCTTACCATCCAATAATGGCCGTGTGGGCAAAGGATGGAAATTGTATTTAGAATTTTTTTTTCTCAATGTTCTCGGCATTATCATTACTCTTGCAAACATAGAAAGATAGAGACACAGGGAATGAATACCCTTTCTTTTTCATATTGTGATACTTATTATTCACAGCTACCATCTAGTGATAGACTTCCAAAAGGACAAGGTAATCTGAAGAATACCTGAGTAATTTCAATGGAGTACTTTCAAAACCTCCAATCCATAGATAGGTAAATCTATTGAACTGAATATAAAAGATCCCAAAACCCATAATCAATGTCACTGCTTCAAGAGAAATTCTCCTCTCAAGTGAGCCTTAATTCTTTTAGCAGTCAACATGAGAAAGGCATTGTTTATGTGGTTGAAGCCTTTCATCCCAACTTCTTTTTGCAACTATGGAAAATAATGATACACAAGTGTATCTGGCAAGAGAGACCCTTAAGTCCTCAAACTAGACTAGATAATCTCTTTATTAGCTAGCATGTAAATCAGAAAAGAACACATATGGAAGGACACCTTCTAGTGAAAGTTTGCTAGTTGTTCGTTCATATGTTCGCTTATTAATTTCACCCAATCCACATACTAAGATTCACTGCAAATCATCAGATTAAATTGACACATCCAATTCTAAAATGAGTCTGATTCAACACTTCTGCATGGTGCAATAAGGTAATCATATTAAAGATTTCTTGTTTAAAATTCTCTCTCTTCAAATTGGCAGGAAATCAAGATTTACCTTTCCTTTCAACTTTAAGCCAAATATTAGCAATACTATTTAGGCACCAATCCTGTTATCCCAAAAATATCCCCAACTTGTGGTAATAGACATATCAACAAACTCCTCACAGTCTAGTAACCTTAATGCATGTGACACAACCTTTGAATCGACTCTGGTAATCATGCTACCATCAAAAGCTTGACTTTCTTGAGGGTTGGGACGATAATTTCTTGCACAAGAAATAATCAAATCTGGACATGGCATGGTGGGTAGAAAAATCCTAGCACGGGCTAACCCACTACTTGCAATCCAAAAATCCTCCAAGTCTATGTGTCCAAAATTAGTATCCTTTATTATGGACAAACCATTTTCAATTATATAAGCAATTGGGAACCCCTAATACTTGTATTTCATTTTGACTTGTTTCAAAAACTAGAAAATGAAAGCTTCTAAAATAGTTAGGAACACCAGAGAGGTCTGCAAGACATTTGAGAGAAACTGTCAACCCAGACTCATGAAAGAAAAATCATTCTTCTTCACCTAAACAAATTAAAGTGCTCAATTTATCGCAGGCAAGGACAAGCGAGTAAAGGAGCTGATTATCTAACCTAGTTGTGAATATCTTTGTCGACTCTCTGCTAGCTTCAAGGTTTAGAGCACCTCCAACATTATCCCATTATAGTGCAAAGTAAGTCTCTTCTTTGCAAGGTGGTAGCTTTAATAAGACTTCACATAAAATCTCATAAAATCTTCATTAAACCTCCTTAAATTTGGTGGCATAAAGTACTGGGTAATTCTTAATGATTCACTTTAATTTCCATTTGAAAAGTGTGTGAACACTTCCCCCAATATATTCCAAATTTAATGTAAATAGATAGGTGTCAACATACCGTACATGTTGACTGTTGAAAAGATGACGCTTCATAAATCAAGATTCAATCGTGGCATTGGCAATTATGTGAAGCCATGAACGAATAAATCGAGAGTTCATAAGTGAAAGGAAGCTAGGTGTGCGGAAACGCTTCCTACACTAATCTAATGAGGAGAGGGCTATGCAAATTCAATTTTATCCTAACTATTACAGCAATGTTAAACCATTAACATGAGATATTGCAGCAAAACACAAGAACTAGAAAGTAGACAGAAGAAGAGAGACAAAGATTTACGGTGGGGAAAACCCTTATTGGGTGAAAAACCCCACTCAGAAACCTGCACAATGTATTAACAAATCTGAAAGAATGTTTACAATACACTTGCAATGCAAGCTTCAATGGTCTTCGACACTCATGTCTGGAGTCAATCCGACAGCATAACAGTACCTGTGAACCTGTGATACAAACTCCATCTCTAAGCACCTATTTAAATAGAATATACAAGGCAATTTTGGACCTTTCTTGGAATGGGCATCCAACATGGCATCTTGGACCAAAACCCACACCTAGGAACACTTGGTCAACATTGTAGAATGTGTCTAACACTTGTCCATAGCTTCCATCCCAAAGAGGTCGCCTATTTCCAAAATGGGCTATGACAGATGCTCTTACGACACTTACGACCATCATAGAATCTGTCATAGCGGTTACAATTTATAGCTGTAAGAGAATCTGTCATACACTCGCTTAACTGCATCCCAATGAACCCATCCAGGATTAGCCATAAATCAACTAAGGACTCCCACTACTTGGGCAATGTCTGGTCTTGTGCAGACCATAGCATACATCAAACTGCCAACAACACTAGCATAAGGTACTCTGCTCATGTCCTCCACCTCACTAGGAGATTTTGGACAATCCTCAATAGATAACTTTGTCCCCAAAGAAACGGGAACACACAATGGTCTACAATCTGCCATGCTGAATCTATCCAACACAGTCTTCACATACTTACTCTGGCTTAACCAAAGTTTTCTGTTGGTTCTGTCTCTTCTGATTTCCATTCCTAGAATGTACCTGGCTGCCCCTAAATCTTTCATTTCAAACTGTGCCGACAACCGAGATTTAAAATAAAAAATCATATTCTTACCCTTCCCAATGAGCAACATATCATCAACATATAGTGCAACAATGAGAACACGATCACCATCAAATTTATAATACACACAGTGATCCGATTTCGATCTCACAAATCTAATTGACAACACAAAGGTATCAAACTTCAAGTACCATCTCCTAGGGGATTGCTTCAAACCATACAAAGACTTCTTAAGTTTGCAAACCAAATTTTCTTTACCTTTCACCATGTAATTCTCTGGCTGTGACATGTAGATTTCTTCCTCCAAGTCACTATGAAGGAAAGCTCTCTTCACATCCATCTGTTCTACCTCCAAGTCGTAAGCTGCTGCAAGAGACAACATGAATTGAATGGATGTCAGCTTTGTAATGGGAGAGAAGATCTCACCATAATCTATGCCCTCCACTTGTGAATACCCCTTCGCAACCAATCTGTCCTTATACTTCTCAACACTGCCATCTGCACCAATTTTCTTCTTGAACACCCATTTGCATCCAACAGGTTTCCGTCCAGGAGGCAAAGGCACCAAGTCCCAAGTTTGATTCTTTTCCAAGGAAGCCATTTCTTCCTCCATGGCCTCCTTCCAAGAGCCTGCATCCTTCATATCCAAAGCCTCTGATACAGTTCTAGGTTCATCACTGTTAGTAATCAAAGCATAAGCACAACTAGAGTCAAGCAATGTAAAACCAAACCTTTCAGGTTTCTTTCTTATCCATGTAGACCTCCTCAAGAGCTGAGGTTGAGGTTCAACTTCTTCATCTGAGCTTTCAGAGCTACTAAAGCTCTCTTCATCATCAGGTCCAACATTGTCTTTCTGTTCAGTCTTCTCAGGGGTAAGAGGAAACTGAACAACATTCTCTTTCTTTTCTTTTTCCTCTGGCTGCAAAACAGTGGAAGAAGGTGTAAGCTCTCTGAAGATGACACTTCTTCTATACAACACTTTTTCAGCCACGGGGTCCCAAAGCTTGTATCCTTTCACACCAACACCATAGCTGATGAAGATACACTTAACAGCTTTGTTCTCCAACTTTGACCACTTCTCCCTAGGCACATGTGCGTATGCCTCACAACCAAAAACATGAAGATGCCTTACTGAAGGATTTCTACCAGACCACACCTCCATGGGTGTCTTTCCAACAAGAGCTGATGTAGGATATCTGTTCACCAGATACCAAGCAGTGGCAACAGCTTTAGCCTAAAACTTTTGTTCTAGACTATCTCCACTAAGCATACTCCTAGCCTTCTCCATCAGTGTCCTATTCATCCTCTCTGCAACTCCATTTTGCTGCGGGGTGTATGGAGTTGTCTTGTGCCTTTCAATCCCAAGTTCCTTGCAATACTTATCAAATTCTGTAGAACAAAACTCACGACCGTTGTTAGTTCTCAAATATTTAATCTTTTTACCAGTCTAATTTTCAGCAAAGGCTCTAAACTCCTTAAACTTGCTATAGACTTTAGATTTGCTTCTGAGAAAATAAATCCATGTCCTTCTACTATAATCATCTATAAAAGATACAAAGTATATAGATTTTGATAATGAAGGAACATTAACAGGACCAAACACATTAGAATGAATAAGGTCCAACACACCAGAAGACTTATGATAACTCGAGTAAAACTGAACACGGTTTTGTTTTCCATAAATGCAATGTTCACAAAAGTCAAACTCAAGATTACAATCATCTAACCCCTCAATGAGGTTCTTATTTTTCAGGGTACGCAAACCCTTCTCACCAATGTGGCCAAATCTCTTATGCCATAACATTGTCTTTTCTGCAGGAAGTTTAACTTCCAATGTAAGATTACAACCATCAAGATTAGAAACAACAGATTTCTTCATTGCTCGTTCAGATGGTGGGGATGAAGTGACTACTGTCCTCTTCCTTGAGTCAAAAGAACTATTGCATTGTGCAATGCATGCTTCCAGCTGAAACAGAGTACCTCTTTGAGTACCCTTAGCAAGCACCATAGATCCTCTAGTCATCTTGCATCCTTCTTTCGAAAAGACAACCTATTACAAAAAGTAAGTTTCGTGCTAAGCTTGGGATGTGCATAACCCCAAAGATCCCCTTCACTCGACCATCAAGGAATTGGATAGAGACTCTTCCACAACCAACGATCTTTAGATGAGATTCGTGACCCAGATACACCTTTCCACCATTGAACTCCTCATACTTAGTGAACCAGTCTTGATGCGAGGTCATGTGGAATGATGCACCAGAGTAGATTAGCCACACATCATCAGATGCATGGGTTGCCAGGGCTGCGATGAAAGTATCACCATCATCTTGTGATTTGTCAGAATCTGAATCAGGAGCGTTCTTCTTTTTCTTCTTCTCCTCTTTGCATTCCTTTTGGAAATGCCCGGTCTTGCCACAGTTCCAACAAAAAGCCTTGGACTTTCTAGGAGATTTGGATCTCCCACGAGATTTGGATCTACCCTTCTCAGCTTTCTTGTCCTTCTTCTTCCCTTTCTCCTTGGGTCTTCCACGAACTACAAGGGCTTCTTTAGCTACCTCAGAAGACTTTCTCCCCATCTCTTCAAACAACAGTGAAGAAACCACCTCTTCCATTTTGAATGTGGATGTGGTGCTTCTGATAGCCATGACAAGATGATCCCATGAGTCTGGCAGAGAACAAAGCAGGGTCATACACTGATCCTCCTCCTCCATCTTTACACCGATAGATGTCAATTGTGCAACTAGCATGTTAAAGGCATTCATATGCTTAGCCACGGATCCTCCATCCTCCATTCGAAGAGAATACAACTTCTTTCTCAGGAAAAGTTTATTAACTAAGGATTTAGCTTGATACACATCCCCTAACTTCTTCCAAAGGAGTTTTGCAGTGGTCTGTTCATGGACATTTAACAACACATAATCGACAAGACTAAGTCTTATGAGACCCTTAGCCTTCCGATCCTTGAGATCCCACTCATCTTGTGTCATAGTAGCTGGTTTAGTTCCATTCACACTTTCCCAAAGGTCTCGGTCAACTAACATGTCTTCCATTTTGAGCTTCCACAGCTCGAAATTACTGCCATTGAACTTCTCTACTTCAAACCTTCCTGATGTGCCTGCCATCTCTTTGTTGCAATAAGATACAGAATGCTCTACACAAACTCTCACTCAACCTAAGATTAGCTCAAAAAACCCCTAGCCAACAACTAGGACCAAAGGTGATCAAGCTCTGATACCAACTGAAAGGAAGCTAGGTGCAGAAACGCTTCCTACACTAATCTAATGAGGAGAGGGCTATGAAAATTCAATTTTATCCTAACTATTATAGTAATCTTAAACCATTAACATGAGATATTGCAGCAAAACACAAGAACCAAAAAATAGACAGAAGAAGAGAGACAAAGATTTACGGTGGGGAAAACCCTTATCGGGTGAAAAACCCCACACTCAGAAACCTGCACAATGTATTAACAAATCTGAAAGAATGTTTACAATACACTTGCAATGCAAGCTTCAATGGTCTTCGACACTTGTGTCTGGAGTCAATCCGACAGCATAACAGTACCTTTGAACCTGTGATACAAACTCCATCTCCAAGCACCTGTTTAAATAGAACATACAAGGCAATTTTGGACCTTTCTTGGAATGGGCGTCCAACATGGCATCTTGGACCAAAACCCATGCCTAGGGACACTTGGTCAACATTGTAGAATGTGTCTGACACTTGTCCACAGCTCCCATACCAAAGAGGTTGCCTATTTCTAAAATGGGCTATGACAGATGCTCTTACGACACTTACGACCATCATAGAATCTGTCATAGCAGTTACAACTTATAGCTATAAGAGAATCTATCATACACATGCTATAAATAGTATATTCTCTTACAACATGTCATATTCCACCTTGGGGCACCCAAATATGCCTCATTCAAAGATGCTTCATGACACATGTCATCACCTGTCTTACAACCTTCTATTCTTGACTCTTACATGTCATAGATTCGTCATAGGAATCCATCATAACTGTTTTGGTCAAACATTCCTTACATAACATAGAAGATGCCGACACATGGCAGAATATTCCTACCACTAAGTGGGACACCTATCTCCTCATGTGAGGACAAAAATACAAGTTGTCATAATCCATGTAGGATTGACACATTACGGTGCCACATCCCACAATATGACAATGTGGATTTTTCAATTATTTACAACATAGGCAATTAAATAATAAATACAAACATTACAAATGCAGAGAATTACCAAGGTTGAGACACCTTAATTTCCAATAGGAAGTTCAAAAAACTTTCAACTCTTTGACTACAAAGGACTCCTCAATGAACCAACAAAAGACTGAACACTAAGGTTAGGACGCTAACTTGAGTGAGGAGTCAAGGAATTGTATGGTTCTAGAACTTATGAACTTGTTGATTGGGGTACAAAAAAAATGCAAGGTTGCCAACTAAGGGTGAAAATGACTAAGGATGTGACTTACAAAAAGGATGAAAAAGAATAAAGAATAAGGAGGGGGACTTATCCTTAACATATGAATGACTAAAAATTTGATTAGAGGGTAACAAATGGCTCTGAATGAGGACAAGGACTGAATAGAACAAAGAGAATCTAGGAAAACTTGGCACAAAGCCTTATTCCAAAGGCTAATAGAGTTACACCAAAACAACAACACAGGGAAAGACAAGAAAGGAGACTATGATACAAAGAGGGACTTAATAGCATTACCAATTGTATAACTTGAGATCCTTCCCATTATAGGCAAGAGGCATTGAAGTTCCATCTGGATATGCCAAGAGAAAAGCATTTTCTCTGATCACCTGTCTAACTGTGAATGGTCCCCTCCAAAGAGAGTCAAATTTCTTGTGAGCCCCTTTAGGCTCTCTTCTTTTATCCCACATCAATACAACATCTCTAATTGCAAAATTTCTCTGTCTTTCTTTTCTATCAAAGGTCTTCTTCACTGCCTATTGATGCCTTGTTAGCCTGTCCACCACTTCATCCCTTTATTCTTCAAGCTTGTTTAGAAAGATAATCCTCTTTTCTAATGCTTATTGAAATTGTTCATTGTCAATATCCTTTTGTAAGTTCATTGTTGATAATTATAGAGGAATAGGCAAGGTACTTTCAATCCCATACACCAATTGGAAAGGAGACATCCTGATTGCTCTTTTGTAGGTTATTCTATCTGCCCATAAATCTTCATAAAGGCGCTTATGCCACCCTCTTTGATTCTCATCTACCAATTTCTTGATAATTAAAATCAAATTCTTGTTGCTCGATTCAGCTTGGCCATTGCCTTGCAGGTAGTAATCGGAGGAGTGAGCAAGACTAATTCCATAGTCATAACTGAATAATGAAAATTTAGAAGATGAAAAAATGTTAGCATTGTTAGTAACAATTTTCTTAGGGATGCCAAATCTGACCAAAATATTCTCCTTCAAAAAATTACAAATAACTTTAGAAGTAGTGTGTCTCACTGGTATGGCTTCTACCCATTTAGTAAAATAATCAGTTGCAATTAAAATGTGGGTGTGACCAACACTCGAATTAGGATTTACAGGTCCAACAAAATCCAAACCCCATTATTGAAAAGGTTCATCAATTACTATAGGCCTTAGGGGTAGTGTAGTTAGGTGAGGCCTACTAGTAAATCTCAAACACTTTTCACATTTAGATACCCATTCATAATCATCTTTAAATATACTTGGCCAGTAGAAACACTATCATAATATTTTAAAGGCTATCACAGAGGTAGAAAAATGGCCCCCATATGCTTCATTATGAAAAGCTTCTAATAGCTTCTTCTGTTGTTCCTTGTCTACACACCTTAAGAAAGTACCATTCACTCCCTTCTTATATAGATTTCCTTCCTAGAGAACATACTTGCTAGATTTTAGTTGCAAATTCCTCTTCTCCTTAGTATACAAGTGAGGTGGGCATTCACCGTATGTCAACAAATAGGAAGCATTTGAAAACCACTCATCAGTAGTACTAACATACTTACTTTTAGCAATCATTTTACACATGCATCTATCTCTAACTAGAGTAGTAGGCTTGAGATCAATATCATACTCCTGCACTTTTGCCACCCAAGCTCCTCTTTTATTACAACTAATCTCTTGTTGAGTTAGAATGCTCTTAACAATAGGGTCGAGAACAAAGACAACAACATGAGAATGTAAAATATAGAATCTAAAATTCTTCAAAGCCTTTACTACCACATAAGCATGCTTTTTCAAGGGAGAATATTTCAATTCATGGTTCTTCAAAGGCACACTCATAAAGACAATGGGGGCTTCAATCCCCTATTTATTCTTTTGCAACAAAATCATTGACAAAATATGCTCAGATGCATAGCAATAAATAATAAATTCCTCTTCAAAATTAGAATGTACTAGAGAAGAAGTATTAGCAATGGTTATCTTAATGTCTTTGAATGTTTTCTTACCTTCTTTGTTCCATTTGAAGACTGGATGGTTCTTCATCATTTCTACAATGTGTCTAGTCAATTCAACAAAGTTAGGGACAAATCTTCTTAAAAAGTTAACCTGACCAAAGAATTATTTGGTATTACTCTTTAATGTGGGAAGTCTCAGTTGTTGAATCAATTTGACCCTTTTAGGATCAATCTTTATACCATCCTTAGAAACAATATAACCTAACAATTTTCCTTCATTCACTACGAATATGGATTTCTTAGGGTTCAAAGAGATACCATGATCTCTGCATCACTGTAACACCACCTCTAGATCATCAATATGATCAGCTCTCCTCTTGGAGAAGACAGTTGGGTCAATGAGGTAAAAAACAATAATTTTGTTCTTCAAATATATGAAAGTGAAGTCCATTGCTCTTTGAAAAGTTGCCCCTGCATTGATAAGGCCGAAGGGCATCTTGTTGTAAGAAAATGCACTAACTGGAGTAGTGAATGCAATTTTGTGTTGACCCTCAGGGGCTACTTCTATCTGGTCATACCCTGAAAAACTATCCAACATGGACATCATCCATGAGCCAGACATAGTTTGTAAGATGTGGTCCATTACTATTAAAGGATAGTTATCTTTAAGCGATGCTTGATTTAAATTACACAACTCAACACAAATTCTAATCTCCCCATTCTTTTTCATGACTAGTACAATATTTGCAACCCATGTAGAGTGGTGAATGGGGTAGATAATTTTAGCTTTCAACATTTTATCAATTTAACTAAAAATAGCCTCAGCCACTTTAGGATTGTATGTCCTTTATTTCTAGGTCAAAATGGAGATGTGCCAGGCCTCAATGGGATGTGGTGTTGTAATTCACCATTTCTTAACTTCTTTAAGTCTGCATAATACCATGCAAATACATCCTTATAATGAATCAACAAAGAAATCAAATGCTCTCTTTCCTTAGGAGAGCAAGATGTCCCCATATAGACAATATTGGGGTCCTCTTTAGTACCTATATTGACACGATCATATTCAGTAGATGATTTGATGGAAACTGTACTCTTTTGTTTGATATATCGATCATGTCTATTGAAGAGATTCTCGAGGGAGACCAAACCCTTAGGGATCTTATTCCTCTTTAGCTATATCATGTGAGTTCCTTGACCATTATGAGAATTAACTTCACCATCAAGAGTGTCATTACTCTCTTTAGCACTTCCTTCAAAGAATAGGTTGGCGAAAGATTCAACTTTCTCTAGAAAAGAAATTATCTACTAATCATCATTAAACACTTGCCAATGATTAACATTATTAGGCACACTGGGTCTGTATATCACTTCTACCCTATATGATTCATCTTTGAAGTCAGGGTGAGGTAGGAGAAGAGATGCTGAGACTGCTAACGAATTTCCTCTAGTGTTTTGATCTCTAGGCACGAATTCTATTAAAAAGCATCAAAATCCTCAATACAATCCCAAACCCTATTTTTGTAATGCTTTAACCTACCATTTTAACTGAATACAACTTTCTCACCTATTTCACTATGAGTTCAACATCACCTCTTGCCTTCAATTTTTGATCCCTTTTTCTTTAGCCCCGCTAACCTCAAAATAAAAGCTTCATATTTGGCTATATTGTTAGTGTTCTCAAACTCAAGCTTATAGGCAAAAGGAAACTTGTAATCATCGAGAGAAATAAGAACAACTCTAATACCTGATCCAGATGTAGAGCATCTTTCAACAAATTATAGGGTCCATACCTCATTAGAAAAATTAGGGTTAATTATGTTTGAGCTCTCCTTAATAGTAGAAGTGAACATGTAAGTGCTTGGACCAGTCTCCACATATAATATATCTGCTCTTGGATCTCCAGATTTTAGTACTATAGACTTTGCTTTAGGCTCAGTATTCAAAGTGGACATTATTACCATCCATTGGTATTAAGGCATGAGATGAATCTATTTGTATCTCCCCTCCTAAGTCTTTGCAGAAAATTTTGCTCAAGAGCATTCCATAGCTTGCAGGAATATCAACCACCAAAATGGTTAGCTTTAACCTCTTCTTTGGGTATGCATCTAGAGCAACTTGTGCATCTTTAATTTGATCTAAGATAGGCACTTGTGAGGAATCCATAGAAAATAATCTACCATGGGAAGAAGTGATTGACAAGCCAAGATATTTGCTTACTTGAGAAGGCATGACATTGTTAGAGGCCCCTAAATCTATAACATAGTTTCTCAGCTTGTAACTACTGATATACAATGATACACAGAAAGGTCCAGGCTTTTCAAAAGGATTCATAGGATGGGAAGCTTTAGGATGAGAACTTGAACAATTTTGAGTTCTAGCATCAACCGTGGCTTCATCAGACACTTTTTCATTAAGATGGGAGGTAGAGGGTTCTTGCTTAACGTATCTAACAAACCTATCCAATTAAGAGGGTTTGAACCTAAGATACTTAGCTTGAGATATCTAGATTTTACTATTTTTGCAAGATTCTACTATATCAAAAGAACTAGAAACAACATCTCCAGAAGAGGACGTAGAAGGTACCTCAGTATGTGTGGCTTTAGGAATAGCAGGCTCCATCTTTTTATAATTGTTACTTGCATGTCTTGACAAAATGTACTTTGAGGTAGGGGAAGAGTTACTGTACTAGCCTTTAGAATCATGTTTTCTATGTGCATGTTGTCCTCTAGTGAGCACCACACAATTAGTATTATCCAGTTTGGTATTCACATCCTCCCCTGGCTTTGAATCTAATTCATATTCAATGATGTTGACACTAGTATCACTAGATTGGGGGGGTTCTTCCTCTACATATGGCTCCTTAGAGTGCTCATTCATTGAAAGTATCTGCATGAACCTTGTCATCTCAGGACATGATGCACCATCATGGTCTGTGGTGAGATGGAAATTGCATACCATGTGGTTCCCTTTGCTAGTTGAAGGACCATTTTCAATTGCCAGTCTTTGAGTAGGACCAATCAAAGGTAAGGGTCTATTGTAGTTCCCTTATTGGCCATGATCTTTTCTAGGTACATTGTGATAAAAAGGTTGCTGAGGGCCTTTACGCATCTATCTCTTCAAAATGATAATATCATTAGCCAATCTTTGAATCATAAGATCAATAGAATCAATAGCCAGAGGCTTCCCCATTTACAATTCTTTCTTCCATTTACATGCTATTATTAGGTCATCTTCTATAGAAATGGCCACCATCTGTGCTGCTGCCAAATTAGATGTGCCCTCTCTTTTTATGGGGAAACTAACATCAGTAGGAAGAGTATTAATAAATAAGCACTTCAACAGAGCATCTCCAAGCCTCACATCGACATGAATTCTATTCATCACTTTATTAAATTTTGCTACAAATTCCCTCATCTTCTCACGTACTTCCCTCCCCATTGAAGATAGTTGAGCTACCAATGTATGCTCATTATCAGCTGTCTTGGATCTATTTTTGAACAATCACCTCATAGTTGCCCAATCTCTAATGGATGCATTAGGTAAGTGATAAAACCATTCCACTGTAGCATCACTAAGGGACTCAACAAACAACCTTACAGATACGTCCTCATGTTGCACACCCAGAATGGATCAATCCACAAAGAAAGCATTGATATGCTCATTTTTGGTAACCTTTCCATCCCCTCTAAACTTAGGTATTATCTTACTTGATCCTCTAGGTAACTCATGTAGTTGTAATCCTAGCCTTACAGGACCTATGGCTACTCCCCATGGTATAGGAAGTGGTTAAGCCATATTAGCTAGGTTATGAATTGGAAAACTAACTTGCAAAGGTAAGATAATACTATCAAGGATAAGAGCCTAGTAAGAAGAAATAGAGGTATCTTTTCTAGGAGGAGAAGAAGATGGTCTATCAAAGACTCGACTTTGCAAGTGGGAGGAAAAGCAGAGAAATTTAAAGATTGCAACAAGTTAAAATCTGAATCAGTAATACCCTTCTTTTTATCACCCCTAGTATATCTCTTCGAAGCTAGTTTTCACAAATAAAGAGTATAGAATGATAGAGTCTCCAACCACTTACTAGTTATTATGAGGATTATTTTGTCAATTGTTCACTTGATTTCTCAGATTGTTTGCTTGATTCCTTGGTCTGTTATTTGGGATTGCATGTATTTAGAGAGGTCTTTCTCTTCGAGGCACCACAACCACGTCTTCTACAAGGATGATTTATTGTGCTTCAACAAAATGTCTAGTGTTTTATCTTATTATGTCTCCAAGTTCTTCTTCAACCTCAAGAACTTGATTCACTTGGTGAAACTATTGATTAGTTATCCTATTCTGCCAGGCTATATTTTGTAAGCTAGTAATAATATCTTTTTGCTCACCAGTGAGATAATCAACATTAGCCTGGAGTACTAGTGTAATCCTTCCTCTGAGAACCATAAAAACTAATGATAAAGCAACTCAATATATGTAAACAAAATCCCCAGCAGAGTCGCCAAAAATTTGTTAGTGTACAGATTTGTCACTTAACTCTATCTTCTCTCACCCAAACAAATGACAACTAAAACAACAGTTGATTCAGTTGCAATGATATTTTACAATGACTCTCTACTTGTTTTAGAAGGTGCAACTACCTTCCAATGATATACAAAGAATGAACATAATGTATGCTTTTCACCAGAAAGTAGAAAAGGTGGTGCTTTTAACCAGAAAGTGTTAAAGGTAATGAATCATAATGTAATTTGAAATAATAAGAAGTGCAAAGACTTTGATCACTACTACCATATCAATACTATCATAAGCTTGTATCAATTATCATACAATTATCACTATAACCCATTCATCAAAAGAAGAACATCCACAACAATGATCCATAATAGAATTCCCAGTCACTTCAATATAAAATTGCAAGATAACAAGTTGACATTATATTAAACATAAGTTCAAAATAGACATTCATTCATCATAACACAAATTTTATGATTTTAGAATTCAAGTGCAACAACTTCCATTGATATATTAAAGCAATTAAAAAATAGCATCACATCAAAAATTGACCTTCCACAAAACAAAGTTTGCCAAAAAGATTCTAATTGCATCAACATGCTTAGAATATATAGCCTTGTCAATCATAACTATCTTAAACATAATAATGGCTTCTTGAGGACAACCGATTAAAAGATATTTAAATAAGTTAGTAAACTTAAAAGAGCTCTCTAGAGCCAATCATTTTTTTGAAAGAAACAAATAACAAAGCATATGAAAATCCACTAATTGATAATTGTCACATCTTGTTGGCAATGTGTGTTGTCATTGATATCAACATATTATATGACAATATAAGGAAAAACTTGTACAGAGGTTGTGGATAGAAGAAGGAGAAGTTGATGGACAGTGGAAGATTTGAGAGAGACGGTTTGACTTATAGAAGAAGGACAAGTTGATGGATAATAGAAAATTTGAGAGAGACGGTTTGACTTATAGAAGAAGGAGAAGTTGATGGATAATAGAATATTTGAGAGAGATGGTTTGACTTAGTTGAAGTTAAGGGGTCAACATATCTAAGGCAAGTCAGTCTCAAAGAGTTAGTAGATGGAGTGAAACCAATCCAGAAGAAGAGGAATTTGTTTAAGTATGATGTAGTGATTAGTCTGTGTTTAAGAATGATGTAGAGGTAAATAGTCATATCCTGATATGTCCTCTATATCCCTACATTTATATTTCATCAGTTAGAAGTACCGCACCTAGAGACAAGTTGCAAAATTTTGATCAAGACATTCACAGTGTATATCTTAAGTTAGAAGTACAGTATTTTGGTCTGCATTTCTCCACATTGCAAGATTTATTCTTGTGGTTAAGAAGATAAGTTTATATTGATACTACGATGATATATTCAAGATTTCAAGTCACCAAACCTTAAGTAAAAAAAGTTACAAGTGACATAGTACTGATTACTACTTAGACAGGGCAAAACAATGGTGAAGACCTATTGGAATGCTCTGCATTCCTCTGGAAGAAATTTTTTGGTCATGCAGTTTTGAGGATAGGCTCAGGGATGTATAAGATATTCAATATTGAATCTTCAAGTGGTCTGGTGGTCCACAAGGTCAGCATTCAAGTAATAGAGGTAATATAGATTGTTCTAGAAGCCTAAGAACACATGGTTGAGTATTTTTTAAAGATGAAATGCATACAAATCAAACATAAAATATTGTGCAGAGGTTCTACATGCTCTAATATACCTCAAGTTTGAAGTGCACACAAAAATCTCTTGTTTCCGGTACCACACAAGATATGTAAGTCAATTAATGAAGAAATTGTATATCCCTATTCTTTGGACTCTAGTATACCTTAGTATAACTTTTGTTTTTCTCTAGAAATGATAAATGAGGAGGTGTAGATCTAGGAGTATGCTTGTCATGATGCTTAAGTTCATCTCGAAAGGTTTCATTGTTTTTGATATATCACAATGCCATATCTTGAATAGTGGAGTATCACAGTTAGTCCAAAATACTCTGTTTCTAGCAGTTCATCACATCTCTTGTCTTGAAGATGTATAAATTGATCTGATAATTTAGTGGGAAGGTGGTTGAATGATGTTGAGATAGTACAATATTGAATTCTTGGTCTGCATGATGTTTTTGGCTTCTCCCCAGTGGTATGAAGATAAACAGTTGGCAGTGTTTGTATAATGTGGGATGGCATACTAGTTCCTGAGATGTGCAGTGGATCCACATCAATTATTTTTACTCTAGAAGAGGTGAAGTGATGTTCCTTAAATCCTTTCATGGAATCCTGAGGTCCACAACAAGTTTCCATTTCATATTATACATGTTGAAGCTGACTCTTGAAGAACTACACACTTCATCTAAAGATATCTTATGATGCCAACCTAATAATTGTTTTGAAGTTTTCCAAAGGGTATTTATAGAAGATCAAGTACATTTTTAATGTGTAGATGTGTGTATGAATGTAATAAAGCAGAATGATCAATATGAAGTGTGCAAAGTCAATTTAATGGAGTAATTGTGCAGAGAAGAGGACTGCAATTTTGGCATAAGTCAGATGTCTTTTCATAGCAATTCAAAGTTTTATTTAACATTATAATTCCTTGTAGAAGTGAGCTTATTTCAAGGAGTACTAGCTTCCTTGGGTTGTAGCCCTAAAACAAAGTCAGCAAGGAGTTGTAGGTTCCTTGGGTTGTAGCCCTAAACCAATGTTGTAAACATTTATGTAGTAGTGAGCATTATATTGTGAGCTAACACTCACCATAGTTTTCCCTAGTTTTGGGTTTTCCACATAAAAATCTTTATGTCTATGTGTTGATGAATGTGTTGCATGATTTTCTTTTTGTTCTTTCAGTTAATGAATCTAATCTGCAAATGAAATATTAAAATTTTAATATATACTGATTCACCCCCCTCTCAACATCACTGTGTTCAACAATTGGTATCAAAGCCAAGTTCCTTTAAGAAGCATAACAGCTGAGGTAGATCCTGCACTTGAACACATGGAATCTAAAGATATGGATAATGATGTATTTGTTCCAGAGCCTGATCTAGAAGCAATGGAACCTAAAGGCTGGGACATAAATATAGATGAAGTAGACCTTGAAGGCGAACTCAAGTCAACCCTTGATGATTTGGATGAAGGAAGAGAACTAAACAAAAAGTATGAGGATATGATGCAAATAGTAGAAGAAAATTTTTCTAGAATGAAGACAAATCAAGAGAAGAAATTAACAAATTGAAGGCTCAATTAGAAGAGGCTAAAGGTTGTGAAATCAAACCTAAGGTAATAGAAGATGAGATCTCTATGCTGTAGGACAAAGTTGAAGAATGTTAGAAGATTCAAGATTGCCTAAAAATCAAGCTCAATGATAAAGTAGATGAATGCTCAAAACTTGTGGAGGAAGCAATTAATCTGAGAAATGAATTAAAGAAAGTAAAAGAGAAATTAGACAAAAGTATTAAACTCAAAAAGGGCAATGATATTCTTGATGAGATACTCAGTCACCAAAAGTCACCTAATGACAAAAGTGGTGTTGGTTTTGAAAAGGGAGAATGCTCTAAGACAAACATGGATGATGATCAAATAGAGAAGGCTAGCCAAAAATCACATAATGAACCTAAGAAGACAAAAGAAGACAAAAAGGAATTCACTCAAGTCCAGAATAGGAAGAAAAACTTCAGGAAGCCTGCTCCCACTAGGTACTCTCAAGGTCTCAATGGTAATTGTTATACTTGAAATAAATTTGGTCATAAAGTTGTTGAATACAAAAGCAAGATGAATCATAATTCATTCAATCCTCCAAAATACAATGCTATAAGTTCTCATGGTCAATGTCATACTTACAACAAAGTTAATCATAAAACTAATGAATACAGAAGCAAAGTAATGAGGAATGGATTATGTTGGGACTCCTCAATTCTTCTATGGCTGCTGTTACACATGTAACAAGTATGGTCATAAGGTTGCTAACTACAGATCTAATGTTAGAAGAGGAGATTATGCTCTACAGTCCAATACCACCCATTATAATTGCAATAAAACACAACACATTGCAAGATTTTGTACGACAAAGAGTGCAAGGTCCTTTGCTACTCAAAGGAAGATTGATATTGTTCAGCAAAAGAAGGAAATGAGTAAAGTATGAAAGAAGAAGGAAGAATGTGAAGTTTGTGGACCTCTGCCTAGTGCAGATGGATCCTTTGGTAACTAAAAAGTTAAAGTATTGATTCAGGGGGAGTTACAACTGCAAATTTCTTCAAAAACCCTGAAAGAATAAATTGCTGAAATCCTTAGCATTCTGGCTAAAAATGATATGAACATGTTAGGATGATGATATGAAGAGGTTGATCAAATTTCTAGAGCATTTGAACAGTTTGTGGAGGATTGCTGAGTGATGATGAGATTCTACATAAGAAAATACAGATTAGGTCAAAACAGAGAACACATTTAATGTGGAGCAAATATGGTTGGTAAGATGACTATATAGGCATTGTTTGATCATTTTGACCTCATTTGATCGAAGCTAAGTGTGTTGAAGAGTAGAAGAAGAGCAAAAGATTCTTAATAACACTTGTGCAAACCCTATTCACTACATTCTTAGGTATTTCTCATTTTTTTTGGTATAACCTTAGTTTGTGAAGTTTTTATCATGGCGACACTACTGAAATGCACCAGACAATTGAGAGGGGGAGGGGGTGAATTAGTTGTCCCTAAAACTTTGAACACTTATGAACATCAACACATCAAACACTTATTTACTGTTATTCAAATTTAACCATGAAAGCATGAAATAAGAAGCTCAACACAATAACACAGTCAACACATGAAATACCAGATGTTTTATGTGGAAAACCCTATAAGGTGGTGCACGAGCACCTAACACAAGGTGGCCTCCATGAGGCATTTAAAATCATGTTTGTGTTGTAATAAGGTCTATTCAACCAATGCATGTCATTTCTGTTTGTATCTAGACCTAGAACAAACTTTGTAAGTCCCAAGTACTTAGGTTGCATTGTTAGTGGTAAGATGGTTGGTCTCCCAGCTGCTTGGAATCAGTTAGTTTCTCCCAGCCACTTGGAATCGATCTCCCAACCACTTGGAATGGATTGGTGTTCCTCTGGCGAGTTTATAAAACCAGGGAAATGAACAAGATCAAGCATACTTTTGTAATTAGATCGAAGCAAAGAGAAGTTGAATGTAATCATGCATTGTGTTAAGGAGAAATTGAACTATTCTGCATCATCTAATTGCTTTCTGTTCTTTGTAACTACGAATTGCATAACTGTAGATTTCTTTTCCTTTTCTGTATTTCTATTGTTGCAAAATGTCGATATGAAGCATTCCACTGGTGAGATTTGAGTCGAAATCAGTGGAATGGCTTCATTGTACCATATTCGTTTGTTTCCTGTTTTGCTTCATGGTTTAGCGGTGCAAATGTTCCAGACCAAGGGTTGTGTATAGTAGATGACCTAGCATATCCATGTGCTAGGGTTTGACTGGAGGAGTTGGAGTTGTTATCAATGAGACAGAGGCCATCGGAAAAGCATTTCTCGCTCAGAGCGATGAGGATAGTTTGGCCGAAGGGAGGTTTGAGCCGCTGAACGGAAGTCGTGGCCTAAGATCCATATCGGGGTGACAAGGGGTGAGTGGCACCGATGGAGTATCCATCGGTGTATCGGCCCAACGAGATTTGAGTTCTTCGATGTTTGGAGTCTCACCGACGGGTGTGGTCCGAAGGCTGTCATCGATGAGATCGCTGTGTCAACGAAAGAGTTTTCGAGTGTGCCGATGGTATTAAGTCCCGCCGATAGGCGAGGGACTTAGAATCTTGTATCAGAGTGACTAAGACATTGGTGTGAAAGGATATAAAGTCACCGATAGCTGTCTATCTGGCTGATAAGAGTCTATGATGGGATGTCTGTCAGAAGTGAAGTCAAACAAAGTCATGGTGGCATCAACCTATCGACCGATGAAATTTTAAGCTCACCGATAGTATGTTGTCTCGCCGATAGTGAGTTCAAAAGGTTCAAAGTTGCAAGAGGTTCAATGGTTCAATTTTTGATGAGTTAGTGTGCTTCCACTGTATGCTCCCCATCATATTGGTATCAGAGCTAGCAAAAGCTTTGGGCGAAGGTGTTGTGTATTTGATTTCTATCACTGAGAAGGCAGATGAAGATTTGCTTGTGCCATCTAGTTGCGAGAAGGAATAGGATTCTTGTAGTGTGTGGGCAGACGATGATGTGGATTGTTAAGACCATTCACCAATAGAGATTTGGCTGGAAGAGGGTGCAGAGTGAGGCCACTGCAAGAGAGAGTGGTAGTGCATCTCCAGGATCTGCTGTTGGACGAGAGGAATGGGTCTGTGAAGCAACGTGTAGGATGGACATCTGATTGAGCATTGTGTTGTAGTCGAATTGAGGATTTGCAAGAGTGTTGGTGTTGTCTGCAAATGGTGTTTATGTCAGATAGAGAAGTAAAGGAGAGGCTAGCAATATGCCTCCAAAGGGAATGACCAACGAAGTGGTCAAGAAATTCAAGGAGATGGAAGAGATGATCAAAGCCGGAGTCAGGGAAACACTCCAAGCAGAATTGAAGGCAATGAAGATAGGAACAAGGATAGAGGAAGGTTTAGATGAAGAAGAAGAGAAAGAGGAAGCATAAGCAGAAGAACAAGAAGAGGCAAAGATACCAGCTGAACTAAAGCAATTCCTAGAAGCCATCAAGGAAATTGACAAGGACTCTTCAGAGGCTCAGATAGATATTCCCATGTTTAGTGGAAAGATGAATGCTGATGAAGTCATGGAGTGGATTGAGGCTCTAAACAATTATTTTGAGTACAAAGAAGTTCTTGAAAGTAAGAGAGTTAAGTTTGCAAAAACTAAACTCAAAGGTGTTGCCCTTACATGGTGGAATTACACCCAAGGAGAAAGGGTAAAAAATGGGAAAAGTATGATCTCTTCATGGAGCAAAATGTTGGAGAAGATTAAGTCCTAGTTTCTTCCATTTGACTACGAGGTACAGATTTATAGGAAAATGCGGAACCTTAAGCAAAAAGATATGGATGCGGCTACTTACACCGAAGAGTTTCACAAATACACTCTTCATTGTGGGTACATGGAGGATGAAAAAGCCAAGGTAGCAAGGTATTTAAATGGTCTGAAGTTCAATATTCAAGATGAGAGCAGTTTGTTTACCCCTAAAACAGTGGAAAAATGCTTTCAAGTAGCATTAAGAGCTTAAGAGAAGCTGAAGAGGAAAGGTGAGCAGCAAGGTAGAGGAAAAGGTGACATAAATTTTAGAGGTAGTTTTGGAGGAAGAAGTCCTAACCAGAGGCCTAATGATGAGTCTAGCCAAGAAGAGCAAGTTGGAGACTCAAGTAGTAGAGGAGGCTACTAAGGAAGAAGGCCAAATGACAGAGGTGGGACAAATGGATCAGACAGAGGATCCAAGTTCTCCAACATGAGATGTTATAACTGCAATTAGATAGGGCATCTGACCTATAAGTGTCTGGAGAAGGCCTCAACTTCTCATGGTAATGAGAGAAGAACCACATTGACTCAAGAGGATGCAGGGAGTGTGACATCTCTTGAAGTGAATTTGACATCAGAAGTGGGAGAAAATATGATGATCAAGAGGACACTACTCAAAGATCCAGTGAAGACTGAACCATCACAAAGGAGAGCATGTTTCAGGATCAATTGAAAAAGCAAAGGTAAAATATGCAAGGTAGTCATAGATTTTGGTTCAAAAGATACTATGGTGTCCAGGGAAATGGTGGATAAATTGAACCTAGAAATGATTCCTCATCAAACTCCTTATAGAACATCTTGGGTAAGTGATAGTCAATCACTTTTGGTAGATGAGAAAGCATATGTTGATTTTGAAATCGAAGAATATAAGGAGAGAATTTTATGTGACATTTTGCCCATGGAGTGTTGTCACCTACTTTTAGGTAGGCCATGGCAACTTGATAGGCAAGCATTATATGATGGATATGCTAACACATACACCATTAAGAAGGATGAAAAGACTTTTGTGATGACACCATTGCAAGAGGATGCTGTAGCAAAGAAGGTAGCCAAGATCATTTTGGTGGGTAAGAAAGAGTTTGTAAAGATGCATGAAGAAGAGACAAGGAATGTTGAGGATACCTCCAGGAGTGGAGTTGCTAAAGGTCCAAGTTTGTAGGCGATTTCAATTTTGAATGATGGAGATCAGATGGTAATGTCTGAAATGGATCAGATGAAGGTCACAGAGCAGGTCTGCAATAAGCCACAAGTTGATTGGAAAGAAGAGGATGCCATCATAGTAGGGACCATTGTTTGTCCTCTAGAACCAACAAGAGTTGAAGGACAATCATATTCTACCATAGCAGCAGCACATGAAGCATCGACCAAGATTTGAATGAAGATGTTCAGGCAGTTATGACAATAAGCAATCATGGCATACAACATCCAAGTTTGATTGCAAGCACTCACTCATGGCAAGGTGTGAGCAGAGCCTACAATGCTAGGCATGAGTTTTTGATTCGATGGAAGCAAGTTGCAATCCAAAGATCATGGGGAAGGCATGAGGCAGCAAAGGATAATGGTGGTACAAGACAAAGAATCAACTCATGGGACATGAGTTCTTTTCTAGGTGGGGTGTATGGTGCAGGAGCACCTAACACAAGGTGGCCTCCATGAGGCATTTAAAATCATGTTTTGTTTAGAAAATCATGTTTGTGTTGTAATAAGGTCTATTCGACCAATGCATGTCATTCTGTTTGTATCTAGAACTAGAACAAACTTTGTAAGTCCCAAGTACTTAGGTTGCATTGTTAGTGGTAAGACGGTTGGTCTCCTAGCCACTTGGAATCAGTTAGTTTCTCCCAGCCACTTGGAATGGATTGGTGTTCCTCTGGCGAGTTTATAAAACTAGGGAAATGAACAAGATCAAGCATAATTTTGTAACAGATCAAAGCAAAGAGAAGTTGAATGTAATCGTGCATTGTGTTAAGGAGAAATTGAACTATTCTGTGTCATCCAATTGCTTTCTGTTCTCTGTAACTACGAATTGCATAACTGTAGATTTCTTTTCCTTTTTTGTATTTCCATTTTTGCAAAATGTTGATATGAAGCATTCCACTGGTGAGATTTCTGTCAAAATTAGTGGAATGGCTTCATTGTACCATATTCATTTGTTTCCTATGTTGTTTCATGGTTCGGCAGTGCAGATGTTCCAGACTAAGGGTTGTGCACAGTAGACGACCTAGCATCTCCATGTGCTAGGGTTTGACTAGAGGAGTTGGAGTTGTTATCGATGAGACAGAGGTCATCGAAAAAACATTTCTCACTCAGAGTGACGAGGATAGTTTGGCCGAAGGGAGGTTCAAGCTGCTGAACGGAAGTCGCGGCCTAAGATCCATATCAGGGTGACAAGGGGTGAGTGGCACCAATAGAGAATCCATCGGTGTATTGGCCAAGTGAGATTAGAGTTCACCCATGTTTGGAGTCTCACCGACAGGTGTCATCCAAAGGCTGTCATCGGTGAGATCAGTGTGTCGGCGGAAGAGTTTTTGAGTGTGCTGATGGTATTAAGTCTTGTCGATAGGTGAGGGACTTAGAGTCTCATATCGAAGTGACTAAGACGTCGGTGTGAAAGGATATAAAGTCACCGATAGTGGTCTGTCTGGCTGATAAGAGTCTATGATGGGATGTCTATCAGAAGCAAAGTCAAATGAAGTCATGGTGGCATCGGCCTATCGGCTAATGGAATTTTAAGCTCGCCGATAGTATGTTGTCTCACTGATAGTGAGTTCAAAAGGTTCAAAGTTGCAAGAGGTTCAATGGTTCAATTTTTGATGAGTTAGTGTGCTTCCATTGTATGCTCCCCATCATAAGGGAAAAACCATGGTGGGTGTTAGCCCACAAAGATATATGTTATAGTAATACCAAAAAATAGAGGATCACTGCCCAAAATGCTCACTGCAAATGTTAGGGCTCACTGCCAAGATCGGCTCACTACCAAGGGGTGGCTCACAACCAAGGTTTGGTGAACTGATTTAATAACATCTACTTCATGCCTAAGTTTAGTTCCATTGAAGCACAATATATCACCTCTGCTATGCTTTTCTTACACCTTCACACCTATCTTTTCATTTTCACTCTTGCACACCTTTTTTACAACTACATTACATATTTTTATACAACTCATCAACCTTGGAATGTACATCAAGGTTGGAATTACATTCATCAACCGTTGGAGCAATCTCCAAGGTCGACATTACAAACATACATAGAAAATAGGTCTAGAACTAAACAAGATTAGCTAAGGGAAAGATGTATGTGGATCACATAATGCCTTAGTTGGGACTCAAAAGCAATCTTCCATGCCACAACATGCTTCCACAATCTTCAATGCATCTCTGTAAATAGTGGAAACAACCAGGTTAGCCAAGATTGGTGTTTACAAGTCTTCTAAGAACAATCTTCATCCATGATCCCAATTTCTCTTTGTGGACCAATCCAAAGGTAGGAACACTATCATGATACATCTAGAAGCACATTGTAATTGCCAAGAACATCTGCACAACCCCTAGTCAATTTGTCAAAAGGATTCTTCCAATCAGAGCACTTAAACAACACTGTCAACCACTATCATAAAGAAAGGATTGCTTGCAGACCACCAAATCACAAACCATTGGAGTTGAGTGCACTTATCATTATTACCAACTTGAATCCAGAACCATGGATTGTGAAACTTCAATGCAGAGGAATGTGGAGGAGAATACATTATCCCTGTCATTAGTGAATACCCAGAAAAAGAAGCTTTTACTCTGGTGAACTTGACTTACTGAAATCTTTATACCAGAGGCTCAAACTTGGAACATATCATCTTTAGACATTCCTCTAAATAACTTCCAATCTTTAGACAAAGATATTCATTCTATAGGAAATACAGAGCAAACTATTGGACTGTTCTTCTATAAACAAAGATACTCTGCAATACAATGTTTCCATTGCAACTCACTATTTCCACCAGAGGAACTAATTCCTCAGCATTATGATCACTTACTTATTATCTTCAACACTTACATAAGAAAATACAAAGCATCTAACCCATTACAAGAAAGCAACAAAATAAGACTATAGTTGACACCAATGAAAACACTGATATGTTGACATCAATGCAAACATCGGTTAGGCACATACTTGCAACAATGTCCCCCTTTGTCATTGATGGCAACATATGATGTGAAAAACTATAAAGACCATCAAGACAAGATTCTCCCCCTTTCTCTTTACACATCTACATTCTTTCTTCTCTAAGTTTTTCACATGATTTCTCCCCCCTTTGACATCAATAGCAAAGGGCACATACTTGCACTCAGCTGCTTTGATCAAATTGCTCTTTCATGAATACTATAAATCTTACTGTTCTTTGTTAGAAACACATATTAGGAGCACTTTCTACTCCCCCTGAGAGGTAGCTCTCAAAACATCAATCTAGATAAAAAATGAGGCTTTAGACACCACTAGACTGATGCATTCTTATGCATCTTAGTTCAGTGTAGGAGGGGTAATAACCCCTAACTTTTCTCTGAGATACTCAAAAGTATCTTTAGGTAGAGGCTTAGTAAAAATATTTGCAATCTGATCCTTTGTGGACACATCTTCAATCTTTACTTCATTCTCTATCACCTTCTCTCTCAAAAAGTGATATCTTATTGATATGTGCTTTGTTCTTGAGTGCATCACTGGATTCTTTGAAATGTTTATGGCACTTGTATTGTCACAAAAGATTGCAATTGGATCTTCATACACAACTCTTATGTCCTTCAAAGTCTACTTCATCCATAACACTTGAGTGCAACAACATGCTGCTATAATATACTCTGCTTTTGCAATAGATAGGGAGATTGAGTCTTGCTTTTTTCTTAGCCATGAAACTAATCTATTTCGTAAGAAGAAAGCACCTCCACTAGTACTCTTTCTGTCATCAACATCTCTGGCCCAATCTGCATTTGTATAAGCACTGAGAGTGAAATTATTGTCCTTTAGATACCATAAGCCATGATCTGATATGCCTTTCAAATATCTCAGAATTCTCTTGACTACCATCACATGTGATTCTCTAGGATCTTCTTGAAATCTTGCCACAAGACATATTGCATGCATTATATCATGTTTGCTTTGAGTTAGATAAAGTAATCCACCAATCATAGATATGTACCTCTTCTGATCAGTCTTAGGTGATTCATCATTTTTTCTTAATTTGCAACCAATCACCATGAGAGTACATATTGGTTTGGAGTCCTCCATCCCAAACTTCTTCAACAACTCTTTCACATACTTAGACTAAGAAATGAAGATTCCTTTATTTGATTGAGTAATTTGCAGACCTAAAAAGAAATTCATTTCACCAAACATAGACATCTCAAATTCATATTGCATTTCTCTTGCAAACTTCATGCACATACCTTCATTTCCTCCAAAGATAATGTCATCAACAAAGACTTCAACAATCAGAATTTGATTATCATTGATTTTAAAGTAGAGATTATTGTCAGCAGTACCTTTATTGAACCCTAATTGTAGTAGATACTTGTCTAACCTTGCATACCATGCTCTGGGGGCTTGCTTAAGTCCATATAATGCCTTTTTCAATCTGCATACCATATCACCTTGGTTTAATAACTCAAATCCTTCTAGTTGCTCAATATAAACTTCATCTTCCAATTCACCATTCAAGAATGCAGACTTCACATCCTTCTGATACACTTTGAAATCTTTGTGAGCTACAAATGCCATAAATATTCTGATTGCTTCTATCCTAGCCACTAGAGCAAAAGTCTCTTCAAAATCTATTCCTTCAATTTGAGAATATCCTTTGCACAAAAGCCTTGCTTTTTTTCTTACAACTTCTCTATTGTCATTCATCTTGTTTCTAAAAACCCATTTAGTTCCAATGACATTCTTATCAGCAGGTCTAGGAACCAATTCCCAAGTTTGATTCTTCTCAATCTGTATCAGTTCTTCTTTCATATCTTTTACCTAATTTTCATCATTGCAAGCTTCATTCATAGTTTTTGTTCAACTTTTGAAAGAAAACAATAATTCACTTGTTCTTCTGCAGCTCTTTTTTTTGTCAGCACACCTTTGTTTTTGTCACCTATAATATAATCTTTAGAATGATTAATCCTTACATACCTGGGAGTCTTAACAACATTTTTCAGAGCCTCTTCTTCATCCTGACTATCTTCTTGATCAACTTTTTCTTCATTTTCTATAATCATAGGTTCATCTGGTTCATAGAAACTCAGATCTGATATTCTCTCCTTGCCTTCATCAACCTTCACATTAGCACTCTCAAAAATCTTATTCAGTGTCTTATTGTAGCACCGGTGGGCCTTACTCTTGGTAGAGTAACCAAGAAAAATTCTTTCATCACATCTAGCATCAAACTTGCCTAGTTCTTCATCTCTTCTGATATAACATTTTCTTCCAAAAACTTTGAAATACTTCACTATAGGAATTATTCCATACCATATCTCAAAAGGAGTTTTAGAACTGTTACCTTTGACTTGAACTCTGTTTAGGATGTACACAACTGTATGTATGGCTTCTCTCCAGTATACTTTTGGTAGGTCATCTTCTTTTAACATGGTCCTGACAGCTTCTTGAACTATCCTATTTTTCTTTCAACAACTCCATTCTGCTGAAGAGTCCTAGGTGTAGACAATTGTCTCTTTATCCCTTGTTCTTCATAGAAAATGTTGAATTTATTTGATGTGAACTCACCTCCTCTATTAGACCTCAAGCATTTGATCCTCAATTCTAGCTCATTCTCAACCATTGCTTTGAAAACTTTGAACTTGTCTAGAGCTTCAGATTTTTCTTTTAGAAAAGTGACCCAAGTCATTCTATAATAGTCATCAATAAGAAGCATAAAGTACTTGTCACCTTGCAGACTTCTTCTTCTTGTGGGACCACACAAATCTATATACTAGCTCCAACAATCAAGTAGAGAATTGTTCTTTTCTTTTGAAACTTGTTTTTGTTTGTTTTCCAAATTGACACTCCTTGCAAATGGTGTTGGCTGGCTTTAGAAGTTTAGGTAGATCTCTTACAACCTGTGCAAAACTTATCTTCACCAAATTGTCAAAATTGATATGACATATCCTTCTATGCCACAACCAACTCTCATCTGTCTGAGCCAATAAACAATAATAATTAGTTCCTCTGAATTGGTAAATGTTACCTTTGGTCTTCTTACTAGTAGCAATCACTGTTTCGGAGCTTTCCATGATCTTGCACCCATTGTCTTTGAATCTCGGATCATAACCTTTGTCACACATCTAATCAACACTCAAAATATTATGCTTAAAACCATTCACATATAGGACATTATTAGTATTGTGCTTTCCATCAAAAGAAATAGATCATTTTCCACAAATCTTACTAGTTATATTATCTCCAAACCTAACTAGTCCTCCATCATACTTTTCCAAACTCACAAACTTACTTTTGTCAACAGTCATGTGATGAGAAATAATCCATTCATCCTTATCTTTCTCAACTTGAATAGCCAAAGTACTTTCTTCCAGTGGTTTTTCTTCCTTCACATAGCTAGCAAGATTAGTAGATATAGGTTCTTCCTTAATTGCAATAAACAAGCACTCACTTGCACTAGTACTAGCATCATTAGATTCATCATCTGTCACACCATCATCAAGATCTCTAACATAGTAGCATTTCTTTGGAACCCTAGGTTTACTCTCAATTCTTTTTCTATTTCTTTCAATTCTCTCAGGACATCTAGAAGTATAGTGACCAATCTTACCACATGAAAAACATTTGAAAGGTAATTTGCCTTCGAAATTACCAAGAACCTCTTTGTAGTCTGTCAACAAAATTTGCTTCAATTTCATCAAACTCATCATTAGGTTTCAACTTGTATTTTTCAGCTCTGGAAATCTTCTCTGAACTACTAGCTTTGAAGGCAATTTCAACTTTCGGTAGGGCATCACCAAACTCTATCATCTTAAAGTCTATAAGCTTTCCAAGCAGCTGATCCTTAGTGAAATCTTGTACTATCATTAATTCTTCAATTGCAAATACCTTGTGACTGTAGGATTTGGTTAGAGATCTAAGAATTTTCATCACAACTTCCTTCTCATCAATAGTTCCTCCCATACCTTTTATTTCATTAACAATCTCATCAACCTTTTGAATGAAGACAGTTATGTTTTCATCTTCATTCATTTTTAGACCTTCATATTTTGCTTTCAAGCCCTGCAATTTGGCACTCTTTACAGAATCATCTCCTTCATACAGTTTTTCCAACTTTTCCTAAACTTCATGAGTAGATACCAGATCCATGACTTTTCTTAACTTAGTGTTAGACAAGGCACTCAATAGAGCATCTCTAGCTTTTATGTTTAACTCATATTATTTGATTTCATCTTCAGTTTGCAAACGATTCTAAGGCACAATATACTTTGTCTCTATCACTTTCCATACTTTATAACAAGACAAAGGAGGTGGCTTTTCATTCATATCTTCCAGAGAGCATAATTCATTCCATCAAATTGTGGAGCTTCCTTCCTATAAGACATCTTGGATCTTCCTCAAGTGGTTAGGATTTCTTCCGAGGAACCTGCTCTGATACCAATTGTTGAAATACACCGAACAACTGAGAGGGGGGGTGAATCAGTTGTCGCTAAAACCTTGAACACTTATGAACATCAACACATCAAACACTTATTTACTGTTATCCATATTTAACGATGAAAGCATGAAATAAGAAGCTCAACACAATAACATAGTCAACACATGAAACACTAGACTTTTTATGTGGAAAACCCTATAAGGGAAAAACCATGGTGGGTGTTAGCCCACAAAGATATATACATTATAGCAATACTAAAAAATAAAGTCTCACTGCCTTAGGGCTCACTACCCAAAATTCTCACTGCAAATGTTAGGGCTCACTGCCAAGGTTTGGTGAATTGATTTAATAACATCTACTTCATGCCTGAGTTTAGTTCCATTGAAGCACAATATATCACCTCTGCTCTGTTCTTCTTACACCTTTGCACCTATCTTTTCATTTTCACTCTTGCACACCTTTTTCACAACTACATTACATGTTTTTATACAACTCATTAACCTTGGAATGTACATCAAGTTCAGCATTACATTCATCAACCATTGGAGCAATCTCCAAGGTCAACATTACAAACATACATAGAAAATAGTTCTAGACCTAAACAAGATTAGCTAAGGGAAAGATGTATGCAGATCACATAATGCCTTAGCTAGGACTCAAAAATAATCTTCCATGCCACAACACACTTCCACAATCTTCAATGCATCTCCGCAAATAGTGAAAACAACCAGGTCGGCCAAGACTGGTGTTTACACTAAGTCTTCTAAGAACAATCTTCATCCACGATCCCAATTTCTCTTTGTGGACCAATCTAAAGGTAGGAACATGATAATGAGACATCCACAAGCACATTGTAATCACCAAGATCATCCACACAACCTCTAGCCAATTTGTCAAAAGGATTCTTCAAACCAGAGCACTTAAACAACACTGTCAACCACTGTCATAAAGAAAGGATTGCTTGTGGGCCACCAAATCATGAATCATTGAAGTTGAGGGAAATTATAATTATTACCAACTTGAATCCAAAACCACAAGCTGTGAAACTTCAATGCAGAGGAATGCAAAGCAGAATACATTCTCCCTGTCACTAGTGAATACCCAAAAAAAGAAGCTTTTACTCTGGTGAACATGACTTACTCAAATCTTTATATTAGAGGCTTAAACTTGAAACATAGAATCTTTAGACATGCCTCTACATAACTTCCAATCCACAGGCAAAGATATTCATTCTACAGGAAATGTGGAGCAAACTGTTGGATTGATCTTCTATAAACAAAGATACTCTGCAATACACTATTTCCACTGCAACTCACTATTTCCACCAGAGGAACTAGTTCCTCAGCATCAGGATCACTTATTATCTTCAACACTTACATAGGCAAATACAAAGCATCTAAGTCATTACAAGAAAGAAAAAAACAAGAGTACAATTGACACTAATGACAACACTGATATGTTGACATCAATGACAACACCGGTTAGGCACATACTTGCAACAAACACCAGTTGTTATAGATATTGTCGAGAGACCAAGGCCGAAGTTCAAGAAGCACCCATTCAAATCCACTGAGGTAGATAAAGATGATGCATTTTCACATGTTCCCACAAATGTATTACACATTGAGGATGTTCGGATAAATATTCATTCATAAATTGATGAATATGATCATCTAAAACTAGAACAGGTCAAGAACAACAACCTAATGGGAGATGACTTCCAGCTAAAACTAGAATTCACCAACATTACTGTAAAAAGACTTGATATTTGGTAAGTTGGACACATAGATATTTTTTCTGCTTAGACTGACCATATTTGATTACTAAGGATGCCATTAAGGCTATGATTGGACTTTGCTCCTTCGGACCTATGCCAGTGTTGAAATCAATCAAGAATGAGGAAGTAATGAAGTTGACCAGAGCCAATTTTGACCAAAGGACACTAACTGTAAATTATATTAAGGATTTGGGGGTTTGGTATGCAACAATGAACATTGCATACAAGGTTTACTATACCAATAGAGATAACTCTACCACTGCGACTACAATCCATACAACCTACCAAATGGTCAAAGAAGGGAAAGATTATGACCTATGCGAGCTCCTATAGCAATAACTTTTGGATAACTTGAAGAGAACCAAAGAATCAAGATACAAATTCTGGAATGGTTCTTTGATCATATGCCTTATGTTTTACTTCTTGAAAGAATTGCCTAGCATGAAGGGTGTGACTTGGAAAATAGATACTCCAGTTGCCAATGAAATTAACAATTATATGCTTAGCTTTCTGGATCATGAGAACTATGATATAATGTTCTAGGGATTTTTCAAGACCTTTCAAAAGAATATGCAAATGAGGGAGAGAATCCCATCAAAAGTTGTCAACAAATATAAAAATGATATAACATTCATGGTTGATAAAGATAATTGTTATGTGGAGGCTGTTGAGCAAAGGACCTTTTGGATTACAACTTTGCGTTATGAGGTCTCTAAGTTTGATTTAGTGGGATATGCTGACATGTTACTCAGTAAGCCAAAGGATCCCTCTATTGGAAGGTTTGGCACTTATGATGAAATCATTAATAAATTAGTTAGAAAGGAGGTAGAGGAGAATGTAGAAAAGTTGAAGGCTAAGGCAGAGAAAATGAAATTTAACCTAGAGGACATACTCAAGTCCCCTGAAGACTCTTTAGGAGAAGCACAAACTCTTCCCACTACACAAATGCCTGGAAGAACAAGTAGATCAGTATCTGCTATAGGTACCTCTTCTTTTCCTTTCAGATCATCATTACCCATCAAAAGAATTGCTACTAAGATCCCAGTGCAATCTCAAACAATAGAAAAGAAGAAGCCAAGACAAAAAAGTCAGGCAAGAAGAGGAAAGATTAATCCTCTGAACATTAAAGATGTTGTATTTGAAGAAGAGAAAGAAGAAGAAACTAAAGTTTTGGAGAGGAAGAATAAAATAACAAGAGAAGAAACTGAGAAAGGGGAAACATCCAAAGGAAAAAGAGAACAAATAAAAAATAACCCCTCCAGTAATAGTTGAACATGTGCCCCTATAACTTGAAGCTACCATAAATGCAATTATAGAGTATGGTGCACTAAAAGGTGTTGTTGATCTCTATGATGAAATGCCTCTAGATGACAAAATGACAATTTAAAAGGCTATAGTGATGTACACGATGGGCTTCAATATAGCCCTAATTGGTATCATTGATCAACTCCCCACAAGTCTTGCATATATACTCACAGACAGTAGTAATAATCCATGGCTAAAGAGGATAAGATGAGGAAACATGTTGTTAACAAAATTGATTCTTCCATCTCTGATGAAGATAAAATTAAGGTCTCCCAAAAGCAAGCCCAAGAATTTAGAACAAAAAGAAGGATAAACATCCTTATAGGAAAAGACAAAGAAGAGATTGACAGATTGGAGAAAGAAACCACAGAGAAAACTATTGAAACTTGTAAGAAATAAAGAATGCTAAAGTGACCACTGAGGAAAAAGTTCCTCTAGAAATACTAGATGAACTCATTCAGGATATAGATCTGTCAGTAGTTGAAAATATTGTCGAAAGTGGTGACACGGGGAAGAAAGATGAACAAAAGGAGACTGACCCACCAAAGAATAGTGAAACTCCAAAGGATCAAGATAAACACTCCTCTTGATAATATAGAAACACAAAATTCAAAAGATCAAGGTGAGATGAATTTATCCCCTTTGGAGGACAATGATGCATAAAACACAAAGGGTCAAGATAAAGTCATTAACCCTCCTCCAGAGAATACAATACAGGTACTGTAAGCACAAAAATCACGCACTGCCTCCACGAGGACCCCTATGATGATTCAAATCCTTATCACATACATATAAGCATGAAAATAAATCCTTTGAGCAGCATGCCTCTTGATGACGTGTCCTCTCTTCTTGTCTTGTGTTGTTTCTTCCTTGTCGATTTCCCTCTCTCCCCGTTTGCGACGCTTTTCGACACTTGTTGCGACACTTGTCAACTTGCATTTTTTGGGTTTCTACCTTCATCCTAAGCCTTGTGAGGTTCTTGTAGGTGAGTTTTCACCTCTCCCCTTTGTTTTTCCTCTAGTGCACCTCATAGAAGCCTTCTAGAGGTCCCCCGATCCATCTCCTAGCCTATTTTTTTGCATCTGACCTTGTCTAGCCCAGATCTCCCCCGGGCGACCCATGGTCACCCCCCGGGCGACCCATGGTCACCCCCCGGGCGACCCATGGTCACCCAGGGATGACCCTACTAGTAAAAGGGGTGACCCTACCACTTTTGGAATCACGGAAAAACTCGAGTTTCTCTCTCGTTTTTGCTCCATTTTAGCCCGTTTTTCTTTTTGTTTGCATGATTTTTAATCCTTGATATAGAGTTAACTATTTCATGCACCCACACATGCATAATTAGCTCTATTTGATCTCAAATTAACTCTCTAAGTAGTCTCATGCATTCCCTCACCTCCCTTTTCTCTATAGTGATAAGCTATCTTTACTTCATCACTCTCCAATCAACTGAGTTCACTGGGTAATCAACCTTGTTAACTCCCCAATCTATTCTTGTTAACTCATCAATCATATGAATTAACTCTCCAATCAATTCCTTCTTCTAAACCTATAAATACCCCCTCCCTCAAGCACAAAGGGAGGAAAATTCATTATGCACATAGCTCTTGCCAAATTTTGCTCTCTAACTTAGCATTCAAATGCTCTTATAGGATGAAGGTATCTTTTTCTTTATTTGTTCAACCACGTAGCATCACATTGCTTCTTTCTATGCCATTGTGAACAATCCAAGCTCTCATCGAGCTCATACAAGCTTCATCGAAGATTCTTTTTGCTTCTTTGGGTCATTTTGTTGTCAAGAGGATCACCTGCTACAACAAAAGGATTCGAGGTTGCCTATTACAAGGGTTGCTGAGGGTAGTGGAGTCAACAAATAATCATTTCTCTCAGGTTCCTTCATTGTTTTCTTTCAATTCATAGTAATTAGAGAATCAAATTTGCTCTTGGGAACAGTAAAATGTTGCTTTTTCCTTGATAGTTAGATCTTGCATGTTAGATTAATCACTTTCATATTTCTAGATCTACATTGTTAGAAGAAGCATTTTCCCTTTTCTTAGATTAAATTGCATTCAAAACATCAAAAACATAATAAAAGCATAGGTTTACATTGCTTTGAAAAAGTCATATAGAATTGCATACATATTTCCCTTTCATAGATTAGAAGCACTTTCATTTCCAAAACACTCTAAAAAATACCAAAAAGAACATTTTGCATATCATTTTAGTTTGCATGCATATAGAGACATTAGAATAGACAAAATTGCAAACTTTCAATTCCATCATGAGGTAACCACAGTTCAAACAATTCCAAACAAACCCTTGATTTCATCACAAGGTAATGACAAAGTCAAAACTCAAACCCTAGGTCAAAACCCTAGGTTAAAACCCTAGATCTAGTTAAGGTTATTAATCACATGACTTCCTATCTTCTGATTCATGAATGTGCTTAGGAATGAGAGGAGAGTGAGTGAGGTCTATCTATGATGATATCAAGGAGATCCATCCACAACCACAGCAACAAATATTTGTCTTACCACAAGGAGACCCATTCATCCTCTTGTTGTTAGAAGAAACTAGACAACGAGAGATACAACAAGAATTCTTACAATGCCTACAAAGACAAGAGGCCATCAATGAAAACAACTGTTCACCCACACAGAGGTGGAATTTAAGAAATCTAAACAGAAGAAGATAAACCAGTGACCCTTTGGGTCATAGTGTTATCTCAACCACAACAACAATTGAGCGAAACATACAACAAAACACATAACAACAAAGGCCACAGAACTTGCCGACCCCTCTCCGCAAAGTCTAGTTCTCCAATGAGCCAGACCCCCACTGTGTCTCACCTCCTCTTGACTGGATAATTCCATGTGAGCAAGAGTGATGTGGCAAATTGCCCCATGGCAAGAAGGGAAAGGGTCCATGTGCGTGCTGAAATCTAACCCGATAGCCCCAGGCAATAGAGTCATGATTTTGAGCGTCCATATTTTTGTGAACCTGATGTGAATGACAAAGCCTCTTGGTTATGATTTTTGTAGTCCCATTGCATGGATCTCATTTCCCTCATCATTGTCACATACGACGTCAGCTTCACCACATATTTTGGTGAACTTGATGTGAAAGGCAGAGCCTCTTGGTTATGCTTTTTGCATTCCCATTGCATGGATCTCATTTCCATCATCATTGTCACATACGACGTCAACTTCACCACATATTTTGGTGAACCTGACATGAAGAACAAAACTTTTGTTTGTGTTGTTCACATTCCCATTATTTGGATCTCATAGAAAACTACAAAACTTTCTTCATAGCTACTTTAGCCGCTTCAACTTCCATCATCTATGCCATCGTCCATTCCATTTATTCTATTGTGTCTATGGTACCCTTGAATATGACAAAACCTTACTTAAACCAAGGGAAATAGAAACTCCCTCATTTGATAGGTATGCGATGCCACATCCTGACGCACCAATCACCAATTGTTATGAGTATGAGGATTCTGACTATGAGCAAGATCAAAGAGAATCTAGATGCTCTCTATCTTTCAACAACCCAGCTTGGGAAAACAATCCGGCCATACCAAATGCACCGTATAAAGAAAGAAGGGTAAGGTTAGAAATACATTGACCAGAACAACCTTCCACGAGTACATCGAATACCCACGTCTACAAGAAAACAAAGATGCTCAAGAAGCATTAAGGATTTCCTTAGAAGAAGAACAAAAAGAAAATGCTGCATGTGAAGAAGCTCATCACTATGAAAATATTTGAAGAGAACATCCTAGGAATGGAGAAACCCCTAGAGTTGCAACTCTTGCAGATTTAATCACAACTCAAGTGCAAAGAATTAGAATCCTAGAAGCAGTGCAAGCTGCTCTAGAAAGAAGACTCAAGTCTCACGAACAAGACTAGGGGGCATCTCAAAATCCCCCTACCTAATTTCTATTTGTGACATGCTAGTAATGACACCTGTCTGAATGGAAACCCTCCTATTCAGAACAATCCAACGAATCTGACAAGTTATCAAAACTCACCTACAAGGTTATTACTAACAACCCCGCAATCTCAGAGTGCCTTCTTAGGAACATATCTTGAATATTTGAAAGAGCCTCTAGACCAAAACATAATAAATATGCAACTACCTCAACCATTACTAGATCTCCCACAGTTCAAAGGAGAAGGAGATCCAAATTCACACATCAAAGCCTACACTACAACCATAAGAGAGCTCCTTCCTTGGGATGGGGTTGTCGCAAAATTTTTCCGAAAAATGCTTGAAGGCATCACCTTAGATTGGTATTATGGTCTCCTAGAAGCTTCGATCCATTCATTTAGACAACTAATTAGATATTTTGTCATGGCATTTGACATGAACAAACTCATGAAAACATGGATCAAAGAATTCCTTACAATGAAATAAGAACCGAATGAATCTGTAGCACATTTCGTCACCTGATAGAGGCAAGTCCTCTATTCTTCAACTAGTGCTCCAAACATGGACCATCGAGAACTATGCGACCTCTTCTTGCATTCCCTTAACAAAGACATGAGAGAAGATGTTCAGAAATTGCCATATAAGTCCTACGAAGAGGCATTAGAAAGCGCCTTAAGAATTGACCAAGCTGCCATTGACAGTGGTAGAAAAGTCTATGGTTCAAATGGAAAGCTAACCAATGAAGACACAGGAAAAAATGCCTCTGTTGTTAAAATCCTCAAAAACAATAGGAGTGCAACCACAGATGGGGTGACAGATCAACCCCCTGTCAAAAGGATAAAAGATGATTACAATGGGAGAGATTATTATCCTCCTAACGTAAATACCATAGATCGACCTAGAAACAATGGGTACTATCCTCAGGACAACTACCAAATCTGGAACCACAACTGAAAGGGGAATGGAAATGATGGAAGATATGAAAGACCCCCGTATGAATTCAACCAATTTTGTTCTTTTCATAGAACAAGGGGGCATAGCATAGAGTCTTGTAGGAAATACAACAGATTCATAGAAAGACTTCTAGAAGACCAACAATGTTTGTTTATAGAAATGTTCTTAAACCCATAGGAGGTCACCTCAGATAACAAAGATACAAGACAAAATCAAGCTCCAATAGCGCCACAAAATGTAGACATGATAATTTATCAAGATCCATTCCCACACATAAGGATACATACATGACAAATCAAAACAAAGCAGCTTAGAGTAGTAACCCTGAAATCTCACCACAGCAAGGAAAAAAAGGAGAAACTAGCTTGATGGGATTGGTTGAGATTATGCACAATGAAGAACAAGAGGAAGATCATAAGGAATAAATTAAGGAAATAGAAGCACATGAAGGCACCATTTCAGTGGTAGAGCCGATACCAACTCTGATTGGACCTTATGAGCTCATAGAAGACTTGAAGAAAATGTATGCACACATTTCATTCATTGACTTGCTTAGGAAATCCCCCTCATATCACTCCACATTGCTACAAGCAATAGGCCTAAAATATCTTGACCAAATCACGCCATCACCTAGTGAACAAATCAACCTTGTGGACTACGATATCAGCCTGCCAAATTCAGAACTTAAAGAGCCTAGGTTCTTCTTCAACTTACAACAAATGCCCTATGAGGTAGAGTTAACAAAAAAAGGGGACCCTACACTATATCTTCAAGTGTGGATCTATGACACGTGCATTAAACAAACATTAATTGATGACGGATCTGTAGTGAATATAGTTCCTTTCTCCCTCTTAGAGAGAATGGGCTATGGACATACCAACATTACCGCTTCAAGAGACACTCTAAGCGGATACGATAATTTGAAAGCAACCACCATAGGAAAGATTACCCTTCCAGTGACTTTGGGACCCAAGACCATTCCAACCACTTTCTATGTTATAGATAAGGACACAGGATATAATTTGATTCTTGGGAGGCCATGGATACATAGGATGAAGGTTGTGTCATCTACATTGTTTCAAGAGGTCCACTTTTTACACTTAGGGAAAGTGTATGTCACACAGGGAGATCCAGAGCCTTTCAGTATGTTAAAGTCAAATATGTCAAACAAATGCATAGGTATTCCCATAGACTATGAGCTCCCTACCAACAAGTTAACCATCCCAAATCCTACACCTCAGTCGATATGTGTCAAACAGATGGAAACTCCAGAAAAGACCATAAACACCGCAGAAATCAAAACTCTAGAGAATAGGCCACTACCAAAGCAAAGGGAAATGGTTTCTAATGAAAAAATGATTGAAATTATGGAGTTGATCGAATAGGATGGACCACTCCAATTCCCATTAGAAATACTCATGATTGATCTCCAAGAGGTCTACAAACTCTTTCCTTGCATAGGGGAGAAGCCTCATAGAACTGAAGTACTAGTATTTCAGACCACCACATTAGATCTGAGAAATGTAGACCCAATTTCTTTCTTAGATGCATAAGAAGACATGACGGAAGGTTACACACCACTATCACCACTAAGTGAATCACATGTCCTTGAGACACTAGAAGAAACACAATCATATTAACCTCTCACACCAATGGAGGATTCACATCAACCAGTGATACCCATGGAAGAAGCACATTCTATCGATAATGAATCAACCAATGTTATAGAAATGCTACCTATGATGTTTGTGGTATCACAACCACAAGAAAAACCAACCATGTCCTCCTTAGTTCAGTCAAATGAACTTGGTGAATGGGAAGCACATTGGTACAAATAGAAATGGTTGAAAGACTTCCTAACGAGGATGAAGAGAGTGAAGGTATCTTCCATATAGAGTGGAAGATGAGAGTGACAGTCGGTATTGATGACCCTATCATTTTTGAACTACCAAAAAGTTATATTGGGTATGCCATGGATCTGAGACCAGAACCCAATGGGAGGACAAGTATAAGCTTTGTTCCCCTTGATGAGCAAAGGGAGCCCCAAAATCCTCTTGAATTATTCCAATTCTTGCAAAGAATCCAAGAGAGACTTGATGTGAAAATTTACATGCAAAAACAATTTGACCTATTAGAAGAGCTATTAAATTGTGATGGAGTTCTGTATTGGACTCCTCATCAACATGCTTTTTGAGACTTATCACATCTCATGATACTAAGAGAAACCACCAAGCTAGTAGCAATTGATTCAAATGACAAACCTTACCGAGTAGGAGAACTTGTCCTAAGAAGGGGAAGCACAAAAAAACAAGAAAAGAAGATGAAAGAGAGCTTTCTTAGAAAAATAGATAGGTCCTTACATGGTTAAGGAAGAAGTCAGAAATGGTGCCTATCTCTTGTGCACAATGGAGGGAGAGGAATTTGGAAAAATAGTCAATGCCTTTCACCTCAAGAAATATTATGTCTAAAAAACCAAAAAAATCATAAAACAAAAAAATACAAAAAAATTTAAAAAATCAAAAATGTCAAAACAAATTGTTTCTTGCATTTCTGCATCATTCTATTCATCTTTCATTACTATTTGTGACATGCTCTTGTACTATTTTCCTTTTAGTAAGGAGTCTAATGTTGTCTAGATATATGTTATCCTTTCAGGACCTAGAGATCCCCATTTTTCACAACCGCCATTATCCCCCTACATTCCCAATGATTCTAATTGAAACCTAGCTCTTAGCTTTACACTGATCCCAATCTTAATAAGTCAAGATGTTAGGTCTAAACAAAGTCAGTATTCAAACCTCTAGTGTTCAAAGGAAGCTTGCAAGTAGACCTTCCCAATTCTTCCCTAGTAGTAGAGAATTCTAACCAGATTACAAAAACTTTAGGTGGCACTTAGCCCCTTATCTTTCTTGGCCAAAAACGCTAGGAAGATCAAAACTCCGAAGGAAGAAATCTAAGATATGAGTGAATAAAAAATGAGTGGTCAAAATAAGAGTGTCAAAAAGTGAGAATTGAGAGATAAAAGCATTACATAGCAAAAGTTCCAAAAAGCATCCATTTCTTGAAAAGTCCAAAAATCCAAAAAAATGAGAAAAGTCAAGAGAGGAAAATACAAAAATGTAAAATGAAAAAAAAAGAGAGATACCAAAAAAAAGAGTGAAAGAGAGAAGATTGTTGAATGTCTGTACTCTTGGGTGGAGATCAGTTTAAGCTCAAAGCCTCAAGGGTGACATTCTAATAGAGAAAGAAAGGTACTAACCACACACACACACACACACACACTAGCTAAGAAAAACTGAAGAGTCTAGTATTCTCTAGGATCATCTTCTATCTAGGTACCCTTGTTCTTTCCCATTTATCCTTTACCCCAGGTCTATCTTGCTTGCCAGAACTATGATCTAAGTCTAGTGAACATCAACAAAATTTGCTACTTGTCTAAAGTTGAAAACTTGTTAGCTTGTCTTATCTAGATAAGGATCAATGTTTAGCTTTTAGCGAAGTCTAGAAATCAGAAACGCTCTATATTCATTTCCACTCCCCACTTGAGTTTCCCTAAATCCTATCTCACAGCCTTGAATAGATCTCTTATATTAGGACAACTCGCAATCCCCTAAATTAAAAATTGTATTTAAGAGCAATCACTATGTTTGTTCCATATTGCTTTCATGCCAAAATTGGAAAAAAGAGTCTCAAAGAAATAAAGTCAAATGTCATATCTCATGACATTTAGTAAGTGCTATAATTTCATCTAAATCATTTCTTGTGTTTTTGCATTATCATATTGTAAGCTGCATATCATATATATATCCCACAAAACTACAAAAACATGTCATTGTTGTCATACTTGCATTTGATAAAAGAGTTGAAAAGGTCAAACATAATAAAAAAGTTCCTAAAAACTTCCAAACATGTACAAGAGGTGAGTACATATTTTGACAAGAGAAAAACCATAGAAAAGGATACACTTTCATAGATACATCCAAAGTTTACATGTGCAATGGTATGAAAGAGCTAAGACAAAATGCTCTAGAGAGAAGTCGAGGCTCCCCATGCAAGGGGGCATGAATTTCAAGAAAAGCAAGTCAAGGACGATTTCCTCTGATAGTATCCTTAGGGCTTCGGCTCCTCCGTCTACGAGTACCACTAGTCACTCCATAAGATTTGTGAGAATGATGTGTTCTACTGCGGGCATGCGACTATGAAGGCCCCACCATACCAGTATCAGAATGCCCAAAATTAAGGCGAGTCATCTCCTGAAGTACTTTGTTCTCACCCTGAAACATGTTGACCTGGGCCTTCAACTCTATAATCATCTAACACCCATGGTAGATAGGGGCAAAAATGTCAGTGTGTCATCCTGCGGCAGGGGGTACACCAGGATCATCCAAAAGATGATCATGGGTCATCCTAGTGAAGTGGAAGGTCATTCCAACATTAACCTCATGAACCAAGTCCCTCCACTCTTTGATGTTGCCTAAAATGCCAAATTAAGACAAGACCAAGTCAATGCCACATGAAAAGAGAAAGGACAAAGTTAAGCGAAAACAAATAGGTAAAACTTAGGTGGATCTCTAGGCTACCAGTTAGGGTCAAGTTGACACATCACCTCATCTAAATGAGGAGGTCAAGGAACAACAAAAGGACCCTTAAGGATGTTAGGAACCTCATTTGGAACACCAATGTCATCAAAATCCTCATCCTCAAGAGGGACCTTATCTGATGAATCTTCACTATCAGGAACATAGTCCTCGTTAGTGGACTCTAAGTGAACTGTCACAACCAGAGATCGGGAAGGAGTCCCTCTCCCTTCCCTCTGTCCTCCTCTAGAAACCCTAGTGATAAAGATGCCTGGAGTCAAAGGTGTCCAAACAAAATTCCTTTGTCTAATCTCCCCATCTCCTAAATGGTCCTATAACAAGTGGACACTAGGGGCAAGTCCTCAGGGACATCCTCACTAAACTACTGTAAAACAAGGTCCACCCAATGAGCCTTAACTTGACCATTATGGTCATTGATCTCTAAAACCTCACGATAGTACATTTTCATCTCGTCATCACGGGCCTAAGCCCCCTCCATGTCATGATAAGGGTCAGAAATCATGTCATTGTCAGTAAGGGTAGCAATAGTGGGAAGAGTAGTATCAAAATGCCCAATATGTGCCCACCTCACTACTCTCGGTAGTCACTTGTCTAAAAGAGGAATGAGCTTCTAATAAGGCCTCATATGCTAAAAAATCCATGTCATAATCAGAGAGGAGTGGCTAAAAGCTAGAGCCCCTTGCCAAGAGATCCGATAAAAATCTCTATAGACCATCGCCAGGATGTTAGGTCCCCATGCATAAATTATGCCCTCCTTTAACCCTTGAATAATGGGTGCCCAACACCATCTCAGATAAGTCGAGGCCTTGTCTCCCGACAACCTCGAAGCAATCAAGCCAATCAAGACCCTCCTCAAGAGCAGGATGCGGAGTCATGGTATAGATGTAAGCTGAACTCTTGTCTAGTCCCTAGGATGATTAACCCCCATGAATGCTGCCCAGGAAGCCTTGTCCTCAAAGGACTCGCTAACAAGAAGAAATAGAGGTTGTCCCCTCACATTAACTCCAAGAATGTGATATACATCATAAAGAGTGATAGTCCACTCTCCTAAAATCTGTGGAAACCAGAATGTGTTCCTGTCTGCATCCTAGCAAGTCAAGATATCACAACATATATGGGATACAAGATGGATCACGGGAACATGGCAAACTCTAGTAAGACCTGCCCTCTTCAGTATGGCACGATCCTCTGTACTCAATGAAGCAAACATCTCTAAGAGCCACCCCTGCTCTCGACAGGCATTCCATTGATTACGCATGTCCTACAAAATCAAAAGAGAATTTCAGATTAGATCTTGTAAACTTGCAAAAACCCCTAAAAATTGTAAAACTGTAGAAAACCTTACACAAAAAATGTATAAACCTTCAAAATTGCAATAAACAGGCAGATTTAGTGACCAAATCATGTCAGATTAGAGTAAAAAAAGCATTAAACAACTTCAAATGAAATTAGAAATCAGTCCGAGAGGGTCACCCTCGTGTGGCCTAGGTGTTTTCAGGATCTCCCCGGGCGACCTTGTTGTCAAGAAGGATCTCCCTGGGCAACCCTATTATCAAATAGGATCTCCCCCAGGTGACCCTGCCTAATAAAAGGGGCAACCCTAGGAGCGAGACACTTGAGCAAAAATTACTCTAAAAACCTTGTTTCTTGGCTGATTTTGGAAAATGAAAGACCAATCTCACTCTAAACAACGAGACGAACACAATGCAACAAGAAAAATCACCAAAAATAGACAATTTTAAGAATTTTTTCACAAAATACAACCTAGGGTTTGGAGAAGAGTTTTTCACTAATTACATACTCAATTCTCCACAGCTGAAAAAGAGGCAGCCATCTCTGCGATCTCCTCAACAATACCTCTCTATTGACTGCTCACATGAATGATTTCATTGCTGTTTCACACCGATCTCACAATCTGTCTTTCTTTGTTTGCCCTTAGCTTAGTTTCATTTATCCATTTTAGATTAGTTCTTTGCTTTTATGCATTTGTTTCATGCATTGTTTTGCATGCTCTCATACCTACAGGTCCAAATCGACAAAGGCAAGCAACTAGTCAAACTCAAACGATCCATGCTAAGTTTGTCATTTTAGTTTTCATTATTCATTTTGATACATTTAAATGTTAGATTAATACTAGTTATTGCAAGTACAAATTGTAGGAAAAATTGACAATAGGTAAGGCCTAGTTCAGGAATGGTACCTACCTTTCATGTAGACTACCATTCCTGAGGGGGCAAATATGTAAGCAAAAAAATCATGCACTGCCTCCACGAGGACCCCTATGATGATTCAAATCCTTGTCATGTACATGTAAGAATGAAAATAAATCCTTCAAGCAACATGCCTCTTGATGACGTGTCCTCTCTTCTTGTCTTGTGTTGTTTCTTCCTTGTTGATTTCCCTCTCTCCCTGTTTGTGATGCTTTTCAACACTTGTTGACTTGCATTTTCTAGCTTTCAATCATGATCCTAAGCCTTGTGAGTGTCTTGTAGGTGAGTTTTCACCTCTCCCCTTTGTTTTTCCTCTAGTGCACCTCATAGAAGCCTTCTAGCGGTCCCTCAATCCATCTCCTAGCCTATTTTTCTGCATCTGACCCTTTCTAGCCTAGATCTCCCCCGGGTGACCCTACTGGTAAAAGGGGTGACCCTGCCATTTTTGGACCATTTTTCTTTCTGTTTGCATGATTTTTGATCCTTGATATAGAGTTAACTATTTCATGCACCCACACATGCATAATTAGCTCTATTTGATCTCAAATTAACTCTTTAATCAGTCTCATGCATTCCCTCACCTCCATTTTCTCTCCAGTGATAAGCTATCTTTACTTCATCACTCTCCAATCAGCTGAGTTCATTGGGTAATCAACCTTGTTAATTCCCCAATCTATTCTTGTTAACTCATCAATCATATGAGTTAACTCTCCAATCAATTCCTTCTTCTAAACCTATAAATACCCCCCTCCCTCAAGCATAAAGGGAGGCAAATTTATTGTGCACACAACTCTTGCCAAATTTTGCTCTCCAACTTAGCATTCAAATGCTCTTATAGGGTGAAGGTTCCTTTTGCTTTATTTGTTTAACCAAGTAGCATCATACTTCTTCATTCTATGCCATTGTGCTTAATCCAAGCTCTCATCAAGCTCATACAAGCTTCATCAAAGCTTCTTTTTGCTTCTTTGGGTCATTTTGTTGTCAAGAGGATCACCTGCTACCACAAAAGGATTTGAGGTTGCCTATTACAAGGATTGCTGAGGGTAGTGGAGTCAACAAATCTTTATTTCTCTCAGGTTCCTTCATTGTTTTCTTTCAATTCATAGTAATTAGAGAATCAAATTTGCTCTTGGGAACAGTAAAATGTTGCTCTTTCCTTGATAGTTAGATCTTGCATGTTAGATTAATTGCTTTCATATTTCTAGATCTACATTGTTAGAAGAAGCATCTTCCCTTTTCCTAGATTAAATTGCATTCAAAACATCAAAAACACAAAAAACATAGGTTTACATTGCATTGAAAAAGTCATATAGAATTGCATACATATTTCCCTTTCATAGATTAGAAGCACTTTCATTTCCAAAACACTCTAAAAAATACCAAAACGAATGTTTTGCATATCATTTTAGTTTGCATGCATATAGAGACATTAGAATAGACAAAATTGCAAACCCTCGATTCCATCACTAGGTAACCACAATTCAAACGATTCCAAACAAACCCTTGATTTCATCACAAGGTAAAAACAAAGTCAAACTCAAACCCTAGGTCAACAAAACCCTAGGTCAAAACCCTAGATTTAGTTAAGGTTAGTAATCACACGACTTCCTCTCTTCTAATTCATGAATGTGCTTAGGAGTGAGAGGAGAGTGGGTGAGGGCTATCTGTGATGAGATCGAGGAGATCCATCCACAACCACAACAACAAATATTTGCTTACCACAAGGAGACCCATTCATCCTCTTGTTTTTAGAAGAAACTAGACAACGATAGATACAACAAGAATTCTTACAATGCCTACAAAGACAAGAGGCCATCAACGAAAACAACCATTCACCCACATAGAGGTGGAATTTAAGAAATCCAAATAGAAGAAGAGAAACCAGTGACCCTTCGACTCATAGGGTTATCTCAACCACAATAGCAATTGAGCGAAACATACAACAAAACCCACAACAACAAAGGCCACATAACTTGTCGACCCCTCTTTGCGAAGTCCAGCTCTCCAGCGAGTCAGACTCCCGCCGTGTCTCACCTCCTCTCGACTGGCTAATTCCACATGAGCAAGAGTGACATGGTGGATCACCTTGTGTAAAGAAGGGAAAGGGTCTGTGTGCATACCGAAATCTGACTCGACAGCCCCAGGCAACCAGAGTCACAATTTTGAGTGTACATGTACAAAACATGACAGTTCTCCTCTAGAGAATATGATGCAGGAACTTGTGGAGGTCATAACTTTTGACCTGGAGGTCCGTTGGAGCTGAAATTTGGTGGGTAGATGTGTCTTGAAGAGTTTATTAAAAGCTTATTTACCATGCTCTTCGCTTGATAAATCTCACCCAATCTATTCTAGAGTTTGAATGCAGTCTCTTCCTTCGAGACATTCAACAAGACAAAGTCAGATAGTTCCTCGTGCCTTCTTATCAAACTTTTCCCATTCATCCACACTCACATCATTAGGCTTCTCCTTTTTTGTAACAACCAACCCTTGGTTTCTTTCCTCAAGCAAATCCTCCATCTTCAACTTCCACAATTCATACCCCGTATCGTTGAACTTCTCAATGTCCAGATGAGAGGTTGCATTAGTGGATTGAGTCATGAATACTACACAAGATCTGCAAAACAAAACAACCAAATATCCCACTACAACTAAACAACCTTCACACTACCACCCAAGAATTAAAACTGGCCAGGCTCTAATACCAAATGTTAGAAATGAAGGCAACAATTGCCCAAATGGAAATCTATTAACAGATAGAAATGAAATTACAACACAAAAATAAACACCATAGAAGAATAAACCATATCAACACCAAATATAATGTGGAGAAAACTATTTTGAGTAAACAAATCCACCAACAATAGAGGTTAAAGTTGTATTATCTTCAAAAACTGAAATACATAATACATGCACTTCCTCTATCTTTCCAACCTTCAATCCTGTAGAACCTGTCTACAAGAAAACTATAATATGCAACACATTTAAGGCACTATATTTATAGAGGTATTTCACTCCCAAACTAGGTGTCCACTTTCTCTCACCTTGGATACTAAAACATGCAACATTAAATGACCTCTTACAAGCTCATGACACTTGTCAATAGTCAACCATGCAAAATTGGGCACCCATGGACAAGAATTGACACTTACGGGGTAATAAATGTTGTCATAACCATCATAGATTTAGTCATAACATCCCGCAAATAACATCTTCCTAATATAGGTGCCTAGAGCCAAGAATAGCAACTTACAACTCATAAATATTTGTCATAAGTTGTCATATTGTCATAGTATCTTATGACAACTTACAGCTATCATAGATTCTCTTACAACCACTTACCGACTTTATGACATGTGTCATACAAGACAAATATAGATAATTCCTCCAAGGTGGTGCCTACCCTTAATTACTCTTGATATTTACAATTACCATCCGTAAATGTTACTCCATAACTACCACCGATAACTCTGAAACTTACCAATGTAGTAACTCCATAATTACTCTCCAATAATTAATTTTTACCATTGCTAGTGAAACTTGTGCATCCCTTATAGATGATTTACAAATAATATTAGGAATAATAATTACAAGGATTTACAAGGTTAATGGCGCCTAAATCCTAACAGGTCATTCATTCCTTCATCAGAAACTTGAGCCCATCAGAAATAGTTCCTATTTGTCAAGGATTTCCCACCATCTTGGAACATGCCGATGACCTACACCTTGCCTTGTTTCTATCCATCAGTGATTTCCCACCGACCAAGAATAGGTTGACAACTCACTTTACTTAGCCAATTTTCAAGAATTTTCAAAGGTAACCACAAGGTAAAGACACAGTGGCACAATCAAAGGGAACTTCTATGGATTTTAGGAAAAATTAATACATGCTCAGAAACAAGACAATCTGGGTACCAACACAACGATCATGAATTCACAAGAAATTTACTACTAGGTACACACCTCAACAAAATCGTGTGATAGAGAGAAATAATAAAACAATCATGGATATGGATAGGAGTATGTTGAAGGCTAAACATTTGCCAAATGAGTATTGGGTAGAGGATGTAGCATGTGTAGTCTACATAATGAATAGATGCCCAACCAAGAGTGTCAAGAATATAATAATGGGTATTATTTTAAATGAAAAATATAGTTACTTATAATTAAATATAATTTTAATAAAATAATAAGTTTGAAATCATTCAAATATAAATAAATTATAGACTTTTTATAAAAATAAATTACTTATGTTTAAAAAGAAAGAAAATCTCTAATATATATAGATATATCATATTTTCAATATTGATTATATTTTTAGCTTAGTTAAAAATAATAAAAGAAAAACAAAACAAGAAAAAGAAAACAAGAGAGCATGCACAACATGCAAAGAAGGAATTTTTATTTAAAAACAATACAAGAAAATTGCATGGGGCATTGAATGAAAACATAGGGTTTTAAAGTGATAATTAAAATAAAACTGAAGGAAAAAAAATATTAACACACAGGAGGCATGAGTGAGCATAAAAGAAAATAGGAGAAAAGATTTGGAGAGGACACATAGGAAAAGTGACCACTGAGGAGAAAATGAAAGCAGAGGTGAAGATCAAGGATTTAGAAGAAGCTTTGTATAACCAGGTATTCATCCTATTAATTTTTTTTTTGCATATGCTTCCTATATAATCTAGTTGGCCTGTCCTCTATCATGTACAAACTATTTTCTAGATATTTAATTAGCTTGCATCCACAATTTGTGTTGTTGCATGTAAAGAAAACCTATGGTCTTCATAAAAAAGATCTAATTCATGTCTGTTCAATCTCATTTTTTGAACTATTTTTAAGTCTGAGACTCAAATCCCTATCAACATTAGATCTCGCAAATCTCTGACTTATTACACTGCCCAGATGCAACAAAATTACCCAAGTCATTTTTCTATACCATTGCAATCTCATCTACTCTTGATATTTGACAGATTTTGGGCTTGAATAGACAAAGGCTTGTCGTATGCCATTTCCATTGCCTTCTTGGGTTTCATCGGTCTGTATCTTTTCCTAACGTACTATGTGTCCAAGCTTGAATTTTGAATTATTCTTGTAATCTAAAACTCAAAATCCATATCAAACACCGTCACCAATAATCTCATTAATTGTTGTACTGCACCAGAACCCCTTAGACAGGCACACATCTTAAACCATAAAATTCTTCCTGATATCAGTGTGAGCTTGTTGATTAAATCTCTTCCGTGGGGGCCATAATGAGTCCAAGTGGTCTATTGCTTGAAGTAAGAGAAAGCCGATCCTTGGAAATATACATAATCGGCCCTTTTGGTATTATAAATAGCCCTCCTTATATTTTTTTCAATGACTTGCTTATATGGAATGGCATTCTCTTATATTTTACAATGATCTGTAATTATATCGACCTTTTTTTTACTTGTGTCCTTTTAAGAGTGGCCTTTCAGCCTAAGTTCATCCCCTTTCCTACTGCCAGTCATCACCTTCTGTTTTCAACTCAGTCAGCCTCTTTTAACGCATATACAACCTCTGTATCTTGATTTATAATTACATTTAATCAACCATTTTTCTTTTGATCTAAATCTATGTTAGTATTCTTTTGGCAGTTTGAAAGGGCCTAATCAATCTCTTTAATGTCTATTGGCCTCTTATCAGCCTCTATCATTTATGATTGGACCTGCCTTTGTTTTCTTTTATCCCTGTGTCGACGTCATAGTTAGCAACTACATGTAATAGGCATTTGTAAATTATTACTTGGATTTGAAACTATCATACAATGCCCTTTCTATCCTTGATTCTTTTAATGAATGACTTGCTCCTATCTCTTTTTTTTTCACAATTGTGGAGTTTATTAAATATTATGATTGCAAATTTCTTGAAAAGATATATAAATGGGAGTGAGCACGTATGGTTTAATAAGAGGGTGACATTATGATATATATATTCTATTATCTTTTCATTTTTCACTTACAATAGAAATATGGTTTAATATTCCTTTCACACATAATCAAATCTACACATAAGTCTACATTATAACTAAAATTAGAATTTCTTTTAAAATAGATATATATAAATATACACCCTTATGAGATAGCAACCATGTGGAGTTAATTCCTTATTGTTTACTTATGATGGATAGAACCCTGTAATTTACCCCACAACCTTGGGAATACGAATAAAAAATTACGAACCAAGTTTGATATAATTGTGTAATCCACATTGTGATCCATACTATGAAAACTAGCTACCAATGGAAACAGACAATGGTTGAAAATACCTAAATCGAATATCTACTCTTGTAATTCCTGCATGCGTAAAGAAGCTTATTTTTCCATAAATTGTGTTTGAAAGAGGGTTAGATTTCCATGGACTATGTTATGAAAGTGAATGGCTTATATTATTTTTCTTGTCTTCTATGTATGTGCTTGTGGAAAGATTGCCTTTTGGGACGGGTGCCGAATATGGGGTAATAGGGAAGCAAGTTTTATTTTTCAAAACCTACACACTGTTAATCAGTTAATACTTTGGCCAAAGTAAATTGGACGTTGAAATAGACTTGTGTACCATTGAAACAGATGGTTTGATTGCCTAGTTTATGCATTTATTTTCCCTGCCATATCCTATTAATGAGATGCTACATCCTAGTTAGGGATGCATGTAGGCTAATAGGCATGCACCAAATTCCACCCTACTGTTTGTTTATAGGTTGCTAGGCCCTTTGAGAAAGGTCAGGCATTCCTCAGTTTGAGGAATACTGGGGAAGCACAAGCTTTGTGGTTGGACAAAAAAGCGCTTGAACCACATTCTTGTCCTTTGACGCAGTAGATGGCTAGATTGTTGATGGCAATCGGGGACTGATTGTTTAGATTTACTTGATATTGCTGATAGATGTACTTCTTCATTGAACTCAAAATGTTATGTAAGGTGTATAGCCATTATTGAAACTTGTATATATTGTATTTTAAGAAGACTCCGTAATTGTAATTCAGAAAGATGACTTGTATCATGATTGTATATCAAATTATGAATGGAATCTTGCATGGACAATAGATGTTAATTCTATCTATTTTACTTGATGATGTTGTAGTTACTTTAATTTACTTGTTAATTTGGATTTAATTTGGTTATGTATGTATACATGTATGTATGTGGAATTTCTGTACTTTACATTTGGTATCAAAGTGAAGGTTCTACACTAGGTCTTATGGACTATTACGCTAAAGTTGTAAACTTATTGCAGATAACTCAATATGAATACTAGAAACTCTGGACATAGGGGAGCAATCCTATGATCTGGTAATGACCTAAATATAGGAAATAATGATGGAACTAACATAGAGAACAATACTGGTACTAATGAAGGAGGAACCAATGTAGGAAGCAATGCCAGAAATAATGAAGGGAACCGAATTGAGGAAAACAACAATGTAGGATAGAATAATAATGGACAGAACAATGATGGACATAATAACCAATTGGATCAAATCATTGCTCTCTTGACTCAACAAGGGACCCGAATGAACAATCTGGAATAGGAAGTCAGAGGAATAAGAGGAAATCAAAATGAGGAACATAGGGAAGAAGTCCAAGGTCTAGAAGCTGAAGTGAATGTGAACAATTGAAACAAAATTACTGAGAGTTGGGAAAAGACCTCAAAAAGGTCGCCCCTCATAAGTTTTATGGTAAGCCTATTGGTGATGGAGCTGAGGCATGGATAATTGATATGGACAAATATTTTGATCTCCAAAACTTATCTGATGAAACTAAAGCAATATGGGGTTCTTACCAACTCACTGGGAATGCAGCAACTTGGTGGGATAATGAAAAAGTAGAAAAGAAGTTATTACCTGGAGAAGTAATGTGGGACCGCTTCCTCAAGCTAGTTACCACAGATCTATTTTGATAAAAATATGATAGAATTTCAAAACCTAACTCAGGGAGGTTTGACAATGACTTAGTATTCGAAGAAATTCTCACTTGTTAAAGTATGTTCCACAGTATCAACCAAACGAGAGGTTTAGGATCTGTAAGTTTATCTTGGGTTTAAGGCCATAGATTGGGGTAGAGGTAGATATTCATAACCCCTTGACCATGGATGAAGTGTTAGAAAAAGCAACTAAGCAAGAGCAGAAACTATAGCAAATAGCCAATTACCATAAGAGTTGAGATGTGAAGTATGGGGATAAAAGGTTTCAGAATGACAGTCGCAATTAGAGTTGCAACAAAAATCAAGGAAACAATAAGCGTTAGATTCAAAATCTTAAAAGAGGAAATAATTATCAGGAAAAGAACAATGGGAACCAATGTGGAAATAATAAGAGAGGTAACTTTGGCAACAATGGTAATAATAATATAAGGGACATGCTAGCTAAACATAGAGAACCCAGAGATAGATGCTATAATTATGGAGGAGAACATTATGCTAGTGCATGTCCTCATCGAACAATGAATTAGAGAGATGGGAATTGACAAGGAGCTCCTCAAAACCAAATTCATGCAGCTGTGTAACGTCAGAAAATGTCCCCTTGGGGGCTTTTCCCTCATAAGGTTTAGCTCTTGGGCCTTTAGCATGCATTTAGGACATTTTAGTTCATATTTTGACATCCCAATGGAATGAGACCTAGGTTCCATGGAAAATTGGACATAGGTGGACCCCTTGAGTTGTACCTTGCCCAAAATAGGGGGAGGACTTGGGCACCCACGCCCTAGTCCTGCCCTATTTTGGGGTAGCCCTAACTTTTGGGTGTCAGTTTGTGACCATTATTAGGTCCCTTTGTTGACACGGTAAGTTTGAATTTCAAAAAAATCCTGGCGGGAGTGTTTGTAGATGCATATATAAACATGCTTAGGCATTCATTTGTAAACTAGAAGATTTCAATTAGAAGATTACAAGCAAGCTATTGTGTTCTCAAGGTGATTCAAGGCTTCTATTGTGTTGCAAGACAGACTTGTATGTTTTGTGTGTTGATATTTGTAGATTTGAGCATCAATTTCCTCATGGCATGAAGAGCATCTTCCTCCATGAGAGCTTCACTACAATGTGACATCATATTGTGTTTTTATCATTGATTCCTTTGGTTTTTGCCTCTGCCTCACAAGGGCATGCACTCTTTATCTGACAACAGTGTTTAGAGACTTAAGTATCCTCTAGGGCTTGACTGAGGCAAGCCTCTAAACACCACAACCCCCAAACTAAGTCTTGTGATTGCAGGTTACAGGTGTTGCATTTGGGAAAAGTAGAGTCGCATGAAGGATTGGCAGACATCAGGGATTTAGGATCTAAAGAAAAGAAGAACATAGGAGCACTTCCAAGACTTGGGCGCTCGCTCTAGTGTCCTCTACAAACAGATTTTGGGAAACAGAAGTTACAGGGTTGATCAGTGTCAGAAGGAGGTCTGAATTCCATGAAGAAACTAGCACCTTGGACTTGGGCACCCACTCCAGTGTCCTTGACTATTTTTCTTCGAAACCCTAAAAATAGGGATTCTGTGATTTGGTATTTTACTCCTGTTTGCAAAAGCTTTTTCCGTCATTCGTCAATTTGTTGTCGTATTTGCATAATTAGGGTTTTAATGGTTAATTGAGCATAAGAGAAGGAAAATTGATAATTAAATTCCCTAATCCAAGTTTTCCTACATTTGAAAGTGACCTAGGGTATGATAGTGCTCGCCACTCGACCCTAGATCCTTCAATGTTTATTGGAGAGGCGGATTTAAACACATAAAAACTAAAACATTAACAAATCCAATTTTCCACCTACATTTTGGTGAACTCATGTTTTTGGACTTAAATTGCAACTTGTTGAGTGTGTGTCTTTAGATGTGGATTGATTTCATTCATTCATATAGTCATTCATTTTATTGCATTGAGAAAAATTCAAAAAAAATTGAAAATTTTGAAAAATTCAAAAAAATTGCATTGTTTGGCTTACTAAATTGCATCAATTCTTTCTAAATTTTTCTAATTCATGATTTTTGCATCATATCTTATATAAAATACAGAAAAATACAAAAATTCAAAATTTTCCTTTGCATTTTCATCATTAATTTGCTAGGTTTTTTTGGAAAATTTGACAATTTTATATAACCTAGTAATTCCAAAATCTAGGGTTAGTACGCAAAATCTTTTCTCAGATTTTTATACTAATTTTAGAGGCTCATTAAAATTAACATTTGGCTTTAGTCTTTCATTTTAGTGTAAATTTTCATTTAAATTTTAAATATTTGCATTTTTGCATAAAAATTTTCAACAAAAACTAAAAATTTTCAACAAAAACTAGCAATTTTGATGCATTTTCATTAAATTTGCATGGGCATTTTGCATGTTCAAGCTTGAAAATCATTTCCAGATCTGAGAATATTTAATTTTCATACTAAATCAGACTTCAAAACATTCACATAGCATTTTGTCCCAAGACCTCAAACCTAGGGCTTAAAACAACGATTTTCACTAAATTTGGCCTTATTGACTTTATAAACTTGTACCATAGGTGTGTTGTGAAAGGTATTTTGGAAATATTTTTCTATTAACAGGGTAATCATTTTCTTCCCCTCATAAAAAGCTTCACGACATCCTTTTATCGGGCTCTTGTAGTAAAAATTTGGTGAAAAACTACACATTTTGACTATTTTTGCCCTAGGGTTTGACCTAGTTTGCACTCCAAGCATGTTGTGATCAATTTTATGGATTAATGTGACTAATATATTTGATATTATTTTCTTCACCTCCTGAAATTCATTACAACACCCCCTTTGCTAGGTCTTGGAATTGAAAAACCGTGAAAAAATTGCATATTTTGCTATATTTTCACTAGGGTTTTACCTTAAGTGGCACTAAAAGCGTGTTGTGTTGGAAACTTTGACACCAAGAGGCTATTATTACTGATATTATTTTCTTTCCATCGTAATTTTCCTCACAACACTCTTTGTTATACCCTTTTGCATTGAATTTTGGTGAAAGAAGTGCCTATTTTCACTATATTTTGACTTGGCATTAACTTGAAATTGCATCAAGAGTGTGTTGAGAAGGATAATTTTACTGTTTTGGACTGATATCAGACATATAATTTTCTTCCCTTGATCAAAATCCTTATAACACCTTTTATTCCATTCATTTGCATTGAAAAAAGTATAAAAAATCAAGCATTTTAGGCTATCTTTGCATACAATTTTGCACTTGTCTTTTGCATAAATTTGGAACAGATTTTAAAATCTGATCTTATATTGAAATGACACCTTCATGTCATTTTTCAATAGTATCTTTGCATGCATTTATCAAAAACCTTGATTTTGACCAATTTTTAACCCTCATGAGTGAATATCCTACAATTTTAGAAAGCTTAATTGAGTTCTTCTCCATGAGTAGTAAGGAAAGGCTAATGATGATCCCATAGGTTATCCTACTTCCCCTATAACTGAATACGCAAATGAGAAGACTAGGGATAGCTTTAATAACTCCACTGCTCTCCTTGGCCAAGATGCAGCATTAGTGAATGAAGAGCTCCCTTTAACAAAGAACATTCCATGGGTAGAAAATGAGCATTCATTTAACAATAATCAAATTCCTACCTATGTGGATCATCCCACCAACCTTCTTCCTTTAGTTGATTGTTCACACACCTTGGATTTCACTAAGGAAGAGAAGACCTTTAATGTCCCTCCTTTGTTTGAATATTCAAGTCATTTGGATATCACTAAGAAGATAGAGAATAAGTATGCTAGTAAGCTTCAACAAGAAAACATTCCACCTAGATAAATGAACTTTGACCTTGGTGTTTCCTCCTCTGCAACACAAAAATCCATAACAAAGCAAAACCCTATGTTACAAAAACTAAGTCGTAAAATACAATAACGTCAACATGCAAAAAGGAGGAAGGCAAGGCGACAAGATTACCTTGCATCTCAACAAGAAAACATTGATCCTAACATTAAACCAAACAAACATGATCCTAACAATAAACAACATGATAAGCAAGACATGAATTGGGCTATGATACCTTATATCCCACCTTTCTCTAACATTAGGGAGTGGGAGGATGACGATGATTTACTTGATGATAAGACTTAGAATGAAGATCCCATAGGTAAGTATCTCTAACCCTTTCTTTCTCTCATGATATGCTTCCCACGTGATGTGTTATGTGTTGTTTAGGCCTCCTGGGATGACCTCATATTCTCCTGTAAGGTTCAGAATACCAAGAGACCGCCTCTATTGTGACCTTCTTCTATTTGTATCATCATTCTTCTAAATTGTCTCTCTTTGATTTCATTGTTGTGTGTTGTGTCTTACGAACATAGTGTTGCGGTTGGTGACTTGGGGGCACCCTCCTACGTGACTATCCCTAAGACACTTGTTTCTCCTCTCTTATTTATTGTTTCCCTTCCTCTAGTGTTTCTATCTAGTGGGCATATGATGACAAACATTTATACTGATGCAAACCTAGTGTCCCTTTCAAGAGCAATCAAATAATGGAGTTAGTTCCTAATATGATGATGGGGTTGTATATCTTATTTGATGCTTGGATAGTGGAAGCACTCATGCCTTATGTGTAGTAAATTTGATGATGTTTCTATCACATTTATAGAACTTAACAATACTGCTACTCGATGCACCTTTGTTTGCCTTTGAATCTAGCCTGGGCAGTACTCGATTCAGAGAGCTTCATGATATAGCCCTATGGTTATCCTCAAAATCTGAAATCATTATATAACCATGGCTCTTGGTGTGGTTAATCATATGCATTGATGTTGATGTTTATTATGATGTTGTAGACTCTAACATGTTTCTTGCAGGGATGTGTTTGTGTGAACATTTGGTGATCGTAAAGTACATGTCACCTCTGGGGGGCATGGGCTTTGTGAAAGTCTATGTTCCCTTGTGTGTTTTCTTCCTACCTTAACGTGCTTGATATCGATGCATGATATCAACCACCTTAAGGTGGCGGCATATAAGGTAAGCTATCTGTTGTAGATGTTAGCAATGTGCTTGTCCTCAGGTGTAGGCTAGTATGATGAGTACTTCCTACATCCTGAGTTTGTTTGCAATCAATCAATCTATCTATTGCGTATACCTCCTTTTCATTGTAAGGCATCTCCGTGATGCAGGTGGGGTTGTATACTTTTGAGCTCATACCTCCTTTTCACTATAAGGCATCTCTGTGATGCAGGTGGGGTGGTATGCCGTGCTTCCTTTTCACTGTAAGGTGTCTCCGTGATGCGGGTGGGTTTGCATTTTCAAAAGTCCTCTGCGGAGGCGGGGAGCAGTTCTGTGACTAACTCAACCCTTAAGCATGTTTTTGGTGATTGTTGTGGCGAAGCCCAATCGTCGGTGTGTTCCTGTAATGTGCCTGAGATGGTGATGAGACTAGAAATAGGGAACACACCATCGCTTGTTTGTCATGTTTTCTCTGTGTCATCAAGTGTGTGTGTGTGGCGTGCTTTCTTTTTTTGGTGTGTCTGTTGCCCCATATGTAGTCTACATTTTGGGAGGTTTTGCATGTCTGGCATGTATGTTGCTCCATATATACAAAGACCTATGTGATGAGTGCACCATGTATTATGGGAGGTTTGTTTACTTTCCAGTACTTGCATTTGCATTTCATATATATGAGAAAAAGAAAAGAAATCATTTATCTCTTCCATGCATTATTGTGTCTTCTATGCATTGACTGTCTTCTCTGTGTTTTGCATGACTGTAATTGTCTTCTTTGCATTTTACATGCATGTTATTGTCTTCTATGTGATTGGCGTGTCTCCTCCATGCTTGATGTGTTTGTTGTGTTTGCGACCTTACTTTAATGCATGTATTGGCATTGTGTTTATACATACATTAAAGTGGGGGCTAAATTTAATGTCAGAAAATGTTCCCTTGGGGGCTTTTCCCTCATAAGGTTTAGCTTTTGGGTCTTTATCATGCATTTCAAACATTTTAGTTCATATTTTGACATCCCAAGGGAATGAGGCCTAGGTTCCATGGTAAATTGGACCTAGGTGGACCCCTTGAGCTATACCCTGCCCAAAATAGAGGGAGGACTTGGGCACCCGTGCCCTAGTCCTACCCTATTTTGGGGTAGCCCTAACTTCCAGGTGTCAGTTTGTGACCGTTATTAGATCCCTTTGTTGACACGGTAAGTTTGAATTTAAAAAAAACCTTGGCGGGAGTGTTTGTAGATGCATATAAACATGCTTAGGCATTCATTTGTAAACTAAAATATTTCAATTAGAAGATTACAAGCAAGCTATTGTGTTCTCAAGGTGATTCAAGGCTTCTAGTGTGTTGTAAGAGCAGACTTGTATGTTTTGTGTGTTGATATTTGTAGATTTGAGCATCAATTTCCTCATGGCATGAAGAGCATCTTCCTCCATGAGAGCTTCACTACAACGTGACATCATATTGTGTTTTTATCATTGATTCCTTTGGTTTTTGCCTCTACCTCACAAGGGCACACACTCTTTATTTGACAATGGTGTTCAGAGACTTAAGTGTCCCCCGAGACTTGATTGAGGCAAGCCTCTAAACACCACAACTCCCAAACCAAGTCTTGTGATTACAGGTTACAGGTGTCGCATTTGGGAAAAGTGGAGTTACAAGAAGGATTGGAAGACATCAAGGATTTAGAATCTAAAGAAAAAGACACAAGAGCACTTCTAGGACTTGGACACTTGCTCTAGTGTCCTCTGTAGACAAATTTTGGGAAACAAAAGTTACATGGCTGATCAGTGTCGGAAGGAGGTCTGGATTTCGCGAAGAAACTAGCACCTTGGATTTGGATGACCACTCCAGTGTCCCTGACTGTTCTGCTTTGGAACCCCAAAAATAGACATTTTGTGATTTGGTATTTTACTGTGTTTGCAAGAGGTTTTTCTGTCATTCGTCAATTTGTTGTCATATTTGCATAATTAGGGTTTTAATGGTTAATTGAGCATAAGAGAAGGAAAATTGATAATTAAATTCCCTAATCCAAGTTTCCCTACATCTAAAAGTGACCTAGGGTATGATAGTGCTCACCACTTGACCCTAGATCCTTCAATGTTTAGTGGAGAGGTAGATTTAAACACATAAAAACTAAAACATTAACAAATTTAATTTTCCACCTAAATAGGCTGTAGATCATCATCAAGTGGATTTTCAAGCGACACCCATTCAATTATCTGGTAAGCTCTTTGGCTTTCCAGTTTCTATTTTAATTGATACTGGAGCTATGAAATGTTTTGTAGACCCTAAAATTGTAGCTAACTTATCTGTAAAATCAGGACACATGGAAAATTCTTGGATGGTGCAATATGGTAACAATGTAGAGAAAAGAGTAGACTAATGTCTAGTATGCAGTGAATTAGATCTCTTGACCTTCCAAATACAAGTCAACCTTTATGTTGCACCTCTAGGATCATATGATGTGATTCTATGAATCAATTGGCTATCTGAGCACAAGTCCTTAGTAGATTGTGAAGAAAAAGTAGTGAAATGACTTGATGACTTTGGGAATCAGGTAGAGATTCTTGGTTCTAGAACACCCCTTAAACTAAGACAAATTTTAGCCATGCAATTGAAGAAAGCTAAGAGAAAGAGTTGTTTGATCTATGTAGTCAAAGTAAGAGATCTAGATAATCAGGAACCATCCTTTGATAAGTATTCCCTGATGAATTGAATAGAACTACCACCAAAAAGGGAATTTGATTTCTCTATTGATCTAGTGCTAGAAACAGAACCGCAGTCTAAAGCACCCTACAAAATGATGACTTAATTATGTGAGAGTAAGGCACAGTTAGAAGAATTATTGAAGCAAGGATTTATTAGACCTAGTGTGTCACCTTGGGGCACACCAGTCATCTTTGTAAATAAGAAGGATGGAATGTTGCAGTTGTGCCTCAATTACATGATGCTCAACAAGGCAACTATAAAGAACAAATATCCACTTCTAAGGATAGATGAGTTGTTTGACCATATGAAGGGTGCCAAGGTATTCTTCAAAATAGACCTTAGATTTGGCTACCATCAGCTGTAGATTAAGGACAAGGATATCTCTAAGACAACATTCTAAACATGATATGGTCACTATAAGTTTATAGTAGTACCATTTAGGTTAACTAATGCACTAGCAACTTTTATGAACTTGATGAATAGTGTGTTCAAGAATTGTTTGGATGAATTTGTGGTGGTCTTCTTAGATGACATTTTGATTTATTCTAAGTCAGTGGAGGAGCATGAATGACACTTGAGAATAGTCTTGTAGCACTTGAGAAAGCATAAACTTTTTGGAAAATTATCTAAGTGTACGTTGTACCAAAGAAAAGTGCACTATCTTAGCCACATGATTTCAGCAAATGGGATAGTGGTAGATCCAAAAAAGATCAAAGCAATAATGGAATGGCCCACACCACAAATTGCAATTGAGGTTAGAAGTTTTATGGTGTTGGTAGGATATTATAGAAAATTTATAGAAAGATTTTTAATAATTGCAGCACCCATAACTTCGTTACAGAAGAAAGGTAATAAGTTTGACTGGATAGACATATGTGAGAAAGCTTTCTAGCTCTTGAAAGACAAACTCATAACAACACCTATTCTGACCATACCTAATCTAAATGGTCATTTCACAGTGATAATAGATGCTTTTGGTGAAGGTGTGGGAGGAGTGTTGATGCAGAACGAGAATGTGGTGGTATATGAACCCAAAAATTTAAAGTAGCATGAGTTAAACTATGCACCTCATGATCTCGAGTTGGCTTCCATTGTTCACACACTCCAAATGTGGAGGCACTACCTCTTGGGTAAGTCCTTTGAGCTAAAAATAGATCATTTAGGGCTCAAGTATATCTTCATCCAACCTAATCTCAATCCACAACAGAGAAGGTGGTTAGAATTCCTTAGCAAGTATGACTTTGGAATTTAATATATAAAAGGAAAAGATAATAGGGTCATAGATGCTCTTAGCAAGAGAAGACATCTAGCTGCCATGGTGACTACTAGATCAAATCTGAAATAACAGGTAATCCAAAACTTGCAAGGGGATGAGCATTATGAATGAGTTAAACAAGCATTAGAAGTAGACCCCTTAGATCATCAATTTGATGGGTATGTGATAGAGTCAGAGGGGCTTTTGAGATACTAGGGGACGATGTATATCCCAGATTCAGGAGAGTTGAGTAAACTAGTTCTCGAGGAGGTACTTAGTGCACCATATTCTGGACACCCAAGAGTGACCAAAATGATGGAAGGATTAAGACCATTGTAATTTTGTCCTAATCTTAAAAAGGACGTAACTAAGTTTGTTGCACGATGTTTAGAGTGTTAATGTGTCAAGGCTAAACATGTCCATCCTGCAGGACTTCTTTATCCACATAATGTTCCAGAGTATAAGTGGTAGGTAATTAGCATGGACTTTATTTAGGGGTTGCCCATGTCAAAGAAGCAGCATGATATCATCTTAGTGGTGGTGGACAAACTGATGAAAGTAGCTCATTTCATTCCTAGAAATCTCTCAGATAGATTGTTGACCTCAGTGAAAAAGTTTGTGCACGAGATCTTTCGATTACATGGAGTGCTAGAGACAATAATCTCAGATTGGAACACTCGTATGACCTCTAGGATTTGGACCATGCTTAATGTAGATTTGGGGACTAAGTTGAACATTAGTAAGGCTTATCATCCTCAAATAGATGGTTAGATGGAGAGAGTCAAATAGGTAGTGGAAGATCTCCTAAGGATGTACTGAATGGACCAACAATATAAATTGGAAGAAAATCTGCCATTGGTAGAGTTCGCTTATAATAATTCATATCATGCATCTTTACGGATGGCACCATTTGAGGATCTTTATGGGCGCAAGTGTAGGACACCCATTAGTTGGGACAAGGTTGAAGACAAAATAGTGGTTGGACCCAACATGTTAAAAGAAACAGAAGATCAAATGAGTCTAATTAAAGAGAAATTAAAGCAAGCCTCATATAGACAGAAGAGTTATGCAGATAGAAACAAGACTTTCAAGCAATTCTCAATAGGTGACAAGGTGTTTCTAAAAGTCAAGCCACACAAGAGTTTAATTTCATTTGGCAAGGCATCCAAACTCGCTCCTAGATTTGTAGGACCTTTCGACATTCTAGAAGTGATCAATCTAGTTGCATATAGACTTGCTCTGCCACCAACTCTCACCAAGATCCATAATGTTTTTCATGTGTCGTTACTCAAACCTTATCATCCTTATGTATTGCATATTCTTGATTGGTATGCTCTATAGGTATAGGATCCATGAGTGGTGCTAGTGGAGCCCATTCGAGTCTTGGAGAAGCACAACGTTAAGTTGCGCAATAGAGACATAGTGCAGTATAAGGTCCAGTAGGACCAATATTTAGTGGAAAGTGCCACTTGGGAGGATGCTATAGAGATTGATAGATCATTTCCACATTTGAGAAATTAGAATAGTTGTTTTTATTTCATGCATATTAGAGATACTATGATACTTTGATGATGACACATTTGATGTATTAAGTAGTATTAGTATGATACTTTATTGTTTTGTTGGATGTAATAAGACATTGAGACAATGTCTCTTCCAACTGGGGAAGGATGTCACATCTCAGATTTTTGGATTGATTTAATTTGGTTAAATGCATTAGAAACTATTGAACACTAATTGAGGATATTTGATAGGGATATATTATTTGGCTTATGATTCATTTGCTTTGGCTATGATTTCTCGAAACTAACCTATTGACTGTGGGAAATGAGTGGGATTGACTGCAGGTTTGTTGAAGGCAAGAACATGTGTCAAGTAGAGGGGACCTAGCCACTTGGCAACAATTGGATGGGTTTTGTCTAGTGCCCTATCACACACTCATGTAGAATCATTCTTTTTTTGTGGATTTTTTGTCTAATGTTCTTTGTTTGATTTTATCGATATCTTGCATATGTTTCTATGCCTAATTTGTGAAAATATTAATAAGTTAGTTTTGTTATTTGAATATATATATATATATATATATAAATGGTATTAATAATAATTCAACATTTAAAAATATCTATGCCTATAAATATATTCATGGTTAATATTTTGTGTCTATCATTTTAATAATATATAAATAAATGGTATTATTTTAAACGAAAAATGTAATTACTTATAATTAAATATAATTTTAATAAAATAATAAGTTTGAAATCATTTAAATATAAATAAATTTATAGACTTTTTATAAAAATAAAATACTTATGTTTAAAAAGAAATAAAATATCTAATATATATAGATACATTCATATTTTTAATATTAATTATATTTTTATCTTAGTTAAAAATAATAAAAGAAAAACAAAACAATAAAAAGAAAACAAGAGAGCATGTGTAGCATGCAAACAAGAAATTTTTATTTAAAACAATACAAGAAAATTGCATGGGGCATCAAATGAAAACATTAGGGTTTTAAAGTGATAATAAAAAGAAAATTGAAGGAAAAAAAATTATTAACACATAGGAGGCACGAGTGAGCATAAACCAAAAAGAGGAGAAAATCTTTAGAGAGGACACATAGGAAAAGCAACCACTGAGGAGAAAATGAAAGAAGAGGTGAAGATCAAGTAAAACATCAAGGATTTAGAAGAAGCTTTGTATAACCAAGTATTCATCCTGTTAATGTTTTTTTGCATATGCTTCATGTATAATCCAATCGGCCTGTCCTCTATCCTGTATGGGCTGTTTTCTAGATATTTAATCAACATACATCTACAACCTGTGTTGTTGCATGTAAAGAAAACCTACGGTCTCCATGAAAAAGATCTAAGTCATGTCTGTTCATCTCATTTTTGAACTATTTTTAAGTTTGAGACTCAAACCCCTATCAACATTAGATCTCACAAATCTCTAACTTGTTGCGCCACCAAGATGCAACAGACTTACCCAAGCTATTTTGCTATACCATTACAGTCTCATCTACTCTTGATATTTAGCAGACTTTGGGCTTCAATAGACAAAGGCTCATCGTATGCCATTTCCACGGCCTTCTTGGGTTTCATCAGCCTGTATCTTTTCCTAACTTACTGTGTGTCCAAGCTTGAATTTTAAATTATTCTTGTAATTTGAAACTCAAAACCCATATCAAACACCATCACTAATAATCTCATTAATTGTTGTGCTGCACCAAAACCCCTTAGACAGGGGCACATCTTAAACCATCAAATTATTCCTAATATCAAAATGAGCTTGTTGGTTAAAGCTATTGTGTGGGGGCCATAAAGAGTCCAAGTGGTCTATTACCTGAAGCAAGAGAAAGTCGATCCTTGGAAATATACATAATCGACTCTTCTGGTATTCCAAATGACCTTCCTTATATTTTTTTCAATGACTTGCTCATATGGAATGACATTCTCTTATATTTTACAATGATCTATGATTATATCGACCTTTTTTTACCTATGTTCTTTCAAGAGTGGCCTTCCATCTTGAGTTCGTCCCCTTTCCTACTGCCAGTCATCACCTTTTATTTTCAACTCAGTCGACCTCTTTTAATGAATATAACACCTTTGTATCTTGATTTGCAATTACATTTAATCGACCATTTTTCTTTTGATCTGAATCTATGTTAGTATTCATTCAACAGTTTCAAAGGGCCTAATCAGTCTCTCTTAACATATGTTGGCCTCTTATCAGCCTCTGTCATTTATGATTGGACCTTTCTTTCTTTGCTTTTATCCCTGTGTCGACGTCATAGTTATCAATTGCATGTAACAGGCATTTGTAAATTATTACTTGGATTCGCAACTATCCTACAGTGACCTTTCTATCCTTGATTCTTTTATTGAATGGCTTGCTCCTATCTCTTTTTTTTTATGATTGTGGAGTTTATTAAATATTATGATTGTAAGTTTCTTGAAAAGATATATAAATGGGAGTGAGCACGTATGGTTTAATAATTAGCTTTTCATTTTTCACTTACAATAGAAATATGGTTTAATATTCCTTTCACATATAATCAAATCTACATAGAAGTCTACATTATAACTAAAATTAAAATTTCTTTTAAAATAGATATATACAAATATACACCCTTATGAGATACCAAACATGTGGAGTTAATTCCTTATTGTTTACTTATGATGGATAGAACCCTGTAATTTACCCCACAACCTCAGGAATATGAATCAAAAATTAAAAACCCAGTCTAATATAACTATGTAATCTGCATTATGATCCATACTACGAAAACTAGCTACTAATGGAAACAAACAACGGTTGAAAATACATGAATTGAATATTTACTCTTGTAATTCTTGCACGTGTAAAGAAGCTTATTTTACCATAAATTTTGTTTGAAAGAGGGTTATCTTTCTATGAACTATGTTATGAAAGTGAATGGCTTATATTATTTTTCTTATCTTCTATGTATGTGCTTGTGGAAATATTGCCTTCCAGGACAGGTGCCAAATATGGGGTAATAGGGAAGTAGGTTTTCTTTTTCAAAACCTACACACCATTAATTAGTTAATACTTTGGCCAAAGTAAATTTGATGTTGAAATAGACGTGTGTACCATTGAAATTGATTGCCTAGTTTATGCATTTATTTTCCCTATCATATCCTATTAATTAGATGTTGCGTTCTAGTTAGGGATGCATGTAGGTTAATACGCATGCACCAAATTGCACTCTACTACTTGTTTACAGGTTGCTAGGCCCTTCGAGTAGGATCATGCATTCCTCAGTTTGAGGAATACTGGGGAAGCGCAAGCTTCGTGGTTGGGCAGAAAACTACCTGAACCATGTTCTTGTCCTTCGATGCAGCGGATGGCCAGATGGTTGATGGCGGTCAAGGACTAATTGTTTGGATTTACTTGATATTGTTGATAGATGTACTTCATTGAACTCAAAATGTTATGTAAGGTGTAAAGCCATTATTGAAACTTGTATATATTATATTTTTAGAAGACTTTGTAATTGTAATTTAGAAAGATGACTTGTATTATGATTGTATATCAAATTATGAATGGAATCTTGCATGGACAATAGATGTTAATTCTATCTCTTTTACTCAATGTAGTTGTAGTTACTTTACTTGCTATTAATTTGGCTCTAATTCGGTTATTTATGTATGTATGTATGTGGAATTTCTGTACTTTACAACCAAAGATTACAACTTGTATAATCCTGTAAATCAAAAAGTAATAATCAACAAAGATGTGCAATTCATAGAAGATGCATGGGATAGAAGTTTAGAAAAAAATGTGAGTATTGCAACAAGTTTACCTCAAGATGATAGAGAAGTATTAACTCTAGCAAGTGTTCCTTCTATGGCATCTCCTTCCACAACCACTTAAGCTCAACAAAGTGGCCCACAAGTGACACCTTCATCAAGTAGAAGGACATCCCCATGGTTTAGATAAGTACTCCATCAAATGAACAACAACAAACATGACAAGGTACACTTGAAGCTACACCTTCTACAATAGGCATTCTAGGTGCAGGACCATCAAGTCCAAAAACTTCAAGATCTACTTCAAGTGATATGTCAAATCCAACATTGGCAAGTCTAAGGAGAAAAAAATAAGAAGTTTGAGGGATATCTATGATCAAAATGAAGGTAAAAATAATGTTGTTTTTCTTTCTCTTTTTTGCATTACTTTTGCAAATAGATGATCCAATTAACTTTGAAGATGCAATTAAAGATAAAAATTGGGCACAAGCCATGGATGAAGAAATTGATGCTATAAAGAAGAATCGTACATGGGATTTAGTGGATCTTCCAGAAGGAAAAGATGTGATAGGAATAAAGTGGGTCTACAAGACCAAGATAAATGCAAAAGAAAATGTGCAAAAGCATAAGGCAAGGCTAGTAGAAAAGGGTTATTCACAACAAACTAGAGTTGACTACATTGAAACATTTGCTCTAATAGCTCTTTTGGACATAGTAAGAACAATATTGGCAATTGCAAATCAAAACAAGTGGATATTATAATCAAATAGATATAACATCTACATTTCTCAGTGATTTCATAGAAGAAGTATATGTGGAGTAGCCACTAGGATATGAGATCTTAGGCCACGAAGACAAGGTCTACAAACTCAAGAAAGTACTCTATGGACTTAAGCAAGCTCCTAGGGCATGGTATAGTATCATTGATTCTTACCTCATACAGAATGGCTTTAGTAGGTGCAGTAGTGAATGTACATTGTACACAAAGATGAATGATCAAGGTCAAATTTTAATTGAATGTCTATATGTTGATGACTTGATATTCATATGTGATTTATTAATTGACTTGTTCAAAGGAGCCATGAAGAAATAATTTGAAATGATTGATTTGGGTTTCATGAAGTAATTTCTTGACATTGAGGTGGATCAAAATGAAAATCATATATTCATTTCACAAGCCAAATATGCCAATGATATTTTGAAAAGGTTCAATATGGTAAATTGTAATGCAACACCAACACCAATTGTGACAGGTTTGACGTTAAGCAAGTATGTCAAGGGATCCAATGTTGATCCAACATTGTAAAAAAGACTTTTTGTATTCTAATGTACTTGACATCCATGAGGCCAACCATAATGTATGGTGTGAGCCTTATTTCAAGTTTCATGGATTCTCCAAAAGACTCTCATTGACAAGCAAGAAAAAGAATTTTGAGATATGTGAGTGGAACCAAAAATCATGGAAGTCAGTATTCAAGGTCTAATGAGTTCAAACTCATAGGATACATAGATAGTGATTGTGTAGGCAACATTGATGAAAAAAAGAATACATACAATTATGCTTTTCATTTTGGAATAGGTGCAACTTCATGGGCATCCAAGAAACAACCCATTGTCACTCTTTCATCGATAGAAGCAAAGTATGTAGCAATAACATGGATGTGAGGAAATTTGGATGAGAAGAATGTTAATAGATCTGAGGCACAAATAAGAAGCAACAACACAAATTTTATGTGACAATAACTTAGTGATCACACTATCCAAGAATCATGTATTTCACAAGAATAAACATATAGACACTAGATACCATTTCATCAAAGAGTTAATCAACAATGGAGAGATTTATTTGGAATATTGCAGGTTTGAAGATCAATATGCAGACATCTTCACCAAGCCATTAGGAAAATAAAGCTTTGAGTATCTAAGAGATTGTTTGGGTGTCCTAAATGGTAGTAGTTGTGATTAAGGGGGAGTGTTGGAATAATTAATCCCAACCACTATTACTATTTCTATCCTATTTTTTGTAGCTCTTAATTTCCTAGGATGACCTTACTTCTCCATTTAATGGATATGGATTTTTTTTACCATTTTCCTTTCCCCTACCTCCATCCTATTTTTAATTAATTTTATGTAGGGATGTTATCCTGAAGGTATGGCCTAACTTCTCTAGTGTATGTAAAAAGGTAGGATTTTGACTGAAATCAAAATGCCAATCAAGTTCTTTTGTTTTGGAGAATGATGTATCTAATTAATCCTTGGAACTCTTTTATAAGAAAAAGGAAGCTATTATGTTGTGTTAATTAGAAGCTTGTCAAAAAAGGAACTCTCTATTTTTCTTATTTTTGTGTCTGCAAAGGAAAGAGACGAAGCTCTTATGGATAAATTTATGTAAGAAGTTTTATTTTAAATTCAATACAAGGAGCAATTTTTTTCTGTGTTCTATCTTTCTACTTTGCACTCTCTATTTTTCCTTCATGCCCTTCCAAATGGCCATGGTCTTTCATGTTCTCCCTCGGAAGCATTTGTAGAGGAATCTTAATAATATTGTACAAAACCCATGATGCAGCTGGGACACAAATTTGCATATTCTTTGAAGGCATCAAACAAGTTGAGTTTACTTTTCTCTATATTCTTCTTTGGAATAACATTACTCTTGATTCATTGTTCCTGCAAGCTTCCATTCTAGCATATTTTGTAAAAAAAATTCTGAGCAAATACCCAGATTTAATCTCCTTGCATTTTGGGGTTTGAACCTAAAATGAAATTTGCATCTTGGGGTTAGGACCCTAAAAGGTAATCTACATTTGACCTTTATCAAATTTCTTGAAAGGTCGAGTATTTTCCTACAAAGAGACAAGAGGAATATGTTTGAATTAAAACTATTTTTTAAAAGTTATCTATTAAAATGTAGACCTATCAAAACAAATTTATATTGTATTTTAAAAGGTAGATCAAATCATTAAGATATTCAAGCATTAATATTTTCATCCACTTAAAGTTTAAATTTTAAAAATTGAATTTTAAAACTTTAATATTTAAACTTTAAATGGTCTTGTGAATTTGTACAAAATGGTTAATTTGAATCTGCAAATGAGATAAATACAATTAGAAAATGTCAAGACACAATCAAACTCAAGACGAGACATGATAGACTTAAAATCCCTACTGTGACATTTCTACATAATTCAAACAATCAACACATCATGCAACATTAACAAGCATTTGCAAGTGAAATGTAACTAAACACCAAGGTGAAAAATGTGATTGGTGACGTCAAATATTATTTCTCAAACCAAAGGAAAGTTGCATTGCCATCATAAATGTGACAAGCAAAAATATGCAACATATGGTGACAAATTGCAAACATGCGATAACATGCAAAATGCGATAAGAGAACAAAACATGAATATCAATACAATTAGTCACACCTAACCAAGGAGGGATGCCACAAATATAATTCAACAAGGCTTAACAAAATAGGTCCCCTAATTTGGTGCAAATAGGGACATGTTGTGAGGAGTCACAACATTCACCATTTAGCAAAATTTTGTGACTAAATGTTTTGATGTAGCCTACTAACATTCCCACATCCCACCATATATCATCCTCTAAATCTTCATTATTTTTGTGTACCTTTGGAGAATTAGGAAGGCTACTTAAACATGGAACATAGATTTGTAGACCACATAGGCCTAAATTTTTGAAGAAGTATGCAAAATCAAATGTCATCTATCCTCCTTGTGGTATCACTCTTGATAAGTTACTATAGGACACATAAAATAACTAAAGAATGTGAGAAGTGCAATTTAGTAAGAATATCTCCAAATAGTTTATTTTGGGAAAATCTCCAGTGATTTTAGCAGTGCCATCTCTCCAATAGATTTAGAAATGTCAAATTGCTTAAATAATTTCTTGAAATGTTTAGAATAATTGAAAATCTTGAAGAGATCCCATGTTCCAAATAATGATATCTAATATCTGAATATTATTGGAGAGGTAATACTAATCTCAAACCTCTCACAAACTCCATATCCTAGACCCTTTATTATTAACTCTTGTTTCATCCATATACATTTTTTGGCTATTCAAAAAGTAGTAGTAATCTATCTATTCAAATATTTCTATGATTTTTGATGGATTTGTCATTTCAATGAACTTCCTAAAGTCATTTGGAATAATCATTGAAAAATTGTTGTTTGACATATCTAAAATTTTAGGATTTTGTAATTTGATTAATTGCAATGGGATTTTACCCTTAATTTTTTTTAGTATTAAAATTTGGAGACTATGCAAGCTTTTAACCTAATTTGTAATGCTCCCTTGTAAACTATTGTTTTTGAAATCAAGCATTTTCAAAGTCCTACATTTTCTAAGGGGTGATGGAATATTCCTTGAAATCATGGTCTCCTAGTTTCAATGTCTCAAGAGTATGTGGAAAGTTTATTGTAGGGTGTGATAGTGTTGTGTAGATATTGTTGTAGTGTTTTTCTTCTTCTAAAGAAGATAAATCTCAAATGATAGAGAGGGAATTTGTGAAGATATAACTCAATATGGATTGATGTCCAATAATTTAGGTGTTTTAGAATTTAGGAGTTTGGGAAGCCTGAATTCAAGAACTCATGAATTCAACAAGAAGGAACCTGGGAATTATGCTTTCATGAGGATGATGAGATAGCTTGATGGAGTACCTTCATAATTCTACAATAGTGAAGAAGAGAAGATGCATACAAGAAGTTTTCATTATGTTTTCTTTCGAAACTAAGTTTAAAATATTATAGTGGCATATGTTAGAATAAAAATAAATGTAATAGTCTATTATGTAAGGATTTGCTAGGTATAATAGAGAATTTATGTAACATGACATCTCATATTACTTGGATTAACATTCCCAATTTATCATCAAGTATATAATCATGATCATCATAATCATTTTATAAAAGCATATATTTTCCAAATAATTTTAAACTAAAAATTTTACAACATATTCAAAGATAGCATGCTAGTGAGTTCCTTCACTTTATAATCATAATATTTTTCTCATGGAAATAATGATAAATTTACATAGAATTTGACTGTCAAGTCATATAAATAGAATATACTACATTTGGAGTTTTGATATCTATCTTCATAAGTATTGGCTTGTCATCTTCTTGGGAAGGAGAGCATCACCTGAGTACTTTTCCTCCAACCACAAACTAGCAGTCCTCTGCATAACTTCCTTCCTGGAAGTGGCCCTACCCTTCACAAAAGGATTAGATATAAAGAACCAATAGGTTTTCCATTTGAGTCTCTAGTGTTGTGTCCTTCATAACTCATCACGATTATACAACTATAGATCCCCTCTAACTATGTATGATACTACTAGATGGTTATGCCATCTGGATCACAGTGAACCGACTAATGCATGCAGAGATGGATGCATTACTTTGGCCAAAGATTTAATATAAATAGATGTTTCACAATGAACGTAGTCAATTGTTCACACACTTCTAACTCGACTTAGAAGCTATCTCATCCTACATTATTTTTGGTTGACCAATTCTGGTCATGGGATGACTTAAATAAATTTTCCATTTAGTCCATCTTTCATGGACTACTAACTTCGATTTTTGGAGTACATTCCAAAGGATTCTTGTTGCATTTGCAACATGGAATCTGTGACTCCCTGTCACTCTATTCCTTATGTCCATAGTTTAAAACTCCTTGGTTTCAATGTTAAGAATCAATTATAGTCTATAACTTCATGAGATCAGTAAGATGATTAACTTAGTTCATGGACTATCCTCTAATCCATATCGACAATAAATTTATGTTTTAACTCATTCACAAGCTTGTGAGAGAGTCTATACATTAACTAGGTATGTTTGGGATATTCTTAGAAAACTATTTTTCTATAATCCCTTCATACAAAGTATATTTATGAGCCATATAATATAATTAAAAAAAATATCTTAATATACATCTCAATATGAACTATAATGCACCACCTATCATTTAAACTACTCACTGATCACAATTAAGTAGATATTTTTATGTGACACTATATATATTGACCACAAGTCTCTCCCTGACTTATCACTAAGATGGTCATTTTGGGTGCCATAATATTATACAAAAGATTCTTGTAATCTCAATAATGTATACATGCATGACAACCATTAACTATCTCTTGACTAACATCAATCTTTAACATTCATGGGTTCAAAAGTATTTGTTCTTGGATTATAGGGCTTGAGATTTCTATGTCTTGACCCTAATATTATATTCAAGAACATTCTTGTTCTCTACTAGTTTTCGTCGAAAGACTAGCAACTGCCTTCAAACCAAGGCTTAAGATATCAACTTTAGTAGTTGATAAAAATTATCTGGAAAGAATTAAATTATAAAACATTATTCAAACCTGTCGTGGCTGAGAGGTCATTTCTATAGGTTATAAATATAAATATGTGGCCAGCCTATTATGGCCATGACAAATCTCTACTTCCAACAGGTTTCACTCGAGTGTCGGCCTACTGTGGTTGTATGACATCATTCACACAAAATGCATACTATATTTATATTTGTACTAGACCATTGTGGCCATAAGGTATCATTCACACACAATGCATATAGTTGATAACAATAAGATAAATTATCTTGTTTTAATCATGGCTTCTGCCATGATGAAGGGTGCCTATTCTATTTGTGCGTAGTCTTTCTGCCTTAATGCACTCCCTTCCTCATTCTCCTGTATCTCCTCTTTTCTTCCCTTGGCTTCCTTATGATAGCCTTGAGATTTCTTTTTCCTCTTATAAGATAGATCTCTCCTCCCCATTATGCATAACTGACCACTATCCTACAAAAGATCCCCTTGAGGAGCATGCAACTGAGGTCAAGACTTTCTTCACAAGGCTTACACTTACAAAACAACAAAATTATATCTACTTCCTCCACACCTCGTGGAGTATGGGGTCATTCTCACTACTCAAATGTAATGGTTTTTACTACAAATTAAGCTTGTCATGACAAGAGAGGGTTAAGACTAAAGTGTACAATACATTAATATATAATATATATATATCAATATACAAAATAATAGAAACTATAATCCTATAAGGACACAATGGTTGCAATACCAAAATTATGGTGTTACATTGCTCATGCAACCCAGTGCTAGCAAGGGATTGAGAATTTCTTCTCCCTCAAAACCCTAAACTAACGTCAAAAGAATTAAATTAGTACTGAAAGGAATAGAATATACATGAATCTAGTAGTTCGACAAAGGAAACAAGATAAGCTCTATCCTTAAATTATTTCTTGAATTATCTCTCAACCATTTCAACGAAGATGTCATTGGAAGCTTTTCTGAGATGACAAATCAAGAATGGTTGATCTGAGATTAACTCAACAAGGAAAGTGAAATGATGCATACCTCATCTCAGGAAGGTTCACGTAATGTTCAATTTGGGATTCAAACAACAAACCTAACCTTTTTCAAAATATTTATCCCCTTCTCTCTGGTGATGCTCTCCTTCCATTCTTGAAGGTGGAAATCTTTTTTTTGGTTACACTCACAGTCATATAAAATATGATCAATGCATCATCAATAAATCATGTTTAAATAATTACAATAACATGTAATCTTATTTCAAATTATAAGCTTGCATTAATAATAATTCATAAAATTAATGATTTATCCTAACATTTTCCTTAATGCCAATGTTACCATTTTTCACCTACAGCTCAAATTGGTAGCGCTGGTACAGCAAGTTCATTTTAGGTTGAAAGTTTTAACATTTTTATGCTATGATTATTTTGCATAGTTTAAGGAACATGAAGACTTCAGTTTTCATTGTTATAACAGAAGGAAAAGATTCAGTTGATCATTCATTTGCATTGCAGAAAGTTACATGATAGATAAGATATTTCATTTCATTACAATGATTATTTAATTTTACAAATGAAATACATAAATGGAATTGTGAGGCCTACTTTTTACACTACTGTTCATGAGACTATTTACAGTGATATTGCTATTATTTATATGTTGAGAGACTATTGATCTTGAATCTTGTTTATTAAACCTAAATGATGTTTAAGGAAAATAATTGTGCAATGATAATTTAGATTTTGCTTTTAAGAAAATGATGAATGGATATGGAACTTCAATGTGATTATATGATAGAATGTTTAGGATGCATGTATTTAGATTTGCTTTGGCTATGATATCTCTATGTGATATTGACTTCGAGTTTGAGTGTGCAGGTATTACTAACGAAACCACTTATACAGGAGATCATCCCATACTTATGTTGTATCCCTTGTGAGCCGATCTAGTTCCATGAGGAACTAAGATCAACCTCGTGTTTTGGAAAAATGTTGTAATGTTGTAATGTGTTAATGTTGTATCAGGTTAAGGGAAATAGTTCTATCTTTTGAATTAATTTTATTGTGATATGTGTTGTAAGAGATGATGTTTTGAATCTTGTTTTAAACTTTATTTCTTTTTTTTACCCCCTTCTTGTGTTTTTACTTGACTATGGGAGTCCTAACTAGGTTTAAAACAACCCTAGGTTATACCCTATGGGTCTAGGGACCTTTTTGACTAGGATAACCTTGGGTTAACCTCCATATGGTCACTTCAACCTCAGGGTGAAGTAAAGTGACGAATTTGAAAGCATGGGGACAATGGGTTGAGTGGAATCCACACTCAGGCCCACTTCCAAGTCATGGAGCAACTCCATGATCCCCTAATAATGGAGTGCTTGTCTCCATGTGCCTCCTTTTTGGTGGGGTTCCCCTTAATGAGGGTGGTGTGTCACCCACTCTCTCTTATTTTAGTTTACTTATTGTATTTTATTTCTACATGTGGGCTATAATGGGGGATCTTTTGAGTGGGGGTAAATTGTTTAAAAAACCACTAAGATAATGGATGAGTTGTGGTTGAGTTGTTTAATGCCACTTAAGAAATTAAAAAAAATAGAGGGAATTAGTTTTAAAAGGGGGAGAAGGAGGAGAGTAAGGGGGTTGGATTATTGTGGAAAGAAGGAGATTTTAGAGGAGGCTTGAGAGGAGCTCTACATCAACTTTCATTCCATAATTGGGCTTTGGAAGGTTGGTGAATCAAGTCTACTCTCTTGTGTATCTGATGTTTTATATGTATGTTTGTTTCTTGCTTGTTGAATGAGTTGCAAATGTCTTTTATGAGTATTCTATTATTGTTTTGGGGTTTTAGGTTGGGTATAGAAAGAGCTCCTTCCAGTTGGAAGGCAATTCTCATCTTGTATAGGGAAGGGGAGGTGTGACCCTCCTCGAGTGTCATCTTGGTTCTTGTTGTAAGAAATGCCTTGAGGGCATGTTAGTATTTTTTAGCCTAGAGGGCTTATGGCTTTGAGAGCCTATTGGTATATCTCGGGTAATTTGATTAATTGGAAGGCTTGAGGCCTTGTGGAAAGATAAATTGTTGGCTTGAGGCCTTGTGATAAAATGTGATAAAATATGTAAAGGATGACACCTAGAGGTAGAGATTGTCTACTCCCCTACCCTCCTGAACTCACCTAAGCTGGTTCATTGTAATGTGAGTATACCATGGGTGTGTGTGTGTGTTATTTGATTTATTGTTATTGTTCAATCTTGTGATGTGTTTGGTATAATGTACCCTGGGTATGTTGGATGGTCTCCCTAGCTCGGGGGTGACCCTCTTGTAGGTCAAAGGTAGGGAGGATAGCTAGATGGTTGTTGTTGTCTCCCTTGTTGTCTTGTAGGTTACTGTTGGAGCTTGTTAAAAAGATTGAAGAAGTTTTACCTTGTTAAAGAAAATGTTACCTTCCTATTTACAATGAGAGCTTGGTCATCATAGTTTCAATATGAAAGAGTTTTAGAGAGAACTTCTCTCTTGTATTTGTTGTAAAAGTTGTTATCTTGGGAGAGGAGAAATAATCCTCCCTTATTATGTTATAAGCTGTGATTTTAATTGGTTTTTGCATTTATCATTTGTATAAGCTGGAAGAAGTGAGTAAATTACTCCCTTGGAGTGTATGTGAGTTGTGGGATTCTTACAGTTGATTGTTCTTTGTTATCAAGTTTTAAGTTGTGAGACTTGTGTGTTGATTTGAATCAATTGATAAATATATCACTTGTATTATCTAGTGAGAAAGTTACTTTTACAGTTTATGGATGATGCATTTTGCCTTGAATACAAAGTTAAAACTTGAAGTTAAGTTGTATTGAAAAATAATCTAAATTGAATTTTATTGGACTATGTGTGTTCTTGAATAAAAAGGTTCAATAGTTACATGTATTTTACTTCTGATTTTTAAATGTAATTGAAAGGAAAATTTACTTGATAGAATTCAAATGGCAAGTACAGATTTACATGATTAATGTCTCTTTTTCATTTGATTAATTGTTAAATTAAAATTGTAATGTTGAAGATTGTGTGAAAAGAATCTTACCATGAAATTACATTATATATATATATATATATATATATATATATATAGAATTATATATATATTTATATATAAATCAATTTACTTTTAAATTTAATTGTGAAAATTTGTCTTATCTGTATTTACATGTTTTATTACTAGTTAAAATTGTGAAAACTGATATATATTTATATATATATTTATAGTTCATTTTAAATGAAATTGTGAAAGAGAAAATATTGTTACACTTGTAAACATATATATATATATATATACATACATATACATACATATATATATATATATATATATATATATATAAAATAGTTTTAAAGTAATTATAATTGTAAAAAAATGATAGTTATATATATATATATATATCATTAATTAATATTTAAGAATTTTTGAAATAAGCAATAAACGGAGGAATTGCTGTTACACAGGCGCAGGTTACAAAGGAATGAGTGGTGGGGAAGTAACCCCCACCAAAACTACTATGAGGAGGGTGTGGGGAGGTGTGGAGCCCCACCCACACCCACAAAGTGGGGTGTGGGTGGGGCTCTGCCCCTCCCCACATCCTCGCCGCATCCCCCAAGCTTCGCGCCGCCCACGGTATTACCCACTACCGTCCTCCGAACCATGCTCCCCTCCCCCTTCATTGTTGTGCGTGGCTGTCACAGCCGCAGTCTGCCCTTCCACCGGCCGTGCCACTACCTTCTGCCTCTCCACCCCCCCATTCACCCCTGTGCCTAACTCCCTGTCTGCAGCACCTGCGACCCACGCCATGGCCGCCGCCCTCTCAAACCTGCAAACACTCCTCTCACAAAAACAAAGAAATTTAGGGTTAATAAACCCTATTCTCTATGAGTTGTAATTCCATAATAAAATGGTATTATATTAAAATGGTATTATATTAAGAGTGGAGTTTCCACTATTAAGGCTTAAATTGAATTCAAAAAAAAAATGTTTATATATTTATATATGTAAATATGTGAGTGCTTATATATATACATATATAAATATATATATTTATATATGATATTGTTGTAACAAAGTGGGGTTATCAATTATAAAGAAAGTTGTTGTTTTAATAATGTTTAAATGAATTATATTTATATATATATAAATAACTGTGATGTAGTTTAAATGTAATTATTTAATAAATTGTTTATTCATTTTGAAAGAGGGTTTGCAAAAAAAAAAAAAAAAAAAAAACTATGTAGATTTAAAGAAATGATAAAATTTATTTAGATAAATAGATTTAATAAATGATGGAATGTAATAAGACTAGTAATATGAATCTGGTAATGAAATAAACTGGGAAAACCTATTTAAAGGACAAACACCTACCATGGGAAATCTTAACGTTGCAAATCTAAATTGATCTATACAACATGAACGATATCAACTTGCACACGTGAGAAGATTATTCCATTAGAAACAACAACTTGACAACTTAACTTGCTCAACTGAGCACGCTTGCATGTGCGAGGGAGGCTTTCAGAGTAGATAGGGAAATTTTTTTGATAGTTCGTATCATGACTACATGTCATGTGTGGACATAACATGCGTGTTTGCGTGTTGTGAACGCATGTGAAATGTGGGCATGACAGGAATAAACATTGCATTGAATGAAAATATAATAGATCAAGTGTGCCACACAAGTCGTGGGAATAGCTTGAATAGCTCAATCAATAGATAACAAAAAGTATACTATGCATCTAATCAATTGAAGAAATGAAGTAAACATGATAGAGCATATCTATCATTGCCTTTTGGGATCTAGTTGAGTTGATGTTTGTTGCAACTGCTCCTTTGTTCTCAACACTTGATGAACCTGCAGGGGATAAAGAAGATTTTGTTAGAGCTCAAGATATGGAATACCCCATGAGCTTCATTAGGTGGAAACCTAATGTAGTGTCTATGATATATTGAATCAGATATATACAAATTCTCCATGGACAAGAGAGACTGAAAATGAGACAATCATTGAGCTTCAATGTTTTTTTAAACTAACATGTTTGTTTCATGTGCATGTATAGAAGAAGTATATTGTTGTTTTGAAGACTATATCAACATGTGGTGTAAAGTGGGATCCCACAAGGGTTGAGCCCAGCATGCTACCCCTAATTTCTTAAAAGGGGATGGGATATAAGTATACATGTGAAATCAAGACATATTCTATTACTGCATTAACTGAGTGTGAGGGCTTTGAGCTCACTACCCATTTATGACTGTCAATCCAAACATAAGTGAAAATCACAAGTGAGCTTTGAGCTCATTCAATAATGTCTAAAACATAGTAGGGGCATTGAAAACATTATTCATCTATTTGTTGTTACAAGAAAACCAGAGCACTCTTATGCTGATCAAGAAGTAGTATTCCATGTCAACATGACATGTATATTTCATCTAAGGTATCTTTCATAATGTTTGCATGCAACCAAGGCATTAGAGTTTACAGGTACAATTATAACATTTGAATGCCAAACATAATCATAGCATGTGTATAGCATCAAGAATCAATATCATTTAATACATGATTGAACAAATTGAAGAGTGCAAAAGGAGCTTCCATCGTACATTCTGATTAGTTTATAAGTGCATTCAATGTGGAAATATATTTCAGATTATATGTCACAGATTGAATAAGAATATGTCCAGTATGTTCAAGAGATCAAACAGAGTGCCAGAGACATCAAGATGCACTTCATGAAAATGGTGGTAATAATGAAGCTTCAACATCCATAGTCATCTACAGGAGATGTAAAAGAGGTAGTATATATTAAATATTTCATGATATATTTGATACAGTAGAAAAAGGATGACTGCAGGGGTACATAGGACTACATCACCATAACAGTTGCAGCAATGAAGTAAGCAAATGTCACATGTTACAGATTGAATTTAGCCACATCAAATGTATGTAGAGAAGGAGTAAAAAGTGTTACATCCATCCAAATGGATCATTTCAGATGTATAACTATATGAGCATCGAGGTGCAATTGCAAAAAAAGGGATAGAATCTCAATATCCAAGTTCAATGATACATGAGAATTCAAGAAAAGATAACAACATTTATTTTGATTGAAATATTTCATCATGGGCAAAAATAGAATCACAGTATTCATATACAGCTAGAAAAATGAAACTCATTTTGTATCATATGCTCAAACCCATCTGGGTTTTTAAAGGAAGTCACAGTCACAGAAGTAAATAGTCGCGGCCTCTTAAGAAGCAAACCCGCAGAAATATACAAGTTTGAATGCATTTTCTTGTATATAAAAGATCAAAACCCTTGTTGGTTTACATAGAGGTTACAGATACAAATGAAGAAAAGAGAGTTTTTAGACTTTCAAACTCATTAAAGCCACATAGAGATAATTAAACATGCAGTTACAACCGCGACCTCAAATGGAAATACACAGAGGGGTATTAACCAGATTGACAAACCAAAGGCTTACCTTTCATGGCTAAGGAATAATGCATTGAAACCATAGTCAAGAACTTGAGCCATATAGAGCATTCATGGTTCCTTAGGACAGAAACGAAGGAAACTATAAAATAAAATACCAAAGGCATTAAAAGACTGTCATAGCCACAGCTTTGAAGTCAAAATTTGTCTTAGAGAAAAAGGAAATGGATACACAATGTTGCAGAAAAGTTTTACCTTCATTTCCTGGTGAAAATCCTCAATAGAATCAACTAGTAACAAAGAGAAATGCCTAGTTTTTGCTTCAAAACCCTAGCATGGTGGTGGCATTGCAGAGAGCCCTCATCCAAAAGATTGCAATGAGAAAAAGGGCCGAGAAAATAGGGTTTCGAGTGTTTTGTCTTAGGGTTATTGTTTGCCCTAAGTCAAATATGGTATTTTTATCACATTATTTTGTATTTTCATTGCTCAAACTAATGCCTAGTCACGGTGTTATGTCCACATCGAATTCCTAAGTCTCAAGAATTAGAGTGGTCAACACCATAGGTCTTTTATATGTGAAGCGTTGATGCCTTAGGGACATTTTAGTCTTCAATACAAATGTCAAGTGCCTTAAGCCCTTTTGGTGTTTATTGCCTAGGCTTTATGTCTTAGTGCAATTTGATTATATTGCATATCCATAGCTATAAAAACTCATTCATGTCCCTTGGAGATAGGTCCACATGCCCTTAGATTATTTTTGCAAATTAGATGAAGAATAACCCATATAGGCTTTTATTTTGCTTTCATTTTTTAATGATTTTTATAGAAAATCATATGCCAAAAGAGATATAATATACTTGGTATAGTGAATAAAGCCTTGTATTTTTTATTTTTTGCAAAAAAAAAAACAAAGTCAGGATCAGATAGAGATAAGTCAGGAGTGAAAAGTGCAATCCTTGTAAAATGGTATCAATCCTTGTAAAATGGTATTTAAAACAATGTATCTAGAAATAAAGTGAACAATATCTTCTTTTTGAGTTTGCTTTCTTTTGGGGTAGATATGGACAAAAATAGAGTTTTTTCTGGGCAAACAAAGCTTGTTTTTTAGGTGGGACCACCTTGGAGAGCTTTTGGGCAGTCTTGGGGGCATTTTGGAGGCATTATGGAGGCTCATTTTTTTGTCTTTTTCTAGGAGCTCAAAAATAGATCAGAATAACTATTTTTAGGAGCTTTTCCAACTTTTCCTCTTTAAGATCTTTTTGACAGGCATATATTGGAGATAGCTAGCTCTTTCTCAGCAGTTGAGATTATTGTTTCTTCTCTCTTAAGGATAGGTAGAGAGTTTGTAGACTTTTTTTGACTCAGTTTTTTCAAAATTTCATGTACTCCTAATCTAATACAACAAAACCTTTATATTTCACTTCTTTTGCCTTGTAATTACAATATTGATTTGATATCTCATTGTGATAATGAATAATTTATCCTTTGTCATGTCTCATTATTGTGAAAGTGTTGTGCAAATTGTTCATATGTTTCAGGTTGTATGATTGAGTCCAAATTGAACCTTCATACAAAGTATTTTTTAATTGTATTTTCCAAGTGAGGTTGTGAGAGTTCATGTTTAAGGGGCTGTTTGTGGGTAGAACTCTTAGATAGATTAAAATTTGGAAGCTATTTTCTGTTAGTTTTTATTTCAGTTCACCTTCTCACTTTTTCCCTCAACAAGTAAGTTAGATTAGAAAGATCATTAGGAGAGCTATCTCACTCTGGAGGTTCACTCCAATTTTTAGGCAACCCACATGCCTAGGAGTGTTCCCATGTGTCAACAGATAGTTGGGTTGGCAGCTAGCAAAGGGTGCATATCTTATTGATAAGAGTTTTTGGCACACTCAGTGGGACTTTGAAATTATTTTCAGAGAACTTTTTTTTACTCATAAAACTGTTGTTCTGGTATATGCAGCAATGTTATAGCCTTTGGAGGTTTCACATAATAGACCTGGTGACTCTAACTCTGATCTTGCATGCAGAACTAGTGCATTTAGCCTATGAAAACTAGATCCCACCCAGCTTCATTTGACTATTTACAACTATCTCCACCAAGAAGAAGAGGTAGATTAGCAAGTAGAATAGTTGATTCATCAAGAAGGTCAAAGTCCACACCTCCAAGATTCAGTTCTCTGAGTCCAGTAAAAAGAAGTAGGAGCCCAGTGTTGACAGTTCAAATACCAATGACTCCTAGAAACTTTGCATTTGTAGCATATAATGGGGGAAGCCCATTGAATATTGCACAGTATGATGACATTCATGTTGCTGCCCTCAAAAGTCTACCGTTCTTTACTAGAGAAGACCATACTACTCCTGTCGAGCATATCCAAGATGTGGCAACATTGTGCTCAGTACACCATGTCACTCAAGAAAATGTAGCACTAAGGATTTTGGCTGCATCATTGAAGGGGAAAGCTTTATAGTGGTTCAAAGGACTTACAACAGACTCGATCACATCATGGGACGATCTGGGAGATGGATTGCATCGACATTTTCAAGACAAATCTAATCATATGTCATTGATTACGAGCACATGGTTGATTTCAACTACCGGTTCCAGAGAACCTGGGATATGATTCCTACAATGGTAAAGCCTACATCTCTGCATGCCTTTTTGTTCTATCTTAGAGCTTTAAATAACAAAATTTCTATCATGATTTAGTCTATGGGTGGGATTACCCTTCCTAGTTCTTATGATGTAGCCATTAGAGCAAAAAATTACATTATTTAAGAAGGAAAAATAGCCCCAAGGCCTCCTTTACCCATTTTTCTTGAAATACATCAACCTGCACCAATGGCAGTGCCTCCTTTAGTTGTTGTCCCACTAGTTCTAGCAATAGGATACTAAGCTACAGCCCAAGAAACCACTATTCTAGCCCAAGCTTAAGAATTCCAAGAGCTTAAAAACACACTAAAAACCATTGAGAATGAGTTGGTAAGTATCAAGAAGCATAGTGGTCAAGAGCATAGGCTTTACCAAGCTCCATATCAGCCCAATCAATAGAATAAGCCACTTTTCCAAGTTGATGCTTAGGGCCAGAGGAGAAACTTCAATCCTAGACCCTTTCAACCTTACAACTTGAATACTGCCAGCTCTTTGAAAGAGCTCTTACCCACTTAGAAAAACATGTCACAAGACAATGACTGGTGTTATCCATGTCACCAACCCCATAACCAAGTTGTATGTACAAATGGTGTAAGGAATCAGGCTCTTATGGTGCAAAATAGTTATACAGGTTCAGAAAGTGTCTTTGATGAAGTTTCAGCTCAACAAAGTAATGCTGATGTGGCCTTAATGAACTGGCAAGAACTAATTTCTATGTTGTAAGCTACCCTCAAGGCCAAAATTAGTCAAATACACCTATTTCAGCCAACACAAGGTCGAATAGAGGGTTGTAGATCTTGATCAACAAGCTGTAGATGTATAACAGTAGCCTGCCAAGGACAAATTTCAAACTTCTTCATCACAAACTACCCCCACAACACAACAAAAAGTGTAGATTCTTCAAAGAGGACAAGTTGTACCTAAAAAAGATCAGTCCAAAGTACAAACACAACCTTTTCAAAGGCAGAATGATGCTACTGTTGTTAAAGGACAGCGAAAGGTAAGTCCTGTTTCTTTCAATATAGCGAATCACCTTAAGAAAGCTATAGTGAATATGTCAGTAATTGATGCATTGTGTATTCCTGGCCAAAAGAATTTGTTACAAGATGAATTGGCTGAACATTCAATTTCTGATTGTTCTAATCAAGAAAAGGCCAAGGTTGTACTTGCCAACAACTCAAAAATTAAGAGTGAACAACTAGCCAAAGAGGTAAAACCTCCTCCTTTTTACCTAAGTCTAATTATTAGTGATAAGCTCATTCATAATTGCATGATAGATTCCAGAGCAAGCAGTTCTGTCATGTCCGAGTCTAGCTGATTCATTAGGATTAGTCTATGAGCCCCTTTCAAAAGGAGTAGTCCAACTAGATGGGTCTATTGTTAATACCGCAGGAATAATTAGAAATCTGCCACTTATCTTGCATGTCTGTCCTAATTTTGTGATCCATCAGGACATTTACATCCTTGATCTACCACCTAGCTTTGCTATATGCCTTTCTAGGGAATTTACGCCAAATTGGGTGGGTTTTTATCTTTTGATTGGTCCCACTTATTTTTTAGAACAATATATGGTACGAAAGTAACCATAATGTCTGAACCACTTGCAAAGGATCATGTTGAGCACTATGTCCTTAGCCCAATAAATGCTAACCTTTACATCACCCATGGGCAGTAGGATCAATCCATGAGCCTAGATCCTAGTGCACCTATGGAAGATATAAATTTAGATGATTGGGTAGCTGAAGATCATGAAGATGACCCTTTTTGTCACACTGATGAGGTAGGATTAGACATTTATATGATACATGAACCTGATGCAATGATTCCTAATCTAATTAAGGATCAAAGTTAGTCTGAACAACAAGAAAATCAGCTTTGGAAGCTGTACTTTGATGGATCAAGAAGCAAAACAAGTGTTGGTGGAGGGGCTATGTTGGTTTCACCTAAAGGAGACAAGTACTATGCAGCATTGAGGGTTACTTTCAGCTGCACAAACAATGTGGCTGAATATGAAGCCCTAATTCATGGCTTGGAGTGGGCTCGTAAAAGAGCTATAAAATCTATCCAAGTTTTTGGTGATTATGAGCTAATTGTAAATTAGGTTCGAAGCTTGAATGTTACTAAGAATTACTTGCTCAAAAAGTACAAGCATCGAGTTTGGGATTCAATTGAAAATTTTGATGCTTTTAATCTACCTTCAATTCCTAGAAATCAAAATAAATATGCAAATAAGCTTGCTGCTTTAGGATCTTAGTTTGAGATTTTGAATCAAATTCATAACATAGAGGTACAACCATATGTGAAAGTGGTTGTCAGACCATCTGTGCCTGACAATAGTGTTTCTTGGCAAGTTTTTGACATCGATGAGCAAATATTGAGTTTTTTGAGTGCAGAAGCTGAATTTGCATCTAAAAATTAGCAAAAGTACTAGTAGCAATTTGATAATTAGATTGTGCAGTTGGAATCTAACAAGCTGCCCAAGGGACTAGTGACGCTAGAATCAGTGTTTAATTCAGATGATTAGCTTAGAAAAGACAAATGTAGCATGACTATCAAGCAGGAACATTATGAAGTAGTAGAGATTTTCCAAGGTAAACTTCTTAAGCTTGGAAAAATATGTACTGAAATACAACAACAGTCTTTTATTTAGTTATGTTAAGAGTTTTCTAATGGTTTTGCATGGGAATATAAGGATTTAAGGGGATTTGATCCTGGTTTAGCCCAACATACCATTGAATTAGAGCCTAATGCCAAGCTTGTTAGTCAAAAGCAAAGACCCCTTAACCAAAAACTTGAGCATCTAATGAAAGCTGAGCTAAACAAGTTGATTGAGAGCAGTATAATATTCCCTATACAGCATACATCTCAGGTCTCCAACTTGGTACTAATCAGAAAGAAGAATGGAGAAATTCAACTTTGTGTCGATTTTTGTGATCTTAATAAGGCCTCTTTAAAGGATCACTACCCCCTTCCTTCAATGGAACAAATTTTGCAAATTATTTTTAGTTCTAATAGATTTTCTTTGTTAGATGGATATTTAGGCTATAACCAGATCTTGGTGAAGGAAGAGGACCAGTTTAACACCGCATTTAAAACTAAGTGGGGCAACATGGCCTACAAGAAGATACCTTTTAGTTTGTCCAATGCTGGGGTAACCTTTTAGAGGGCAATGGATATGGCCTTCCATGGCCTTATGAATAAAATAGTGTTGGTCTATTTAGATGATATAATAGTTTCTTCAAAGGATGTTAATGATCATTTTGACCATTTGAAGTAGATTTTTCAGAGATGTAGAGAGTTTGGATTTTCCTTGAACCCCCAAAAATGTATATTTTCTATTCATAAAGGTAAACTCTTAGGACATATTGTTTCAAAACATGGTATTTCCATTGATCCTGAAAGAGATTCTGCAATTCTAGATTTACCTTTGCCTGCAGATAAGAAAGGTTTATAGATTTTTCTTGGCAGAATTAATTTCATGAGAAGGTTTTTTCCCAATATTACTGCTTTATTACATCCGCTCACTACCATGCTTAAGAAGAATGTGCCTTTTAATTGGACTAAGGAAGGCAAGAGAAGCTTAGAGTAGATCAAAGAAGCTCTCACAACTGCGCCTACCCTCATTAATCCTAATTATGAGGAGATTTCATTTTATATGCTTTTGGAGGTACATATACCATTTCAGCAATATTGTGCCAGCAAAATGATGAAGGCTTGGAGCAGCCAGTGGCATTTTTCAGCCAAGTATTACATGATTACGAGGTAAAGTATTCATTCATTGAGAAGCATGTTTTTACCATTGTTAGAAGCCTCAAAACATTTAGACATATGCTGTCCAATAAAAGAATTCATTTTATGGTTGCCCACCCAACTGTTAAGAGATTTTTACTTAACAACGAAATAAGTGATAAAAGGGTTGGTTGGGTAATGAAGGTTATGGAATTTGATGTCAATATTAAGGTAACTAAGCTTATTAGGGGCAAGGGGTTATGTGAGCAACTTGCTAGAAATGGAGAGCGTAGCCAAGAACATGAAGAGAATACAGAAACAATGTTAAATAATATAGAACTAGTTGTTGTTCTAGCTACTACAAATAGTTGGGTGCAACAAATGATTCACTATTTGTAGACTGGTGAATGCCTCGAAGGTTTGGATAGGGAAGGAAGAAGGTATTTCAGGTTACAAGCTACTCCTTATGCTATCATTGAAGGTATTTTGTATAGGAAAGATTTTAATGGTGTGTTTTTGAGATGCATTGAACTAGATTAGGTTGATAGACTGTTAGAAGAGTTTCACAATGGACCTTTAGGAGGTCATTTTGTAGCAAGGACAACAACCTTGAAGATAATGTAGGCTAGTTATTACTGGCCAGATCTATTTAAAGATGCATTTTCTTGGGTAAGAAGATGTGAATAGTGTTCATTATTTGCAGGTAAGCAAAGGCTTGCAGCCTTACTTCTACACTCTATCAAAGTTGAACAACCATTTGCTAAATGGGGTCTTGACTTCATTGGACCAATAAACCCACCTTCAAGTGTAGGTCACAAGTGGATTTTGACTACTACAGATTATTTCACCAAGTGGATTGAGACTATTGCTTTGAAAGAAGCAAATGAATCTACTGTTTTAAGTTTCTATCAAGATTTGGTACACCACATTCAATTATCTCTAACAATGGTTTAGCTTTTATTGGTTTAAGGATTTCAGATTGGTCTATTAAACATAACAACTTTTTGAATACATCTTCTAACTATTACCCACAGGGTAATGGGCAAGCAAAATCCACCAATAAAAATCATCAAAAAGACTATTGAAGAGAACCAAAGGACATGGCACAAGAAGTTGAAGTTAGCTATTTGGGCTGACCAGATCACTCCCAAGAGAGCTACCGGTTGTTTTCCATATGTGCTTACTTATGGTAAGGAGGCTCGATTGCCTATTTTAGTAGAATTACCAACTTTGGCTTTTATTAAAGAACTTGAGTTGTTATAGGAGCAACCTTTAGTAGTAAGGTTAGCTCAGCGTATGGAATTAGAGGAAACTAGAAAAGAAGCCTTGAGGAAGCTTGAAATCCTTCAAGATCAAATGAATAATGTCTTTGATAAAAGGACAAGGCCAAGAGACTTCACTATTGGTGATTTAGTTTTCAAATGGAATAAACTAAGAAGCAGACCTAGAAAGCATTCCAAGTTCGATGCAATTTGGGATGGGCCTTATATTATAACAGAGTGCAAGGAAAACATTGCAGTCCAGCTATCCAAGTTAAATGGAGAGGTGATGCCTATCCCAGTTGATGGGATCCACCTCAAACATTGTCTCTAAAGATAAGTTCTACCTTGTATCATAGTAGAGTAGTGTTGCAGTTAATAAGTGCTTCATGCACATTTCCTTTCAGTTATTTTTGTTTCCCTAATTGTTGTTGCACATGTTTTCTCGCCACTAGGGCCTTCTAGTTTTCTTTCAGTATAGTTTGTTTTAGTTTTATATTGCTGTTTGGAGGGGTTGAAGAGCTAAGTTTCAGTGTTTTCTGAGTTTGAGATGAGCAGAGTATGACTCTATGCCCAATGGATAAATTAAGGCAACTGATCCTGATGCTTAGCAGACAAGCATATAGTAGAAGTCACCAAAAATTTTACCATTTTTCACCTACAACTCAAATTGGTAGAACTGGTACAACAAGTTCATTTTAGGTTGAAAGTTTTAACATTTTTTTGCTATGATTATTTTGCATAGTTTAAGGTACATGAAGACTTTAGTTTTCATTGTTATAACAGAATGAAAAGATTTAGTTGATCATTCATTTGCATTGTAGAAAGTTACATGACAGATTAGATATTTCATTTCATTACAATGATTATTCAATTTTATAAATGAAATACACAAATAGAATAAACATTGCATTGAATGAAAATATAACAGATCAAGTGTCCAACACAAGCCGTGGGAATAGCTTGAATAGCTGAATCAATAGATAATAGAAAGTATACTATGCATCTAATCAATTGAAGAAATGAAGTAAACATGATAGAGCATATCTATCATTTCCTTTTGGTATCTAGTTGAGTTGATGTTTGTTGCAACTGCTCCTTTATTCTTGACACTTGATGAACCTACAGGAGATAAAGAAGATTTTGTTAGAGCTCAAGATATGGAATACTCCATGAGCTTCATTAGGCAGAAACATAATACACTATCTATCATATATTGAATGAGATATATACAAATCATCCATGGACAAGAGAGACTAAAAATGAGACAATCATTGAGCTTCAATGCTTTTTTAAACTAACATGTTTGTTTCATGTGTAGGTATAGAAGAAGTATGTTGCTATTTTGAAGACTATATCAGCATGTGGTGTAAATTGGGCTCCCACAAGAGTTGAACCCAACATGTTGCCCCTAATTTTTTAAAAGGGGATGGGATATGAGTATACATATGAAATCAAGACATATTTTGTTACTGCATTAACTGAGTGTGAGAGCTTTGAGCTCACTACCCATTGATGACTATCAATCGAAACATGAGGAAGTGAAAATCACAAGTGAGCTTTGAGCTCATTCAATAATGTCTAAAACAGAGTAGGGGCATTGAAAACATTATTCATCTATTTGTTGTTACAAGAAAACTAGAGCACTCTTATGCTAATCAAGAAGTAGTATTCCATGTCAACATGACATGTATATTTCATCTAAGGTATCTTTCATAATGTTTGCATGCAACCAAGGCATTAGAGTTTACAGGTACAGTTATAACATTTGAATGCCAAACATAATCATAACATGTGTTTAGCATAAAGAATCACTATCATTTTATACATGATTAAATGAATTGAAGAGTACAAAAGGAGCTTCCATCATACATTCTAATCAGTTTATAAGTGCATTCGATGTGGAAATAGATTGCAGATTATATGTCACAGATTTAATAAGAACATGTCCAGTATGTTCAAGAGATCAAATAGAGTGCCAGAGACATCAAGATACACTTCATGAAAATGGTGGTAATAATGAAGCTTCAACATCCATAGTCATCTACAGGAGATGTAAAATAGGTAGTATATATTAAATATTTCATGATACATTTGATACAGTAAAAACATGATGACTGCAGGGGTACATAGGATTGCATCACCATAACAATTGCAGCAATGAAGCAAGCAAATGTCACATGTTACAAATTTAATTCAGCCACATCAAATGTATGCAAAGAAAGAGTGAAAAGTGTTACATCCATCCAAATGGATCATCTTAGATGTATAACTGTATGAGCATCAAGGTGCAATTGCAAAAAAGGGATAGAATCTCAATAACCAAGTTCAATGATATAGGACAATTCAAGAAAAGATAACAACATTTATTCTGATTGACATATTTCATCATGGGCAAAAATGGAATCATAGTATTCATATACAGCTATAGGAGATGATGAAAAATGAAACTCATTTTGTATCATATGCTCGAAGCCATTTGGGTTTTTAAGGGAAGTCGCAATCACATGAGTAAATAGTCGCAGCCTCTTAAGAAGCAAACCCACAAAAATATACAGGTTTGAATGCATTTTCTTGTATATAAAAGATCAAAACCCTTGTTGGTTTACACAGAGGTTGCAGATACAAATGAAGAAAAGAGAGTTTGTAGACTTTCAAACTCATTAAAGCCACACAGAGATAATTAAACATGCAGTTACAACCGCAGCCTCAAATGAAAATATACAGAGGGGTATTAACTAGATTGACAAACCAAAGGCTTACCTTTTGTGGCTGAGGAATAATGCATTGAAACCATAGTTAAGAACCCAAGTCAGATAGAGCATTCATGGTGCCTCAGGATAGAAAAGAAGGAAATCAGAATATAAAATACCAAATGCATTAAAAGACTGTCATAGCCATGACTTTGAAGATGAAATTTGCTTTAGAGAAAAAGGAAATGGATACACAATGTTGCAGAGAAGTTTAACCTTCATTTCCTGGCAAAAATCCTTAAGAGAATTGACTAGTAACAAAGAGAAATGCCTAGTTTTTGCTTTAAAACCCTAGCATGGTGGTGGCATTGCAGAGAGCCCTCATCCAAAAGATTGCAATGAGAAAATGGGCCAAGAAAATATGGTTCCGAGTGTTTTGTCTTAGGGTTATTGTTTTCCCTAAGTCAAATATGGTATTTTTATCACATTATTTTTCATTTTCATTGCCCAAACTAATGCCTAGTCGTGGTGTTATATCCACATCGAATGCCTAAGTCTCAAGACTTAGAGTGGTCGACATCACAGGTCTTTTACATGTGAATCTTTAATGCCTTAAGGACATTTTAGTCTTCAATACAAATGTCAAGTGCCTTAATCCCTTTTGGTGTTTATTGCCTAGGCTGTATGCCTTAGTGCAATTTGATTATATTGCATATCTGTTGTGATGTTCACAACACGCCCCATTTTACTCCTTAGCAAAATGAGGACCCTTGCTGTGGCTGTTGCTTTTGCTTTCGTGTGTGTTGTTTTGCTTGGTGGTAAAGGGAAAAGAGAGTCAAAATTCATAAATTTTGTTAAAAATAGAGAAAAAATGCATTTTCAGTACCAGTGCATGATATGGTTGGATTCCTTGTGAAAAATGAGCTAGGGTTGCTTTTGAACCATCTTAAAATTTGCCATATTTTGCAAGTTATGAGCATTTTGGTAAAATGTACGAGGGAAGGGTTTGTTGTTTACACATACAAGTCTGCTTGTATATCGAGTTGCATATACAAGGCCCTTTGTATGCGAGTTCACTTGTATACAAAGGCCTTTGTATATCATTGTTCATATACAAGGTCGTTTGTATATGCAAAGGGTTGTTTTACTTAGTCGCATGAGCAATCGGGTTTTTTATACATTGTGTGCCTTGTATGCATTTTAATAAAGGTTTATGCATACATACAAAGTGGACCCAAAATGGTTTTAAAGTTGAAGTGGATAAATGTTTGAAGTCCATTGCATGTATCTCATGTTGTATATTTGGCAAGTCAAAACATACAAGACAAATGTACAAGCGCTACATACAAGCCATGGACCCAAAGTGTTATGAAATAGAGAGAATTCATTATATATCTGCGGGCTTGTATCTTTGAGTAACATACAATGTAAGTATACACAGCGCGGACCTGAAAAGTTTATTAAACAAAGAAAAATTGTTGTATGATTTCGACTTGTATATTATAAAACATAAATCGCAAGTATACAAGCGCCGAACCGAAAATTTATCAAGCAGGGTTAAGTCCATGTATGTTTTAAACAGTGCATATCGAAAGATACAAAGTAACATACATACAGGCTGGAACCCAAAGGAAGTTGGAATCCGATTAATCTTTTGTATCGCATCTGACTTGTATATCGAAGGATACATACAAGCGAATTATACAAGGGGCGGACTTGAAGTGAATATGAAATAATGAGAAGTCCTTGTATATTTCACGCCTTGCATATTATTACATTGCAAGGAATATACAGGGCGGATCTCAACGAAGGATTAAATTTGGCTAAATAGATACATCACATCCGGCTTGTATATATAGGGTACATTTCGACATGCATTTTGGGGCATACAATGTAGAATCAAAGGAAAAGTAAAATCTGGTTAAATGCTTGTATGAGGTCCAAATGTATATTTTGAACATACAAGCCAATATACATTACGAAATATGCATTACCCGATATACAGAGGAAAAGTAAGGGCATTGGCATGAGTAATACAATCGGTAGGAAATTGTTAGAGGGCCTCGATGGGCGAATGTTACGCTGACAAAAGAAAAGACTTAGCCGAATAATAAAAGACATCGGCGTAAGATGGGCGATTGGAATGAAACATTAAGCCCGCGCTGATGAATGAAAGTCACGCTGATGGAAGAAAGGACTTAGTCGAATATTGAAAGGGCCATATCGGCCAAACAAAAGCGATCGGTATGATAATTTTTGGACTCACCGATGAGTGGATATCACGCCGATAGGTGGGAAAAGACAAAGTGATGGGAATTTGAGGGCATTTTTTGAGCCCGAATGTATGTTCCTGGTCAACGAGAGTTGACCCGACCAGTTTAAACATTGAGTATGCATTCTGAAAGTGCAATTTTCACATATTTAGGGCCCGATTGATGCGTTCACACAATCACAACTAGATTTAGCAGCTGTTTTTCTTCTTGTAGGTTTATTAAATGATGATACTTATTGCTTATCTATTTTTGCAAGTTTGCAGTTGCGAAGGAGCTGAAACTTAATGGCAATGACATCACGGAGGGGGAGATCCGATCTCAGGAGCAGAGGAAGATAAGGATGAAGGGCGAGGAAGTCAAAGGCCTTCATTGATGAGGACAAAATGTAGTTGAAGACATTATTGCAACAGACCACAGAAGTTAATATTGAGCTGCTAGGGTTTCCAGGAGGGCATATTTTGCCCAAATTTGATGTATGCTCAGAGATATTTTGGGAGACTTGTTCTCCAGCATTTATTGCTATAACCAAAGGGTTTGAACCATTGCTTAACCAGGGGTTTTGAGCTGTATTGAGGACAATCAAAGTCTATATATTGTGCCTCTTTACATTGTAATACTTTACACAGGGATTTTTAGAAAATAGCTAGCAGTTGTATTAAAGGGACCTTTTAGTTTAGAAGAAGAAGAAGGAGGTCACCTGTGTCTGCAATAAGGAATGCATGGAACATCTGGCTTCCTTACTGTATCTGTAAAGCTTGTAAGTTTCCTGTAATTTGATCAATGAAGCTAAGAGTCATTCTGACATTGTAAATCTTGTATGACTGTCTATTTCTAATACAGTTGAATCTGGAATTCTGCATCTATCTTCTGAGTGTTTTCTTGCTCTTCATTGTATTTGAAACATTTTCTCTTAGAGCTTGCAATCTTAAGTGTATGTTTGTGAAAATGCTCAGAACTTACATTTAAGGTTTTTTGTCTGTGGATTTGATCAATTTGCTGCAATACTTATAAAGTGCATAATAGAACAATTAGATCCTTTGGTAGAATGAATGGAGTTTAGATTAGATCTTTCTAACTTTTCCCAACCCATCTGAAAATACTTAGCTTAAAACGTAGAAATTTGAAGGAAATTTGTCTCATATTTGAAGAAGCATGAACAACAGAGTTTGAAAGTAGACAAGTTTTCATAAATATAAAAGAGGAGAAAGCTGCATTAATTCAAGAAGACCATTCAAAAGTTTTGCAGCATAGTAATATTTTATGCAAAAGGAATGAACAACTTGCTGATATTTATGATCTTTTTGCATAGTTTGAGTCCAGTTAATCATCAAGAAACGCTAAATCACGTAAGGCCCCTTAAACATTACAGCTTCACATCGACCAACTGAATTTGCCCAATAGGTCAAGACCTGACCATATTAAACTTGGGATTAAGTGAATCTTAACCAATTCCTTGATATCTTTCAAGTTAGTTTTGGTTCATTCTATGTGAATTTTAACTAATTGTTATGATTGCATCAAAATAATCACCAACAATATCCATAGCTAGAAAAACTCATTTATGTCCCTTGGAGATAGGTCCACATGCCCTTAGATTATTTTTGCAAATCAGATGGAAAGTAACCCATATAGCATTTTATTTTGCTTTCATTTTTTAATGATTTTTATAGAAAATCATATACCAAAAGAGATATAATATACTTAGCATAGTGAATAAAGCCTTGTATTTTTTATTTTTTGCAAAAAAGAAGAAGTTAGGATCAGATCAAGATAAATTAGGAGTGAAAACTGCAATCCTTGTAAAATGGTATTTAAAGCAATGTATCTATAAATTGCTTTTAAATATTCATTATTTGTGCAGTTAAAACAAAATAAAGAAAACAATAGCTTCTTTTTGAGTTTGCTTTCTTTTGGGGCAGATATGGACAAAAATAGAGTTTTTTTGGGCAGACAAAGCTTATTTTTTGGCGGGACCACCTTGGAGAGCTTTTGGGTAGTCTTGGGGGCATTTTGGAGGCTCATTTTTTGGCTTTTTCTGGGAGCTTGAAAATAGATCAAAATAACTATTTTTAGGAGCTTTTCCAGCTTGTCCTCTTTAAGATCTTTTGGACAGGCATATATTGGAGATAGCTAGCTCTTTCTCAGTAGTTGAGATTATTGTTTCTTCTCTCTTGAGCACAGGTAGAGAGTTTGTAGACTTTTTCTTGACTTAATTTTTTTAGATTTTCATGTACTCCTTCCAGTCTAATACAATAGAACCTTCCTATTTCACTTCTTTTGCCTTGTAATTACAATATTGATTTGATGTCTCATTGTGATAATGAATAATTTATCCTTTGTCATGTCTCATTATTGTGAAAGTGTTGTGCAAATTGTTCATATGATTCAAGTTGTATGATTGAGTTCAAATTGAACCTTCATACAAAGTATTTTTGAATTGTATGTTCCAAGTGAGGTTGTGAGAGTTCATGTTTAAGGGGCTATTTGTGGGTAGAACTCTCAGATAGATTAAAATTTAGAAGTTGTTTTCTGTTAGTTTTTATTTTAGTTCACCTTCTCACTTTTTCCCTCAACAAGTAAGTTATATTAGAAAGATCATTAGGAGAGTCAGCTCACTCTGGAGGTTCACTCCAATTTTTAGGCAACCCACAGCCCTAGGAGTGTTCCCATGTGTCAACAGATAGCTAGTTTGGCAGCTAGCAAAGGGTGCATATCTAATTGATAATAGTCAAATCATTATTCTATGATTAATTAACCAGTTAATCACATGAAAGTAAAGGTAAAACATAGTCAAAGTTTTGGGGATGTAACCCATAAGAATCATCAACCATGATGATTTTATGTATCTAAAGTTTATAACATAAAAAAGAGTTTTGTTCATCATAGTAAAAAGCTCAAATAGATGAGGAGATCTTTGATAAATATCATCATAATTCTCCCAGGTGGCATTCTCTTCTATATACTGGTCCCACTGGACCTTGCATTGAGTAATTTCCTTATTATGCAAGCATAGCTTACATATTTCAAGCACCTTGATGGGCTTGATCATTACCACCCCTAGGTCCTTCACCTGTATGGCATTCCAATCAAGAATAGGAACATGATTATCTCTTGCATTATACTTTTTCAAATAAGAAACATGGAAAACATTATGCATCATGGCAAGGGTTGGTGGTAGAGAAATCCTGTATGCAACTACCCAGTTGACGTCTTTGAGAACTTCAAAGGGACCCACATACCTAGAAGCTAGTTTGGATGACTTTCCAAACTTAATAGAACTCTTTTGTGGTTTGACTCTTAAGAGGACTTTCTCTCCTATTGAGAAATGTCTTATGATGCGTTTAGCATTCACATAGCTTTTTTGCCTATTATTTCTCTTCCGCTAGTCTTTTCTTAATCAGATGGACTTGCTCTTCCATTTTTGATAGCATTTATAGACCAAGGCTAATCCTATCTTCTAGCTTATCCCAACTTATAGGAGTTTGAAACTTTCATCCATATAATACTTCAAATGGATCCATCTTAATAGCAGAATGATAGGAATTATAGTAAGTAAATTCCACAAGAGGAAGATAATCTTCCCACTTGTATTGTTGGTCTATGCAATACATTCTCAATAGGTCTTCCAACACTTAGTTTACTCTTTCTATTTGGCCATCCATTTCTAGATGATAAGCTGAGATTATTTTAGTTGAGTTCCAAGTCAAGGAAAACAAGGTTTTCCAAAACCTTGATGTCATATAGGCATCCCTATATGAGATATAATCTTCTTCAAAATGCCATGCAATTTGAATACTTCTTGCACAAATTTGCAGGCTATAACTGGTGCCCCATCTATCAAATTCTTGGGTATGAAATGTGCTACCTTAGTGAGTCTATCCACTACTACTAGAATAGCATTATGTCTATTTCTAGACATAGGAAGTTCTTGAACAAAATCCATGCTAATGATTTGTCATTTCCATTCTAGAATCTCATGAGGGTATAGAAGTCGTGCTGGATGATGGTGTTCTACTTTCACCCTCTAGCATTCTAGACATCTAGCTACAAATCTTGTAGCATCCCTCTTCATTCCTTTCCAAAAATATAATGGCTTTACATTAGCTAGCAATTTTGTCACTCCAGGATGTCCTGAATAGGGTGTGGAATGAATCTCTTTCCGCACGATATTCCTTAACTCCTCAAAGTTTCGAACATACATTCTTCCTTTAAACCATAATACTCCATCTAGTTCAAATTGGATTCCATCATACCTAGAATCATGAGAATTATCCATAAGGGCTTGTTTTACATGCTCATGGAATTCATCTCCCTTGGATTGTTGTAACACCTGATTCCTAAAATAAGAATGTATGGATATCATCAATGAGATATCTCTTCTCCTACTTAAGGCATCTGCCACTCAGTTGTCCCTTGCCTTATGTGTATTTAATCTCAAATTCATAATTAGATATTAACTCCAACTACCTTCTTTAGAAAGCATTCAAATGTGGTTGAGTAAATAAATATTTGAGCCCTTGATGGTCTTTTTTTAATTCAAAAAGTTTCCCAAGTAAATAATGTATCCACATTTGCAATGCACGAACCACTACTACCAACTCAAGATCGCGAGGAGCATAATTTTGCTCATATGATTTCAATTCTCTAGATTCATAAGAAATAACTTTCCCATCCTGGACAAGTACACCACCTAATCCCTCTCATGAGGCATCGGTGATGACTACAAAATGACCTTCTGGATCAGGTACCTTTAAAATAGGCACCGTAGTCAACTTTTCTTTTAGTTCATTGAATGCCTCCTAACATTTCTCTGACCAATCAAATCTTTTGCCTTTCCTTTATAGAGAAGTAATAGGATAGATAATTTTTAAAAAATTAGCAACAAATTTTTTGTAATATCTTGCTAGGCCCATGAAACTACAGACTTAGTGCACATTTTTCAATACTGGCCATTCCAAAATAGCCCTAATCTTAGCTGGATCCACAGCAATTCCCTCTAGATATTGTACTTCCTTTTAAAAGAAAGTACACTTTGAGAGCTTACAATATAGTTTATGCTCTCTTAATCTCTAGAGAACAATCCATAGATGTTGTAGGTGTTCCTCCTCATTTTTGGAGTAAATCAAAATATCATCAAGAAAAACAAGGACAAACTTATCCAGACAATCTCTGAACACACTGTTCATTAAGTTCATGAATGCTATAGGTGCATTCGTTAATCCAAAGGGTAGGATAGTGAACTCATAATGCCCATACCTTGTTCTAAAGGATATCTTATGAATATCTTCATCTTTTAGCCTCAATTGATGGTATCCTAATCAAAGATCGATCTTTGAAAACATAGTTGCCTCTAACATTTGGTCAAAGAGATCATCAATGTGGGGCAATGGATACTTGTTCTTTATCATTGCCTTATTTACAATATGATAATCTATGCATAATCGCAAAGTACAATCTTTATTTTTAACAAAAATTACCGGTGCTCCCCAGGGTGAAACACTAGGTCTTATCAATCATTTTTCAAGTAGTTCTCACAACTGAGCCTTTATCTCCATTAACTATGTTGTGTTCATTTTATAAGGAGCTTTAGATATAGGTTCTAACCTTGGAATTATATCTATTGAAAAATCAAAAGCTCTTTTAGGAGGCAATCTCAGCAATTCAGTAGGAAATACATCCTCAAAATCTCAAAGAAAAGGGTACTAGCTTGTGCATATCTATCTCTCTTGATCTATGGATTCTCTTTCTTCAATTCCTTGGAGTTTCTAAGATTCATAATACATCAAATCATCTTGGAAAATAGATTCTTTATGACTATTTATTTTCTCCATTTTAATAGCAAAGAGTTGACATCCTTTTCTCCAGGCTCTTTTCATTTGTAGAGCAAATATTTGCCTCAGTTTAACCTCTCTAGCAGTGCCTTGCAGACAAAATTTATTCCCAAGGTCGTCTAGGAATTCTATTGTTTTAGCAAAACAATCCACCTTGACCTTATGCCTCCATAACCAATTTATTCCAAGGATGACATCATATGAGCCTAATGGGGCTACATAAAGGTTCACTTCAGTGAAGAAACTCAGAAGTTTAACCTTAGCCACAAACAAACATTGCTCTCCTTGAGCTCTAGCCTAATTAGCATATTCAACTAACTAGATATTTTCCATGTAACCAACTTTTCTAGTAATCTTATTTGAAACTTTTGGAGAAGTAAAACATTTTGTAGCACTAGTATCTATAAAAATTGAAATTGGAATACCAGATAAAATACCCATGGTTTCAATTGGAGTAATTTGATACTCCACTTGCCGGTTATCCAAGGTTGCATGTATCCATTGTTGGAAAGATGCCTGCTGTGAGTATAAAGGATTTCCATGCGACTAAGTCCCTTGTGTCTTATTAGGACACTAATTAGCATAATGGTCACAGTAACAAGAATAACACCCTCCCGTAGGTCCTCGCCTTTCATAAAGATTTCCTAAATTGTCTCCATTTTTCTTGGAGTTATAATTATTTTTCTTTTCACCCTTGGATTCATTCTGATTTTCCTTGAATCCTTTGTCACCTTTCTTATTAAAATTCTGCTTATTGCCCTTTTTCTTAAATGAGTGGAAGGATTGTGACCAACTAAACTTTTTACGATTATTTTCCTAATATGCAGATATGGATTTCAACTTTTGTTCTTGTTTGATAGCTTTCTCATAATCTTGGTCCATTGTAGTGGGACCATGCACATCAACTTCACCTCCAATTTGGCCATCCAAACCCATGATGAACTTTCACATGCAAAATCTCTCATCCTGTTGATATTGGGGAACATATTTGAGGAGACGAGTGAATTTCTCCAAGTACTCATTCACAGATGAGTCACCTTGTCTTAGGTTTTGAAAATCTATGAGATTTTGATCAAAATACAACTGAGGCAACCATATTTTCTTGAAAATTTCCACAATTCTTTCCCAAGTTAGACTCAAGGAGCTTAATTTTAACTCCATCTTCTTGTTCATCCACCAGGTGGATGCTTCTCTTGCCAATTGGTATGCTCCCCATACCGCTTTGGTGATTTTAGACTAGTTTCTTATTTCAAAGTATTTCTCCATTTCTGTAAGCCATGCCTCTGTGGCATCTCCACTTATAGTCCCATCAAATTTGGGAGATGTAATCTTATTCATATCTCTAGATAACTCTAGAGCCAAGGGGCTCCTTTTATCCTCATCTTGTCTCATTTTAGAGTTATTCTCTCCATGTCCACTTTAGGTGGTACTTTCATGACGTTCCTCATCTTCACCCTCATGGAAGGCTTCCTACCTGGGTCCATTCTGACCCTTGGCATCCTGCTCTAAAATTCTTTTGCTAATGTGTTCTTTTTTTAGAAAACCTACGTCTAGTATTTCTAGTGTCATTTTCTACACGTTTATTGAAACTTGAGACAAATTACATTTTTAGATTCTAGACTCAATTCTATACACATTGATTTTTTTTTAATTAGTTTTCAAAAAATTGGGGGGAGCACACTCAAATTTTTATTTTTCAGGATGTTTCCACTTTGAGAATTTATAAAAAATTCATATATTCATAAAAAATTAACAAAAAAAGGCATAAACTACATGGTGTTAGCTAATTTTCCACCATTGTGATTTATCTAATACTTAAAAAAAGTCAACATTTTAGGGGGAGCACACCAAACACTATGTCATATTTTTCTAACGAAAATAGGAGAACTTTGTGTGCTTCCCCTATTTGAACCTCTTAATCTCCACCATTTTTAGAAAAAATAGTAGTTTTGAAACTAGACTCGGAGCACTATAAAACTTGTTCTTATCACATATTCTAATTTTGAGTGTGGCTATCTTCAATTTCTCATGCAAGATCAGTTTTTTTCTGATTTCAGAAAAAAGTGGCCACTTTTGACCCCCTTTTGGTCCCCCATTTCCATGCACTTACTTAGAGAGAGAGAGATATTAAGAGATAGTCCGTTATGGGGAGAGATAGAGACAGGGAAAGAGATGAAGAGATGTCCAGAGACATAGGGAGAGAGATCGAGATGTAGAGGGATGGAGAGAGATATAGAGAGGGGAGAGAGATAGAGAGGGAGGAGAGAAAAAAAGATAGAGTTAGAGAGAGAGGGTCAATAGAAAGAGCAAGATGGAGAGGTAGATAGAGTTAGAGAGGGATAGAGGAGATAGAGATAGGGAAGTAGAGGAGAGAGAGATATGGAAGCATAGAGATAGAATCCAAGAGTTAGAGAGAGAGGGGGTCCATAGAGAAAACAAGATAGAGGGAGAGAGATATATGCATAGAAAGAATTTTAACTGCTTCAAAATGCACTCGTGTTATAATGTGAGCACATTTTTGACTGCTTTGGGAAATTCCAACCTTGAGGGTTGGAGGTACCTTTTGGATGCCAAAGATGCATTTTCAACAAAAGTTGGAAAATTCGACCAAATACCGTGCATGCTCTCCATTAGGTTTACATGTTTTCCAATGTCAATATGAAAAATTGCTAGAACGACTTCAATTTTTTTATTAGCTTTCTAACTATGTATTTTTTCAAAAATCTGATAGCATTAAGTTTTCCATCTTCAATTTCTTTTGCTAATGTGTTCTTTTTTTTTTAGAAAACCTATGTCTACTATTTCTAGTGTCATTTTTTACACATTTATCAAAATTTGAAACAAATTATATTTTTAGATTCTAAACTCAATTCTATACACATTGAAAAAAAATTGATTTTTGATTAGTTTCCAAAAATATTATTATTTTTTAGGATGTGTCCGCTTTGAAAATTCATAAAAATAATATATTCATTAAAAAATTAATAGAAAAATCAAGCATAAACTACATGGTGTTAGCTAATTTTCCACTGAAGCAATTTGTCAAATACTTAAAAAAAAAGTTGACATTTTAGGGAGGAGCACACCAGACACTATGTTATATTTTTTTGACAAAAATAGGAGCACTTTGTGTGCTCCCCCTATTTGAACCTCTTAATCTCCACCATTTTTAGAAAAAAAATAGTAGTTTAGAAACTAGATTCCGAGCACTACAAAACTTATTTTTATCACATCTTCTAATTTTGAGCATGGCTATCTTCAATTTCTCATCCAATATTAATTTTTACTGATTTTAGAAAAAAAAGTGGCCACTTTTGATCCACATTTCCATGCAGTTACTCTTAATGTTATTGAACTCCTATTCTTATTTATCAATATTATTATTAAACACAGATGATTCAAGTTTTACCAATTCTTATGTTTGGAAACCTTTAACATTAATATTTCTTGGAGAAAGTAGAAAGAATGAGCAAGAAAGTATTATAACACACAAATAATAAAAATATAAATATCTACTAACTTCCTTTCAAATCCAATATTACCACTAGATAATGCCACTACAAGAAAGGATATTTGATTTAAATAAATCATCCTTCAATCCCACATGAAAATATTACTAAACCTCAAATTACAAAACATAAATAATTGAACAATTCCACACAATATGCATCATAGTTTTTATTGTACACATGTTTTTTGCACTCTACAACATGAAAATATGACAGTTGATCTTGCATAATTAGCTTACTGATCAAAAGTAGAGCACAAATGATTCTACCTTGTAGAATATAGTTGCTCTCTCAATGTCTGAAATAGAGCAATAATAATGTCATCCATGAATTTGAAGCACATGACATTCCATGTTCTGTTGAGCCACAACATTCCCATTACAATTGAAAAGCTAATTAAATAGCCCATTGCCAGTCCGATATCCCACCATATATCATCATCTGAATCTTCATTATTTTCTTCATGTGCCTTTGGAGAATCAGGATGGCTACTTAAGCATGACACATAGATTTGTAGGCCACATAGGCCTAAATTGTTGGAGAAGTATGTAGAATCAAATGTCATCATTTGTCCTCCTTGTGGTATCATCCCTGATAGGTTATTATAGGACACATCAAAGTAACTTAAGGATGTGAGTAGTTGTAGCTCAATAGGAATAGCCCCAAATATCTTATTTTGTGAAAGATCCAGTGATTGCAGCATTGTCATCTCTCCAATAGATTTAGGAATCTCACCACTGAAATGATTTCTTGAAATGTTGAGAATAATCAAACCTTTGAGGGATCCAATACTCCAAGGAATATTACCTGATAGATTATTGTTGGAGAGGTCAAGACATTTAACTAATCGCAAAATTTTCACAAACTCCATATCTTGTCCTTTATTCTTAACTGTTATTTCATCTATATAATATTCTTCCAATGAAGAAAAAGCGTGAATACCATATATCTGTTGTTCAAGGATTTTTGTGTTTTCTGATTGATTTGCCATTGTAGTCAATTTCATAAAGTCTTTTGGAATAACCCCTAAAAAATTATTGTTTGACATATCTAAAATTTGAAGATTATGTAGTTTCGTTAATTGCAATGGGATTTTACCCTTAAATTTATTATTTTTTAGTATTAAAATTTGGAGACTATGCAAGCTTTTAACCCAATGTCCAATGCTTCCTTGTAAATTATTGTTTCTCAAATCAAGGATTTTCAAATTCGTGCATTTTCTAAGTGATGATGTGATATGCCCTTCAAGTGCATTGTCTCCTAATTTCAATGTCTCAAGAGAACTCATGGTCTCACATATATTTGGTATCATACCTTCTAAATTATTCTTCTCTAGATTTAAAGTAGACAATTGGGAGTACTTCTTTAAACTCTGGGGAATCCTTCCACTCAACCTATTATTTGACAAGTCTAGAATAATCAAACTCTCTAATTTAAAAATAGAATTTGAAATTAATCCATCAAATAAGTTATATGACAGATCTACAAAAACAAGGGATGTGAGTTCCCAAAGCCAATTTGGAATAAAGCCACTAAGAGAGTTGTTTGACAAATCTAAGTATTCAATGTTGTATTGAGTTGAAATAAATGCGGGGAAATTTCCTCTAATATTGCACTCATGTAAAGCTAAGTAGCCAAGCTGAAATTTAGGTATGGTAGTAGTGCTGACATTTACAGTCAACATATTGCTTGAGAGATCCAAATCATAAAGTTTAGGGCAATTATTTAAAATAAAAAATGAGAAAGTTCCATTTAAGCTATTTTTGGCTAGATCAAGAGTTTCCAGCTTGGATAGCTTAGCAAAGGAAGTTGGGATTGGACCACTAAAAGAGTTATTCTTCAGTTCAAGCTCATTCAAGGCTGAGAGATTACCTAGAGTTGATGGAATGCTGCCATTTAGTTTGTTTGAACTGAGATTGACCCATTGCAATTTTGAGAGCCCACCTAAAGAGGAGGGAAGAGAACCTTCCAAATTGTTGTGAGAAAAATAAAGAAACCGCAAAGGAAGAGCTCCACCAAAGGCAGGAATTTTACCTCTTAATGAGTTGAATGAAAGGAGCAACCATTGAAGCTGTGAGAGATTTGCAAAGGAGGGAGGCATTTCTCCTGACAACCCACAACCAATCATATCAACGCTTTTCAAGCTAGACATGTTACCGATCTCCCTTGGAATTGCACCTTGGAGATTATTGAAACTCAGGTCCAAGTCCTCCAATTGTTGCAGCTTAGTCAATTCTCTTGGAATACGGCCAACAAAGTTAGACAAGTGCAGAAACTTCAATCTCCTCAGCTCTCCAACTTGTGGAGGGATGGAAAGAGGATGATCAAAGCCATTCCCAGTGAGAACCAAGTACTCCAAATGTAGCAGTTGGAATAGCCCCCCTCTAATTTCGCTCCATTGAAGGCCACCGAGGCCCAAGCTGAGCACATGGCCAGTGCTTGGGTGGCAATCCACTCCTTCCCAAGTGGAGCAATTGAACCCTCTCCACGATTCCAACGTGGTCAAATTATATTCTTTGGAGTAGGTGAAGTTAAGACCTTGCTTGACATCCAAGAGAGACATTCTTTCTTCTTCCAAAAATGCAGAGCAACAAATAATGGGCAGCAGCAAAAGGACCACCCAAACGCCCAAAGCCATTTGTATTGCCCTCCAAAAACAGAAAAATGCAAAACTATTATCTCACTATGACAGAACAGAACGAATACCTCAGTTTGCAAATCCCACAGGCTTGTCTTGTGTGTGAATGAAATGGGTTTGCAAGCTGAGGCACATTTATAGCCCATTCAAAAAGCAATGCAGTGTGAACATAGCCCATTCAAAATACAATTGAGCGTGGAAAAATCCATCCAATGTAGATTAAGTCGGTTAAAGTGAACACGCAGGAAATTACTTCATACGAGTCTGAGGTCAGTCGTCAATTGTAATTAAAGTTTTGGAGAAAGCGTGAATTGTAACAAAGTGGCGGGCAGAGGAAAAGAGAAACATTGGAGCGTGGAAAAATCTTTAAAGATTTGAAGAAAAAGTTAATAAAGAAATTACATCGAAAGAGGAAGTTAACAAATTTTCCAAGTTGATATGTTTTTTTCGTATTTCAATGTCAATTTGAATGGAGAAAATGAGAAGAAAATTGAGAGCTACGAAATTTCTTTATATCTTCCACCATAAACGACAAAGAAAATGTTTGGTGAAACTTGGGTGTGGAAATAGAAAAAAATAAAATACTCCACAAAATAAAATATAATGTTTATATCTTGTGCGAGATTTTCGTGGGGGTAAGGTTTCTCTCCTGCTTATCAATTGTTATCAAAGTTTTGAAAAAATTAAAATTCTATAATTTTTTAACATTCTTGAAAGTGAGAAAAATAAATCATGTCTTACAAATTGTAAAGGGAAATAGTGTAGTTCATCTTAATTTAAGAATATGCATATAAATAATTATAACTAGCACTTGTATTTATTGGAGGTTCAAGGGATACATCGATAAGAAATTGAAGGTAACATTTAAATATATTTTTTAAAGTCAGTTTATAAATATTAAGAATTAATGTTGTAATATTACATAATTAACTATATAACAATAGATCTATACATGCTTTGACTACATATTTGTATTTTGATAAGTAATGGCATCTATTTATTCAACGCTCCGAAGACTTGTGTGTCAAGTAAGGTGATCCATTTTTCCATATCCTTGACAGTGTCAAAATATTTTCACAAGGTAATTCCATTATAGAGGCTATTCATCCATGTTAACATGTCCTCGAGAGATTTATTGAATATTTAATTTATAGAGTTGCAAAGTTCCAGCCATTGCAAATAACTGGGCTTGAACAATAACTATGGTCTTATGTTACGAAGATGGAACCAAAGAAGTCCAAATGTACCATTTCACTGTGCTTCCTATTGAGACTACAATTTGGACAGCTTAAGGGTGTTATGGAATAAAAAGTGTCCACATGTCTTTTTACCTCCTTGTTTAGCAGCTAGGTCCCTGTGATTACATTATACATTCTAAACGTTCATCCCAATGCAAAATTGCTTGACACCAATGTAAAATTGAAACAAGGGGCCCTTCACTTATCTTATCCCGGACCCAAAAGGAGCTGAAAGACTTGGGCACCACTCAGATCACATGTGATACTTCACATCTCAAAATATGATGTTACGGTGAAAAGCAAGACCTGAAACCTTTTGCAAATGAAATGATTTTGAAGGAATTCAAAAGTTTGACATGAATAACCAAGAGTTCAGAAGACAATTATGCTCAACACTTTACTTGTAGACATAATAACTTGATGCGGTACCAGAAAATGAAATTTGTTTGCATGCAGATCATACATGATATCCCTTGGAACATGTAGTGTCTCTGCACACCCTCTAATGACTGATCTATAAATGTTTTATCCTCTGCAAAACTTAACCTTGTGCAAATGGGCTCTAGAATAGTCTACATTGCTTCTGTCTAAGTGATGGCTGATAATTTGTCCTTTGTAACTTTCCATACAAATGATATGAGGACTTGAAAACTTGGATTTATCATTTCAATACCTTAGTAAAGATGTCTTCAGAACCGCAAGATAAAATATTTCTCTACAGAGAAATGCGGACCAACTCAAGATTACTCTGTCTTAGGATGTACACTGTGAATGCCTTAATGAGATTTCTACTTTTTGTCAATAAGTGTGGTACACCCAACTGATTAGATATACATCTGGTAATGCAAGAACATGAGTGATTACCTCCGCATCATGCTCAAACCCAAAACAAATCATCTTCCCATACTTAGACTATTTTGTCTTCTCCCGAACTGGTTTGCCTTGACCATACTAATTCTTCCTCTTTGCAAGTCTATCTATACATTTTGATCTGCTATGTTGACATCAATGACAACACACATTGCCAACAAATATATCCTTGTGTTCTAACAATTGGTATTAGATCTAAGTTCCTTGATGCAACCTAACAACTGAAGGTAGATCTTGGAATAGAACACATGGCTCAAAAAGAATCTTCTTCTAAAGCTCTGATGTTTGATGGAATTAATTATGATTTTTGGAGTCTAAGGATGGAAGCCTATCTTACCTCACTAGGGTATGATGTTTGGAGAGTGATCATGGTAGATTATGTTGAACCCAGTCAACCCATTTTAGATTTAGATGCGAGGAAGGCCCATGAGAATAATGCTAAAGCCAAGAATGCGATCTTAAGTGGTTTGAACAGCTTAGAGTTAGTCAAGGTTGTGCGGTGTAAGACAACAAAGGAGATATGGGAAAAGCTCAAAGGTCTATATGAAGGAAATGCCACTATAAAGGAAGCCAAACTACAATCCTATAAAATAATTTTTGAGAATCTAAGGATGAAAGAAAAAAGAGAACATAGTTTGCTATTTGCACCAGGTTAATGAAGTAGTCAATGGAATCGGAAGGATGGGTGAAGATATAGCTGACTCATTGGTTGTGAAGAAAGTCTTGAGTCCTCTCCCTCATAGATTTGATTCAAAGGTCTCTGCAATTGAAGAAGCCAAGGATTTGAAGAAACTCACTATGGAAGATCTGTTTGGGTCCCTCACTACCTATGAGATGATAAATGAAGTCATAGGTCCATGTCAGAAAGATGTTGCTTTCAATGCTGTGAAGAATGAAGGAACATTTAATATATGCAATGAAGCTGAGGAAGAAGAAGAAAACTTTGTAAGAAAGCTGAAATGAGGATTAGGAAAGTATAAAGGTAATCTACCTTTCAAATGTTTCAAATGTGGTAGAATTGGTCATTATGCCTCTAAATGTCCTTTTGGAGAAAGTAAAAGTAGCAGCATGAGTTTCAAGAGAAACTTTCTTTCAAAAGAAGAGTACAGCTCTGGAGAAGAAGTAGATCACTACTCATCTGATAAGGATAGAGGAGAATCTCTATTCATGGCCATGGTGATCTTAGATGGTTCAGACAAGGCTATAGATGAAGAAGAATATGAAGTTGATTTTAAAGGTGAAATTGTTTCTGCTCTTGAAGACTTGGATTGTGCAAGGAAAGAGAATCAAGAACAAAGAGCTCTGATTGAGGCTAAGATAAAAGAATGTATAAGACTTGAGAAATTAAATATAGTTACTCAAAAAGGAGTTGAAGAAGGCAAATCTTAGAAATCAAGATGATGCAGAATGTGCAGATCTCATCTTGTCTCAGGGAAGATCTCTTAATGCAAGACAATTCTCCATGAACAGGTTCAATCATGTTTTCTTTGGTTATTGTTTTATCTGCAATAAAATTGGTCCTAAGGCTATGGATTGCATGTCTGAAATGAATAGAAGAAATCTTGTAAGTAGAAATTCTCTTCCTTCTCTTGTGGATGCCAATGTGGTATGTTAAGTTTGCAACAAGTTTGGACACATAGCAAGGTATTGCAGAAATGGTTTTGCAAATTTAGAATCTCAGATAATTGATGTCACTGAGCAAGACAAGGAGAATGACAATGGAGTTGAGAACTCAATGATTGTCCAAACAACATTTCATGTTCAAGGACAAACCAATCTCTGGGTCATGATAGATAGTGGATGTACAAATCACATGAATGGTGATAAAAGAAAGTTCATCAATCTTGGCAAGTGGAATGGTGGATTGGTTAGGTTTGGAGACAACTCTTCTACAAAGATCACTAGAAAAGGTACTATAAGCATTGATGGGAAGTCTTAGACACATGATGTTCTTTATGTAGAAGGTCTGAAGCATAATCTTCTCAGTGTGAGTCAAATGTGTAGTAAAGGATATAATCTCACATTTCATGATCAAGGGTGTGAATCAAGAGAAAATTCTAGAAAATTAGTGGTAGAATGTTTTAAGATAGAAGACAACTTATATAATCTAAAGGGGGTCAATGAAAGGACTTGTCTTTTAGGACAAACAAATGAATGTTGATTATAGCGTAAGAGAATGGAGCACATCAAATTTGATAATCTTGTGAAGATCAGCTCTATGCAAGCAGTAATGGACATGGCGATGATCATCAAGCTTGCAAGCACCATATGCAAGGAATGTAGATTGGGAAGAAGACAAGGTTAACTTTCAAGTCCAAGGAATATTCTACTACAAGGCCTTTGAAGCTAGTTCATACTGACTTGTACAGATCAACTAGGACAAAAATTCTACAAGGTGAGAGGTATTTTATGTTGCTCATTGATGATTTATCTAGAATGACATGGGTTACATTTTTGAAAGAAAAAAATGAAGCTTAAATTAGTAGATTCAAGATCTTCAAGTCTATGGTTGAAAATCAAATTAATGCTAGAATCAAGTGCTTAAGGTCTGACAGAGGTGGTGAGTTCACATCAAATGAGTTTGTAGAATTTTGTCAAGAACATAGAATCAAAAGACACTATGCAGCTGCTAGAACCCCTCAACAAAATGGTGTTGCAGAAAGAAAGAATAGGACTGTTCAAGAGATGGCTTGGACAATGTCGAGTGAAGCCAAACTATCTAATATATATTGGAAAGAAGTAATTCATACTGCAGTCTACATTCTTAACAGAGGACAACTAAGAAAGTATATCACCAAGACACCTTATGAGCTTTGGAATGGAAGACCAACATTAGTCAAGTATTTTAGAGTTTTTGGAAGCAAATGCTACATCAGAAGAGATGAAGAGGGGCTGGGGAAGTTTGACTCAAGAGCATATGAAGTTATTTTCCTTGGATACGCAACTACCAGTAAAGCCTACAAATGATATAACAAAAGACTAAGGAAGATAGTTGAAGGTGCAAATGTTAGAGTGGATGAAGAGTCACATCAAATTTTAGATGAGCAAGAGGATTGTTGGCTAGATGAACCTATTTGCATAGAAGAAGTAGTAGTAGTTGAAGAAAAGGATGAAACTTGAGAGAAGATTTCCAAGACTCTGGCCAAATATGTTCAGAAGAATCATTCAAAAGATCAAATCATTGGAGACAAGAATGAAGGAGTCAGATAAGAAGAAGGTTTGCAAGAACAAATGAACATGTAAACTTTGCTTTATTGTCAAGAATAAAACCTAAAACCTTTAATGAGGCTAGCAAGGATGAAGGATGGATACAAGTTATGGAATTTGAGCTAAATTAGATATAAAAGAATCAGACTTGGGAGTTGGTGCCAAGGCCTGGAGACAAGAATGTGATAGGAACAAATGAAAGGAAGCTCGGTGTGCGGAAATCGCTTCCTACGCTAATCTAATGAGGAGAGATGTATGCAAATTCAATTTAATTCTTACAACTACAGCAACATAGAACATCTAATAGAGATATAGCAGCAATACACATACACACAGAAAGTAGACAGAAGAGAGAGACAAGATATATGTGGGGAAAACCCTTACGGGTGAAAAACCCCACACTCCAAAACACAGCTCAAATGTATTACAGTAAACAATAACAGATTGCAATACAGTTTCAGAGCCAATGCTCTTTCAGGAGTCTTCGAATGTCGAATCTGGAGATATTCTGGCAGCATAATAGTACTTGTACCAAAGTTATCTATCTCCCATCCAAGCACCTATTTATATAGAGTTTACAAGGCAAATATGGAACCTTCTAGAGATGGGCATCCATCTTGGACTCATGCCCCAAAACCCACGCCTAAAGACACTTGTCCAACATCCCATCTCGAAGTGGGCACCTGGTCCCAAGATAGGTTACGACAGATGCTCTTATGCACCTTACAGCTGTCAGAGAATCTGTCATACACTGACTAAAAATATCATATTCCTCTTACATGTCATAACCTCCCTTGACCGCCCAAAGATGCCTTTCTCTCATGCAAAGATGCTCACCGACACTTGTCATTAATTAAAAAACCGGTTGAGGTTTCGGGGGCATTGCCCTCGAGTCCCCATGAGGGCGCTGCCCCTCGACCCCGCCCTGTGTAGTTTATGCATTTCTCTTGTTATTTAACACAACAAGTGGAAGATTTGTTGGAGTGTGTTTCATACTTTGTATTTTCTGCACCTTTTAATATTTGGTGTGACTTGAGGGTACATTTTAACTATGGAATATGAGGGGTCATGTTGAAAATTTGTGGGCCATTATAGACCTGGTTTTTTGGCACATTGTCTTGTAGCGTCACTTAGTAGGTTTGCCCATAAAACACTTAAATATAAATTAGGATCAAGCACAAGTGAGAAATACTTAATTGTATTGTGAACAATTGAGTTAATAGAGTAAATGACTGATGTGTTTTTTTAGGTCTTTTAAAAAGGTTTCCAAAGAAAATAATAGTGTTATATTGTAAGTGTGCCATTGCTTTCTTTCTATTGACTTTATGATTCTATTAACATTATTGAACTCTTAAACTTATTTATCAACATAATTATTAAACACATATGACTCAAGTTTTACTAATTCTTATGTTTGGAAACTTTTAGCATTAAAATTTGTAGGAGAAAGTAGAAAGAATGTGCAAGAAAGTATTATTACACACAAATAATAAAAAATAAATATCTACTAACATCCTTTGAAATCCAATATTGCCACTAGATAATGGCACTATAAGAAAGGATATATGCTTAAAATAAATCATCATTCAATCCCACATGAAAAAATTACTAAACCTCAAATTACAAAAGACAAATACTTGAACAATTCCACACAACATGCATCATAGTTTTTATTGTACATTGCACAATAAGTATCACCCCATGTGTTTTGCACTCTACAACATGAAAATATGACAGTTGATGTTGCATAATTAGGTTACTGATCATAAGCAGAACACAAATGATTCTACCTTCTAGAATATAGTTGTTCTCTTAATGTTTGAAATAGAGCAATAATAATATCATCCATGAATTTGAAGCACATGACATTCCATGTTCTGTTGAGCCACAACATTGCCATTACAATTGAAAAGCTGATTACATAGCCCATTGCTAGTCTGATATCCCACCATATATCATCATCTGAATCTTCATTATTTTGTTCATGTGCCTTTGGATAACCAGGATGGTTACTTAAGCGTGACACATAGATTTGTAGGCCACATAGGCCTAAATTGTTGGAGAAGTATGTAGAATCGAATGTCATCATTTGTCCTCCTTGTGGTATCATCCCTGATAGGTTATTATAGGACACATCAAAGTAACTTAAGGATGTGAGTAGTTGTAGCTCAGTAGGAATAGCCCCAAATAGCTTATTTTGTGAAAGATCCAGTGATTGTAGCATTGTCATCTCTCCAATAGATTGAGGAATCTCTCCACTGAAATGATTTCTTGAAATGTTGAGAATAATCAAACCTTTGAGGGATCTAATATTCCAAGGAACATTACCTGATAGATTATTGTTGGAGGGGTCAAGACATTTAACTAATCTCAAAATTTTCACAAACTCCATATCTTGTCCTTTATTCTTAATTGTTATTTCATCTATATAATATTCTTCCAATGAAGAAAAAGCGTGAATACCATATATCTGTTGTTCAAGGATTTTTGTGTTTTCTGATTGATTTTACAATATAGTCAATTTCATAAAGTCTTTTGGAATATCCCCTAAAAAATTATTGTTTGACATATCTAAAATTTGAAGATTTTGTAGTTTTGTTAATTGCAATGGGATTTTACCCTTAAATTTATTATTTTTTAGAGTTAGAGAGAGGGGTCAATAGAGATATCAAGATGGAGAGGTAGATAGAGTTAGAGAGGGATAGAGGAGAGAGAGATAGGGAAGCAGAGGAGAGAGAGATAGAGAAGCATTCAGATAGAATTGAAGAGTTAGAGAGAGAGGGCGTCCATAGAGAAAATAAGATAGAGGGAAAGAGATATATGCATAGAAAGAATTTTGGAGAATCAGGATGGCTACTTAAGCATGAAACATAGATCTATAGCCCACATAGGCCTAAATTGTTGGAGAAGTATGTAGAATCAAATGTCATCATTTGTCCTCCTTGTGGTATCATCCCTGATAGGTTATTATAGGACACATCAAAGTAACTTAAGGATGTGAGTAGTTGTAGCTCAGTAGGAATAGCCCCAAATAGTTTATTTTGTGAAAGATCTAGTGATTGTAGCTTTGTCATCTCTCCAATAGATTTAGGAATCTCACCACTGAAATGATTTCTTGAAATATTGAGAATAATCAAACCTTTGAGGGATCCGATACTCCAAGGAACATTACCTGATAGATTATTGTTGGAGAGGTCAAGACATTTAACTAATCGCAAAATTTTCACAAACTCCATATCTTGTCCTTTATTCTTAATTGTTATTTCATCTATATAATATTCTTCCAATGAAGAAAAAGCATGAATAACATATATCTGTTGTTCAAGGATTTTTGTGTTTTCTGATTGATTTGCCATTGTAGTCAATTTCATAAAGTCTTTTGGAATAACCCCTAAAAAATTATTGTTTGACATATCTAAAATTTGAAGATTTTGTAGTTTCGTTAATTGCAATGGGATTTTACCCTTAAATTTATTATTTTTTAGTATTAAAATTTGGAGACTATGCAAGCTTTTAACCCAATGTCCAATGCTTCCTTGTAAATTATTGTTTCTCAAATCAAGGATTTTCAAATTTGTGCATTTTCTAAGTGATGATGGAATATGCCCTTCAAGTGCATTGTCTCCTAATTTCAATGTCTCAAGAGAACTCATGCTCTCACATATATTTGGTATCATACCTTTTAAATTATTCTTCTATAGATTTAAAGTAGACAACCAGGAGTACTTCTTTAAACTTTGGGGAATCCTACCACTCAACCTATTGTTTGACAAGTCTAGAATAATCAAACTCTTCAATTTATAAATAGAATTTGAAATGAATCCATCAAATAAGTTATATGACAGATCTACAAAACCAATGGATGTGAGTTCCCAAAGCCAATTTGAAATAAAGCCACTAAGAGAGTTGTTTGACAAATCTAAGTATTCAATGTTGTATTGAGTTGAAATAAATGCGGGCAAATTTCCTCTAATATTACACTCATGTAAAGATAAGTAGCCAAGCTGAAATTTGGGTATGATAGTAGTGTTGAATTCTACAGTCAACATATTGCTTGAGAGATCCAAATCAAACAGTTCAGTGCAATTATTTAAAATAAAAAATGAGAAAGTTCCATTTAAGATATTTTTGGCTAGATCAAGAGTTTCCAGCTTGGATAGCTTAGCAAAGGAAGTTGGGATTGGACCACTAAAAGAGTTATTCTTCAGTTCAAGCTCGTTCAAGGCTGAGAGATTACCTAGAGTTGATGGAATGCTGCCATTTAGTTTGTTTGAATTGAGATTGACCCATTGCAATTTTGAGAGCCCACCTAAAGAGGAGGGAAGAGAACCTTCCAAATTGTTGTCAGAAAGATCAAGAGACCGCAAAGGAAGAGCTCCACCAAAGGCAGGAATTTTACCTCTTAATGAGTTGAATGAAAGGACCAACCATTGAATCCGTGAGAGATTTGCAAAGGAGGGAGGCATTTCTCCTGACAGCCCACAATCAACCATATAAACGCTTTTCAAGCTAGACATGTTACCGATCTCCCTTGGAATGGCACCTTGGAGATTATTGGAATTCAGGTCCAATTCCTCCAATTGTTGCAGCTTAGTCAATTCTCTTGGAATACGGCCAACAAAGTTAGACAAGTGCAGAAACTTCAATCTCCTCAGCTCTCCAGCTTGTGGAGGGATGGAAAGAGGATGATCAAAGCCATTCCCAGTGAGAACCAAGTACTCCAAATGTAGCAGTTGGAATAGCCCCCCTCTAATTTCGCTCCATTGAAGGCCACCGAGGCCCAAGCTGAGCACATGGCCAGTGCGTGGGTGGCAATCCACTCCTTCCCAAGTGGAGCAATTGAACCCTCTCCACGATTCCAACGTGCTCAAATTATGTTCTCTGGAGTAGGTGAAGTTAAGACCTTGCTTGACATCCAAGAGAGACATTATTTCTTCTTCCAAAAATGCAGAGCAACAAATAATGGGCAGCAGCAACAGGACCACCCAAACGCCCAAAGTCATTTGTATTGCCCTCCAAAAACAGAAAAATGCAAACCTATTATCTCACTATGACAGAACAGAATGAATACCACAGTTTGCAAATCCCACAGGCTTGTCTTCTGCGTGAATGAAATGGGTTTGCAAGCTGAGGCCCATTTATAGCCCATTCAAAGTGCAATGCAGTGTAAACATGTGATCGTATTGAGCGTGGAAAAATCTATCCAATGTAGATTAAGTCGGTCAAAGTGAACACGCAGGAAATTACTTCATACGAGTCTGAGGTCGGTCGTCAATTGTAATTAAAGTTTTGGACTCTCTTCATACTGATTTCAGAAAGCGTGAATTGTCAGTTAATAGGAAAAGAGAAAACAATTGGTCGTCAAGGCGGGCAGAAGAAAAGAGAAACAATGGGGCGTCGAAAACTCTTTGAAGATTTGAAGAAAAAGTCAATAGAGAAATTACATCGAAATGGCATTTCTTCCTGTGAGCTTTGAGATTGCTGAGTTGAGATTTGATCTGATCTAACTCGAGTGCAACACTGGGATTGTTATTGAATGAACTCTTTAGCTGAGAATACAAGGCAATAGTTAAACATTTATCCAATACTCACCCGACAATAAATGTTTATATCTTGTGCAAGATTTTCGCAGGGGTAAGGTTTCTCCCCTGCTTATCAATTGTTATCAAAGTTTAAAAAAGAATTAAAATTCTATAATTTTTTAACATTCTTGAAAGTGATGAAAATAAATCATGTCTTACAAATTGTAAAGGGAAATAGTGTAGTTCATCTTAATCTAAGAATATGCATATAAATAATTAGGAGGTTCAAGGAGTTGTTAAGGGCATGGTTGGATGGTTAAGTCACCTGGTTATAGTGGCGGCCACCAAGGTTAAAATCCCATAGTGTTCATTCTTTGGATATGCTTGGGGATGAGGTACCCCATGTTGTGGCCTCACCGGTTCAAAGCTCTGGTCAAAAGCATTCACCGACCAAAAAATAAAATAAAATTAGGAGGTTCAAGGGATACGCCGATAGGAAATTGAAGGTAACATTTAAATATATATATTTTTAAGTCAGTTTATAAATATTAAAAATTAATGTTTTAATATTACATAATTAATTATGTAACAATAAATCTATACATGCTTTGACTATAAATTTGTATTTTGATAAGTAATGGCATCTATTTATTCAACCCTCCCAAGACTTGTGTGTCAAGTGATCCATTTTCCCATATCCTTGACAGTCCTAAAATATTTTCACAAGGTAATTCCATTATAGAGGCTATTCATCCATCTTAACATGTGCTCGAGAGATTTACTAAAGATTTAATTTATAGAGTTGCTGATGCAGAGGCATCCACACTATAACCTTGACATACAGCATGGATGTCCGCAACCCTTCATCATCATCATCATATTTCTTGCTAACACTGTCAGCATCATCATATTCTCTTTCGCCGACCGATATCCTCCTGCAGACAAACCTTCGACTCTTCATCTGTCAGCAGCATCATCATATCCGACTATCGGCAAGCGCAAACATCCTCCTGACGTTCACTGTTCATCTTACCGCCAACCTCTTTCTTCATCATCATGATGTTCAACATCATGTTCATCAGCAGGATATAGAACATCCGGTTCCTCCCATATATCCTGATGATGATACTCTACTTCACGCACCTTTCCTTCGATGCTTACGTCACCCTGATATCCTGATGACGATTATCCTGATGACGATGACGTCACATGCAGTTCCCTCAATATCCTGCAGCCCGATATCCTGATGACGAATATCTTGATGACGATGACGTCACATGTAGTTCCTTCAATATCCTGCTGTTGGCCAAACTTAACATTATCGGCCCGCGATGGTTTTATCAACCCGATCTTCTACCTTATGCCGATACGCTCCTCCTCGGCAACACCTGATGATGATCACCCCAAAACACATTCACTTTATGCAATCGACTGCATCATGCTCACCTCCACTTACTCGGATGACGCCCGAAGTAACTGCAGGATATACGCAGAAATATCCTGATGATGCCATTGTGACGGATTTTCGAACCTTAGCGAATTTTGATCCGCTGAACCTCCTGAGGTGACCCGATCCACTTCCAGGGTGATCTTCCAAACTCTAACTATCAGCACGACCTAGCACATACCCATGCTAGGGTCCTCAACACCTTTCGACTGCGATCCTGCAAACATGCACATGAACAAACAGAAAATGCAAACTAAACCCTAACCTACTGTACATGGCCATTCCACCGATTCGACGAATCAACCGGTGGAATGGATCAGCAAATCCATGAGACCACCAAAACAACAAATCGATCACACAATGGAGAACAAACAGAAAATGAACACAAACAGGATCTCTTATTTGATTTCAAAAGATGCAATACAATGATCAGCCTCTCTCTCTGTCTCACTCTGTGCAACCTAGCTCGATGATCTAAAACCAACCGATCCTCATGCATATATAGGATCTCCTGCGAGTACTACCACTCGACTCCAAGCGGCTGGGAAATCTCTCCAGGCGGCTGGGAGATCCAACCGGACCTACAGCATAACAGCTGTCTTAACAAACCAGCTAAAAATAGCAAAGTATGGTCAACATGACCTTATTACATGCATTGGTCTTATAAGACCTTCTTGGAAACATTAACCAAACCTAAACTAACTAACTGCCTCATGGAGGCCAGCTGTCAGGTAGGTGCTCCTGCACCATACTCCCCAACAGAAAAGAACTCATGTCCCATGAGTTTAGTTGTGGAAGTCCTCCACCTTTACACTTTGCCTTTGCAACATTCTGACCTGTTCCAGCTTTATCCTCTGCTGGCTCTTGGCTGCTCCAAGACTTCTGAACTGTAACTTGCTTTCCTACAAGTAAACCCTCATGCCTGTCAATGTAGGCCTTTCTCACACATACCTTGTGTTTGCCAGATTGTCTGACCAGAACCTCTGTCTGAACTGCCTCTTGAACTTCTGTAATGTTCAACTCTATCTTCCTTTCAACTCTTATAGGACAAACAATAGTCCCAACTATGACAACATCCTTGTCATTCCTCTCAACTGGTTGCTGTGTGCAAACCTGTTTCTGAACCTACTGCTGACCTCTGTCAGTCACAACTAAAACTTTCTTCAACCTGTTGTCCTTAACAACTCCTTTCCCTGTAGTGTCCTTAACTGCCTTTATGTCTGCTGCTCTAGGCATCTGCACAAATTCCTTCTTTCCCACTAAAATAATTTTGGCTGCCTTCTGTACTGCAGCATCTTCCTGCAATGGCATCAACATAATAGTCTTCCCATCTTTCTTGATGGTGTAGGTATTAGCATACCCATCATACAGTACCCTTCTATCAAATTGCCATGGTCTACCCAACAGTAGGTGACAACATTCCATGGGCAAAATGTCACACAAAACTCTATCATGATATGCTCCAATCTGAAAATCCACATATGCTTGTTCAGAGACAAAAAGTGATTGACTATCACTCACCCAAGATGCCTTGTAAGGGTGTTGATGTGGAATCCTTTCCAAATGTAGTTTATCCACCATTTCCTGAGATACCATGTTGTCTGTTGAACCAGTATCAATGACAACCTTACATACCTTACCTTTGCTCTTGCATGTGGTCTTGAAAAGAGCTCTTCTTCGCATCATATCCTTTGATGCCTGCAAACTAATTCTCCTTAGCATCAATGCTTCTCCATCCTCAGGATATGCATAATTGTCAGGAACTCTATCTCCTTGATAAGTGCTTGAACTCTACACACTTTGCTCTACTTTCTCTTCTTGCACAAGTTGTACTCTCTTGTCATTTGTTCTATCATTTCTGGATGATGAACCTTTGCTTTCTGGACATTTGAAAGATGGATGACCAAACTCACCACAGGTGTAACACTTTCCTGAAAATGTAGTAGAACCTCTACCACTTCCAAATCTGCCTCTATTACCTTTCCATCCACCTCTGAAATCAGACTGTCCCTGTCCTTTACCAGTGTCTTCTTGACTCTCATTGGTTTGCCTTGTTGTAGGGGCTAATCCTCTTCCCCTCATATTGCTGCCTCTTCCTCTCATGGACTTATCTTGTCCTCTATTCATCTTTTCTTCAATCCTGATTGCCATTTGGTAACAATCCTCCACATTCTTAGGGTTAGCTAAAACTAACTCATCCTGTATGTTCAATCTCAAACCAGCCAAGTACCTAGCCACCTTTTCTACCTCATTCTCATGATGACCAGATCTCATACTCAACTTATAAAAATCCTCAGTATATGCCTTCACATCCATTTCCTTCTGCCTTAAAAATTGCAGCTTCTTAAACATCTGAATTTCATAATCCTTAGGCAAGAATTTACCTTTGATCCTTGCTACCATCTTATCCCATGAAGTGATCTTTGACTTCCCTTGTTTCCTTCTCTCGGATTGTACATAATCCCACCATACCAAAGCATGACCCCCTAACTTGGTTTTTGCAATCTTTACCTTTTGATCCTCAGCAACATCTTCACATTCAAAGTGATTATCAAGTGCAGCAATCCAATCCAGTAACTCATCTTCATTCAAACTTCCATTATACTTGGAAACATCAACCTTTACCTTAGGTTTATCACTCTGCACTGCCTTTAACAGTTTTGCCAATCTCTGGTCTTCAGCATCCAGATCTTTAGCTACCTCTTCATACTCTTCAACAGTATCTTCATCTTCTTCAGACTCACTGTCTTCCACTTCCCTCTTTTTGTTCTTTTCCAGGGCTACAAGCCTAGCTTGAAGTGCTTCAGCAAGCTCCTTCATCTTCCTCATCTCTCTGGCATGTTTTTCCTTCATCTCCTGTAATTCCCTTGCAGTACCAGTACCTTTTGGAGGCATTTTGTCAACCTCTCACTCCTCTACCTTTGCCCTTTCGGTGACAGAATCAACTCTACCTCTGCCCTTTCGGTGACAGAATCAACACACAACAGCCCAGACCTTTTTCTGAGCTCTGATACCACTATGATGCAGAGGCATCCACACTATAACCTTGACATACAGCATGGATGTCCGCAACCCTTCATCATCATCATCATATTTCTTGCTAACACTGTCAGCATCATCATATTCTCTTTCGCCGACCGATATCCTCCTGCAGACAAACCTTCGACTCTTCGTCTGTCAGCAGCATCATCATATCCGACTATCGGCAAGTGCAAACATCCTCCTGATGTTCACTGTTCATCTTACCGCCAACCTCTTTCTTCATCATCATGATGTTCAACATCATGTTCATCAGCAGGATATAGAACATCCGGTTCCTCCCATATATCCTGATGATGATACTGTACTTCATGCACCTTTCCTTCGATGCTGACGTCACCCCAATATCCTGATGACGATGATGTCACATGCAGTTCCCTCAATATCCTGCTGCCCGATATCCTGATGACGATGACGTCACATGCAGTTCCTTCAATATCCTGCTGTTGGCCAAACTTAACATTATCGGCCCGCGATGGTTTTATCAACCCGATCTTCTACCTTATGCCAATACGCTCCTCCTCGGCAACACCTGATGATGATCACCCCAAAACACATTCACTTTATGCAATCGACTGCATCATGCTCACCTCCACTTACTCGGATGACGCCCGAAGTAACTGCAGGATATACGCAGAAATATCCTGATGATGCCGTTGTGATGGATTTTCGAACCTTAGCGAATTTCAATCCGCCGAACCTCCTGAGGTGACTCGATCCACTTCCAGGGTGATCTTCCAAACTCTAACTATCAGCACGACCTAGCACATACCCATGCTAGGGTCCTCAACACCTTTCGACTACGATCCTGCAAACATGCACATGAACAAACAGAAAATGCAAACTAAACCCTAACCTACTGTACATGGCCATTCCACCGATTCGACGAATCAACCGGTGGAATGGATCAGCAAATCCATGAAACCACCAAAACAGCAAATCGATCACACAATGGAGAACAAACAGAAAATGAACACAAACAGGATCTCTTATTTGATTTCAAAAGATGCAATACAATGATCAGCCTCTCTCTCTGTCTCACTCTGTGCAACCTAGCTCGATGATCTAAAACCAACCGATCCTCATGCATATATAGGATCTCCTGCGAGTACTACCACTCGACTCCAAGCGGTTGGGAAATCTCTCCAGGCGGCTGGGAGATCCAACCAGACCTACAGCATAACAGCTGTCTTAACAAACTAGCTAAAAATAGCAAAGTATGGTCAACATGACCTTATTACATGCATTGGTCTTATAAGACCTTCTTGGAAACATTAACCAAACCTAAACTAACTAACTGCCTCATGGAGGCCAGCTGTCAGGTAGGTGCTCCTGCACCAGTTGCAAAGTTCCAGTCATTGCAAATAACTGGGCTTAAATAATAACTATGGTCTTATGTTACAGAGATGGCAACCAAAGAAGTCCAAATGTACCATTTCACTTTACTTCCTATTGAGACTACAATTTGGACAGCTTAAGGGTGTTATGGAGTAAAATGTGTCCACATGTCTTTTTACCTCCTTGTTTAGCTCCTAGGTCCTTGTGATTACATTAGACATTCTAAACATTCATCCCGATGTAAAATTGCTTGACACCAATGTAAAATTGGAACAAGGGGCCCTTCACTTATCTTATCCTAGACCCAAAAGGAGCTGAAAGAGTTGGGTGCTACTTGGATCGCATGTGATACTTCACATCTCAAAATATGATGTTGTGACGAAATGCAAGACCTGAAACCTTTTGGGAATGAGTTTAAACATCGTTATATGCTTCTTGTTAGATCCACACCTTTATCTGATGATTCCAAATGAATTCAAAAGCTTGACATGAATAACCAGGAGTTCGGAGGACAGTTATGCTCAACACTTTACTTGTAGACATAATAACTTGATGTGGTACAAGAAAATAAAATTTGTCTGCATGCGGATCATACCTGATATCCCTTGGAACATGTAGTGTCTCCACACACCCTCTAATGACTGATCTATACATGTTTCATCCTCCGCAAAACTTAACCTTATGCAAATGGGCTCTAGAACAATCTGCATTGCTTCTGTCTAAGTGATGGTCAATAATTTGTCCTTTGTAACTTTCCATACAAATGATATGAGGACTTGAAAACTTGGATTTATCATTTCAATACATTAGTAAAGCTGTCTTCAGAACCACAAGATAAAATATTGCTCTATAGAGAAATGCAGACCAACTCAAGATGACTCTGTCTTAGGATGTGCACTGTGAATGCCTTAGTGAGATTTCTACTTTTTGTCATTAAGTGTGGAAGACCCAACTGATTAGATATACATGTGGGAATGCAAGAACTATGCAAGAACATGAGTAATTATCTCTGCATCATTCTCAAACCTGACATATATCATCTCCCAATACTTAGACTATTTTCTCTTCTCTCGAACTAGTTTGTCTTGACCATACTAACTCTTCCTCTGTTTGTAAGTCTATCTATACATTTCCATCTGCTATGTTGACATCAATATATACTATATTAACATCAATGACAACACATATTGCCAACAAGTATATTCTCGTGTTCTAACAATTGGTATCAGAGCTAAGTTCCTTGGTGCTGAAGGTAGATCTTGGAATAGAACACATGGCTCAAAAAGAATCCTCTTCTAAAGCTCTGATGTTTGATATAAGTAATTATGATTTTTGGAGTGTAAGGATGGAAGCATATTTTACCTCACTAGGGTATAATGTCTGGAGAGAGATCATGGTAGATTATGTTGAACCCAATCAACCCATTTTAGATTCAGATGTGAAGAAGGCCCATGAGAATAATGCTAAAGACAAGAATATAATCTTAAGTGTTTTGAACAGTTCAGAGTTAGTCAAGGTTGTGTAGTGTAAGACACAAAGGAGATATGGGAAAATCTCAAAGGTCTATATGAAGGAAATGACACTATAAAGGAAGCAAATTGCAATCCTACAAAATAATTTTTGAGAATCTAAGGATGAAAGAAGTGAACATAGCTAGCTATTTGCTCTAGGTTGATGAAGCAGTCAATGGAATTAGAAGGATGGGTGAAGATATAGCTGACTTATTGGTTGTGAAGAAAGTCTTGAGATCTTTCCCTCACAGATTTGATTCAAAGATCTCTGCAATTGAAGAAGCCAAGAATTTGAAGAAACTCACTATGGAAGATCTATTTGGATCCCTCACTGCCTATGAGATGCTAAATGAAGTCATAGGTCCATGTCAAAAAGAAGTTGCTTGAACATTGTTGTGAAGAATGAAGGAACATCTAATTATTGTTTTATCTGAAATAAATTTGGTCATAAGGTGATGGATTGCATGTCTGAAATGAATAGAAGAAATCTTGTAAGTAGAAATTCTCTTGCTTCTCTTGTGGATGCCAATGTGGTATGTCAAGTTTGCAACAAGTTTGGACACATAGCAAGGTATTGTAGAAATGGTCTTACAAATTTAGAATATCAGATAATTGATGTCATTGAGAAAGACAAGGAGAATGACAATGGAGTTGAGAACTCAATGATTGTCCAAACAACATTTCATGCTCAAGGACAAACCAATATCTAGGTGATAGATAGTGGATGTACAAATCACATGACTGGTGATAAAAGCAAGTTCAGCAATCTTGGCAAGTGGAATGGTGGATTGGTTAGGTTTGGAGATAATTCTTCTACAAAGATCACTGGAAAAGGTACTATAAGCATTGATGGAAAGTCTTAGACACATGATGTTCTTTATGTAGAAGGTCTCAAGCATAATCTTCTCACTGTGAGTCAAATGTGCAACAAAGGATATAATCTCACATTTCATGATCAAGGGTGTGAATCAAGAGAGCAAATTCTAGAAAATTGGTGGCAGAAGGTTTTAAGATAGAAGACAACTTGTATAATCTAAAGGGGGTCAATGAAAGGACTTGTCTTTTAGGACAAACAAATGAATGTTGACTGTGGCATAAGAGAATGAGGCACATCAACTTTGGTAATCTTGTGAAGATCAGCTCCATGCAAGTAGTAAGGGACATGCCAATGATCATCAAGCCTACAAGCACCATATGCAAGGAATGCAGATTGGGAAGCAGACCGATAAATTTCAAGTCCAAGGAATATTCTACTACAAGGCCTTTGGAGCGGGTTCATATTAACTTGTACGGACCAACTAGGACAAAAATTCTACAAGGTGAGAGGTATTTTATGTTGCTCGTTGATGATTTCTCTAGAATGACATGGGTTACATTTTTTAAAGAAAAAATAGAAGCTTTTAGTAGATTCAAGATATTCAAGTCTATGGTTGAAAATGAAATGAATGCTAGAATCAAGTGCTTAAGGCCTGATAGAGGTGGTGAGTTCACATCAAATGAGTTTATAGAATTTTGTCAAGAACATGGAATCAAAAGACACTATGCAGCTACTAGAACCCTCAACAAAATGGTGTTGCAGAAAGAAAGAATATGACTATTCAAGAGATGGCCAGGACAATGTTGAGTGAAGCCAAACTATCTAATATATATTGAAAAGAAGAAATTCATACCGCAGTCTACATTCTTAATAGAGGACAGCTAAGAAAGCATAGCACCAAGACACCTTATGAGCTTTGGAATGGAAGACCAACATCAGTCAAATATTTCAGAGTTTTTGGAAGCAAATGCTACAACAAAAGAGATGAAGAAGGGATGGGAAAGTTTGACTCAAGAGTAGATGAATGTATTTTCCTTGGATACTCAACTACTAGCAAATCCTACAAATGATATAACAAAAGACTGAGGAAGATAGTTGAAGGTGCAAATGCTAGAGTGGATGAAGAGTCACATCAAATTTCAGATGAGCAAGAGGATTGTTGGCTAGATGAACTTGTCTTCATAGAAGAAGTAGTAGAAGTTGAAGAAAAGGATCAAATCCAGGAGAAGACTTCCAAGACTCCAGCCAAATATGTTTAGAAGAATCATTCAAAAGATTAGATCATTGGAGACAAGAATGGAGTTCAGACAAGAAGGTTTACAAGAACAAATGAATAGGTAAACTTTGCTTTATTGTCAAGAATAGAACCTAAAACCTTTAATGAGGCTAGCAAGGATGAAGGATAGATACAAGTTATGGAAGATGAGCTAAATCAGATAGAAAAGAATCAGACTTGGGAGTTGGTACCAAGGCCTATAGACAAGAATGTGATAGGAAAAAAATGGGAATTCATGAAAATATTGAATGAAGACGGAGAAGTGATCAAGAACAAACAAAAGTTTGTTTACAAATGTTATTCACAAGTTGAAGGTGTTGATTATGAGGAGACATTTTCTCTAGTGGCAAGAATGGAAGCAATTAGAATGGTTCTTGCATTTGTAGTGCAAAAGGGATTCAAGGTATATCAGATGGATGTCAAATCTACTTTCTTGAATGGTGACTTAGAAGAAGAGGTCTACACAGAGCAATCTGATGGATTTAAGTTATCAGAAGACCCAAGCATGGTGTGTAGACTTAACAAGGCTCTGGATGGTCTCAAACAAGCCCCTAGGGCTTGGTATGTAAGATTGGATAAGTACTTACTCTAGCAAGGTTTCAAGAAATGTACCATAAATAGTATTCTTTACATCAAAATTGAAGGCGACACATTCTAATTGTCACTGCGTATGTTGATGACATAATCTTTTGTGGATATGATGAGATGTGTAAGAAGTTTACAAGAGAGATGTATAAAGAATTTGAAATGTCTATGCTAGGAGAACTATCCTTCTTTCTTGGACTTCAAATTTCTCAATCAGATGATGGCATCTTTATCTCTCAAGCAAAGTATGTCAAAGAAATGTTGAAGAAGTTTAGCATGGAAGATAGAAAGCCTATGAGTAGTCCAATGGTAACTAGATGCCATTTGAGTAAAGATGATGAGTCACTTGAAGTTGATCAAACTCAATACAGATCTATGATTGGATGCCTACTATATCTAACATCATCAAGGCCTGATATTATGCAAGCTATATGTTTGGCTGCAAGGTTTCAATTTGATCCTAAAGAAACACATGTGAAAGTAGTCAAGAGGATATTTAGATACTTGAAGAGCACTTTAGAACATGGGTTGTGGTATCCAAAGGGTGATGACTTTTCCCTGAGTGCTTATACTAATGCAGACTAGGCTAGCAGTATTGATGATATAAGAAGTACCAACAGAGAAGATTTCTTTTTGGGAGACAAATTGGTCTCATGGATTATCAAGAAGTAGGATTTTGTATCCCTATCAACTATAGAGGCAGAGTACATAGTAGGAACAATAGATGTTGCGTTCAAGTGTTGTGGATGAAGCAAACATTGAAGGACATCAACGTAATATATGATTAGCCCATTCCTATTCTTTGTGACATTACAAGTGCCATCAACATTTTAAATAATCCAGTGATGCACTCTAGAACCAAACACATATCTATTAGGTATCACTTTTTGAGAGAGAAGGTCACAGATCAAGAAATCAGATTGGAGTATGTGCTTACAAAGGATCAAGTTGCAAACATCTTCACCAAGGAACTTTCTAAGGATATGTTTGAGTATCTCAGAAGAAAATTAGGGGTTATTGCCCCTCCTTCTAACTAGATGCATAGATGGTGCATCTATCTAGGGGGAGTAGGTCAAGACATATGTTTATCCCTGGATTGATGGAGGCTACCTCTTAGGGGGAGCAGGTAGGCATGAGGTTGTGAAGGATGACAAGAAAAGATCAGTAAGGGGGATCTGAAAGATGAGGAGCATGAAAGAAAATCAAGAAGACTATAGACAAGGGGAGCTAAAGGAGAGAGTTCAGAGGAAAACTGCTAACCTTTTGTACTTGATGTCAAAGGGGGAGAAATTTACATATCAGGTTAAGTGTTGCTATCAATGCCAAAGGGGGAGATTGTTACATTTGTGTTGTCATTGATGTCAACAATGCTATCATGAAGAAGGTTGAATGTGAAGTTAATAAAAGTAATGACAGTAGTGGTATGGTTTGCTGATATGTTGTGTTGATTAGTGATGTTCAGAGAAGCAAAGTGATGAGTATATGTTGTAACATGATCAGAGAAGAAGACAAAGGTGTGATGATCAGAGATGGATTAGAGAAGTTGTGAAGTAAAGGGTAAGATGATGGAATCCATGTACTATGTATATTGATTGGATCAGTATCATCTATACACAGTTGTACCCTATATTCTAAAATTCATTGACAAAGGTTGTGCTAACATGAAGAGTCTCGTTTTGATGAAAAGAGTTGTGATTATTGTTGTATGATGTTGTGAATAATGTCTTTAGTATGGTGAATGTTGTATTTATCGTTCCCTGATGAAAAGCATTGCTTAAATATCTTAAAAGAAAGATTTAGGAAGTCTAAGGCACTAGAAGTTGCATTAAAGAAGCTTAGGAGAATGCTCCGTATTCCTTCGCATTTGAAGGTATGACCTTGTAGTTTGGGAGTCAGACAAAGATAGGTGTGAAGAAGGTATGTTCCTCATTTTAGAGCTTGAAAATTATTGCAGATGATTCTAGAGCTTGCAGAGTGAAGACAGAGGATCATGATGGTTGCAATCAGGATGTGTCAAAGAACTGCTCTGCATTTCCTTGATTTTGAGAATGAGATCCCGTGGTTTGGAGGATGGTTAGTTATAGACAAGAAGATGGAGCTATATTCAAGTTTTAGTTGATATGATGTAATGCAAAGGTCCTCCGGAGTCAGCAAAACAAAGACATATCATGCTACTAATTAGAGTTGTCTAGAAAAGAAAGCAAAAGCCACCACATTTCACTGCAATTCATCTTTTGGCTTTGATGTTTGGAGGATGAGTTCAGATATTCAGTATGATTGTTCATTTTAGGTTTCAAGTGTTAAAGTGCACCGCAAGTTGGTTTTTTCAGTGCTCTATCTCAAGACTGGTTGTTCAATGTCTGTATGTGATACTAGGTTTAGTATCTATTTGATTGTGCTAAAAGAAATCATATAGTTTAGAGGAAGGAATGCTTGAATAGGTTTGTGAAAGTTTTATGTTGCTTGTGAAGTGATCTGCATGATGCTAATTGGTCTCTCCTATACCGTTTTAGGTCTGGAGCTATTTTATGGAAGGTTAAGTATTTGATAGGTTGACTTCATGTGTCCTGATGATTCCGCCAGATGTTTTGAAGTTTGCGCCATCTTGGAAGAGGGCATTAAGGAAGAACAGGTCCTAGTTATCACTCAGATGGAACTGAATTGGATTTCTACATCTTTTAGAAATTGAATTGGTGTGGTCATGGACATTTCATGTATACACATTTCATCTTGGCTAACGTGGGAGAAATATTTTGTAATTTGTGGAAGGTATAAATGAAAGAGCCTGTTTGAGGTGAAAAGAGAGTGAGTGTGAGAATGTGCGAAGATGTGTGAATGAATGTGAAAGTAAGTATGTTTGTGAAGATGTGTTGAAGGTAGCGGAGTTTGCTATGCAGAGAAAGTGAAGGTTTGTAATAGAGTGAAGTGTGCAGAGGTGGTTGATCAGTGAGATCTATTGAAGTGTGATTCTGTAAGTGATCGATTTGATTGTAATTTCAGGGAGTTTGTCCTTCCTTGGGTTGAAGCCCTAAAACTTACTGTAATCTATTTTATGATCATTATTTATGAGGTTGGATTGGGACAGTAGATCCAAGTAGCTTGCTCACTGTGGTTTTTCCCTTCTTGGGTTTTCCTCGTAAATTTGGTATTGTGGTTGTGTGCTTATTTGTTGTGCTTTAATTGGTTTAATTTGTTGATCCATTTGATTAAGGAAGTTAGAAGTTTTGGTTGACAAAGTTAAAATTGGAATAAGTTTTGATATATACTGATTCACCCCCCTCTTAGTATATCCTTGTGTTCTAACAAGGATTAGGTGAACAAGCCATTGCGTAGATGACATGATGTCATAAGACCCATGATTGCAAGGATGCATAGAGTGACTCAATATATGTTTACACCAATCATCTAAGCTCTCACCCTAGACTTGTCAAGAATGACTAGTAGATATGGACATATGTCTTTATGACTAATTTATGTTATAAGTAAGACCAAGAGAGTTGTTATGAATAAAGAAAATAAATTCATTAATAAGAATTTTGTCTCCAAGTTGAGAAAAGAGTGAGTGAACATATGACTTTGTTTATCTAAATCTTTGGCCAAAGTAATGCAAAAGTCACTGCTTGCATTCTCGGTTCACGGTGCACTAGATAGCTAAACAATTAGAATGGGTCATACATAGCTAGAGATAGACTAGAGTTGTAACCCGATTGTCATTAGCTAGGACACATCACTAGTTCTTAGATAACATATGGATCAGTTGATTCTCATTATATATTACCCTCGTGAAGGGAAGGGTAACTTCCAAAAAGGAAGGTGAGTAGGGGACCACCAATCTATGGTTGGAGGAAAAGCGCCAGGCTGATGCTCCCTCTCTCTCTCTCTCTCTCCTGTAGTTGACTATCAAAGACTTGTGAACAAGAATACATTGCTTATTTTGTAAATGATATTGATAAAAATTGTAAGTCGTAAGAAAAATGACCAATTGTTATATGTGCAATTCTTAGTCACATGTGAAGAGACCTTCTTTGGAAATATGTATATTGTACTTGGGTATTGCAAATGCAATTTTTTGATTCTGGATATTTCTCTTTATATTTTAAAAAAAAAAGTGTGAATATTTTCTTAATTATGTTTGAGTTTATTTAATATTCCAGTTGGGATGTTACAAAGGGAATCACTCCCTTTAAATCCTGGTGTGGCAAGAAACCTTCAGAGTTTTTGGTTCCATTGCATGGGCACACATTCATTAAGAGAAACATCAGGCCTTAGAACCTCAAAGTTAATCTTACACCTTTGTTGGATACCTAGATGGTGTCAAAGGATATTTGCTCTTGGATCTTGAGATACATTAGATCTTCATTGAGTGAAGTGTACATTTTGCAGAAATCTTTTCTAGCTTGTCCTCACATCTTCCTTCCTCTACAATGGATTTAGATGATAGTGACTCAGAGGATCTTCCTCTACTTGCAAGGTTGATCATAAGGCTCCACCTCACCCTTCATAAATTTTAGGTTTAGAGGTTGAGGACTCTCCTCCTCCATCCCCTTCTAGTTCACTGGGCTTGATAGAATCTTTAGTTTGTAGGCACTCTTGCTGGTGATCCTTTAAACACTTAGATGACTTGGCCACAACAACAAGACATTTCACATTCCTACATTGTACAACTTTAGATCCATAATCCTTTAATGAAGCATTAGGTATATTTGAGTGGGATGCAACAGTGGAGGAAGATTATAAATCTTTGATTTGGAACAACATATGGGAGCTTGTTGCACTTCCTAAGGGAAGAAATCTAGTTAGGTGTAAGTGGATCTGTTGAACTAAATTTACAGTGGATGGATTGGTTAACAAGTACAAATCATGACTTGTGGCCAAAGGTTTCTCGTAGGTTCCTAGTGTTGACTACATAGAGACCTTTGCCCTCGTCACTAAGATTAACTTCATTCACTTGACTCTTGCTATTATTGTATCTCTCATGGTTGGGCTATACATCAGATGGATGTGAAGACTGTATTTCTTCATAGGGATCTACATGAGGAGATTTACATGGAATAACCACAAGAATTCATTCAGGACTCTTCATTGGTTTGTTGATTAAGGTAGTCTCTCTATGGACTCAAGAAGGCTCCATGGGTTTGGTATGCCAAAGTATACTCCTTTCTTCTCTTAGTTATGTTTTCTAGATGCTAATCAAGTTTGAATGTCTACATTTTGAGATAGGAGAACACTCTTCTCTTCTTGGTTCACTATGTTGATGATTTGATTGTCACAAGGAGCACCTCATCCATCATTGTGAGCATTAAGACTATTTTGCATGATAGATTTGTCATGATGGACTTAAAGGTCTCTTGCACTACTTTCTTAGGATGAGATTGTTGCAAGGTGTGCACCCTTGGTCTCCTTGTGTTGTACATCACAATGCTTGGGTTCGTGACAAGGATTAACCACCTCCCATGGATTCATTAACTCCAGCGGTTGTATTGGGCATTAATAGGTCAATCTTTTGGTGCAACGACAACTGTCTTTCCAAAAATTGGTATCAAAGTCTGAGTCATAGGTTCGAACCCCTCGCTTGTGCTGGGGGATTGTTGCAGGGTGTGTGCCCTTGGTCTCCTTGTGTTGTACATCGCAATGCTTGGGTTCGTGACAAGGTTTAACTATCTCATGTGGATTCATTAACTCTAGTGGTTGTATTCGGCATTAATAGGTCAATCTTTTGGTGCAACGACAACCATCTTTCCAACTGTCTTTCCAACAATGATCAATCAAACCTCTTCTAGGATCTCTCTTGCACAACCCAAGTGTGTTAGTGTAGGTTTTTATTTCCTAGTCGGGTTATTTATTTTCCCTTTTTTCCTAAGTTTTTCGTACACTTTTATTAATCTTGCTTAGGATAATAAAGCATGTTTTATTAGGTGAGGATTACGAGGTGTCACCTTCCTACATGTGAGCATCCATTAGCTATCTTGGGAAGATACTTTGTTACCTTTAGTCTGATAGATGGTTGCTCCTCATTGATCGGTGTTGCCACCACCTCCCTCTCCTTGGTCTATATAATATTTCTACCTAGCTTGTATTTTCATTTGATATTGGAGATAGTTATCTAATGCTATTTTGTCATTCAAGCATTTCACATCAGTCTCTTAGTATCGTTGTTATGCTGTTTCAATTACTTTTGCATTTACAGTATTTGTTTCTAACTCTTTCAATTGATTATAGGTTATAATCTAATTCATAGATTCAAACATGGTATTACAACAAGTTTTGTAATGTTAGATTCTTTGTAGAGATCTTGCAAAATCCTATATGCTCTTCTCTTGCATTTTCAAATGATCTAGAGAATTAGAAAGGATTTATGAAGATCCAATAATCTTATTTTTGCATGTATGAGATCTGGGTGATTGCAACAACTTTAAGTAGTCTTGCAGCATTTTTGACTATTTGGTTGCATCCAGGAGGCTCTTGAAACTCATTTTTGGCTTTTGCTTCACTCATTTTGGAGATAATTGGCCATACTTACAAACAAGGGTTTTGAAGCTCAAATCTAAAAATTGGCTTACATATTTTGTGTTTTAATCAATCTTGTAGGTTGTTGCATGTCTTTTCTTGTCTTACATAGATGATGTAGCCTTTGCATGCCATTTTTTGGTTGTTGGGGTCATTTTTTATTGCTAAAGGCATCTTTTACATTAGATTCACATCTTCTGTTCATTAGAAAGAAAACACCTTCTGGGTTTTGTTCGCAGCATTGAAAAACTATTTGGGTATCTATTAGTGTTTGCATGAAGCTTATATATTATGCAAAAACTAAATCAGAAAGCTACAATAGACCCCCTTTCCATTAGCAGTTGCAGATTTGAAGGCAGTTTGCAAATGCTCTGTTCTAGCTCATATTGACTCCATTTCTCGAGATTTTTTTTTATTTAGGTTATTTTTTCGAGCTTTATGAACTAGTGTAGGTGTTGTTTGATTTTGATGCATAAATTTTCTAGAAATTACATATTCTCACTCATGACACTGTAGAATTCTTGTTTTGGGAACTTCGAAGAAGCATAACTTTTGCATAAAACCTTGAATCAAGGTGATTCATTTTTTGAAAGTGCATTTTTTTGTGTACTTTGTAGTGGTGGTATTTATTTCACTTAGTATTGTGCCAAAGTTGTATTTTCAGTATATGCTCTTTTTGAGGTTTTGTAATGCATTGAAATCAAGGCCACTAAGTATTTTTTGCTAGTGGCAGTTGTAAATGCACTACTTATAAAGTGCCAAATCATTTTTTCTTGGGGGGTTCTTTGATTGAGTGAAAATGAGGGGGTGTCTAATGTGCTCTCTTTGAGTTGTAACCATTTTGGGGGTTCCATAGATTTTAGTTATTTCCATCCTTCTATTGTTAAGCTAACCTTAGAGAACTATTTATCTTGGAAACAAGGGATAAAGAATCAATGCCTTGAGCAGGATCTTTTGCCCTATCTCCTTGGACTCGTTCCTGAGCCAAGTGACTATGAATAAAAGAATGCATGGTTCAACAACAATGACATCATCTATGGAATAATATGTTTGACTATTTCTAAGGATATACTACATCACATAGAGCACACTATGTGCCCTTTCACTTCTTGGACCATCATCCAATAGTTGTATGGAGGCTTTGGATCTTCATCTGATAGTGATGTTTCCTTAGATGATCAGGCTCTTGTCGATGATACTAAGACTTTTGTTGCCCCTTCTTGTGTGGAAACATCCTAATGGGATGATCAGTCTATTTGGTTGACATACATTGATGCCCCATCTACAGTTAAGGACATTCCTACTATACATGTTGCTACTTCAGAGTTCAGAGTTGCTTCTTCAAGGGCTTTTGATGATTCCTTGCAGTAGGATCATATACATCTTCTGGATTCACTTTATTGGGACCAATTTCTACCATACATCTCTTGTTTGTTTGTAGAGTCTCACATTTTGGATCTAGATGACACTCTTGAGTACATTCAACTCCTCTTTGATGATAGTTATTTCATCACTGTTATCCCATCTTCCTATTCTTTGGATCTTGTACCTCTTGGTTCTACACATGGGATTGGATTGCTTTTGCCTTCGTGCATTGAGGCATCTTCTAATATTCACATGGAGACACTTGAGCAGAGTTCTAAGATAGAGTACATCCTGAGACTTCCTTCCTCACCTTGCTTCTTTAAGTGGGAGTTACTCAGAATTCACCATTGGAGTAGTTTCTTCCTAAGGGGAGAAATGTCATTTGCCACAAATGGATCATCTTCAACATTCATATATGGGCATCCTCTTTTGGCACAAGAACTACTTTATTGTGGGGGCTTTCATAGTCTACTCTTTCTCTCTCTATTCTAGGGGAATTTTATGTACATGGGTACCTCATTAGGCTTCATTCACTAGGACCCATCTCTATATCCACCTAAGCTACTCTTAAGGGGGGTGTTAGTGTAGGTTTTTATTTCCTAGTTGGGTTATTTATTTTCCCTTTTTTCCTAGGTTTTTCATACACTTTTATTAATCTTAATTAGGCTAATAAAGCATGTTTTATTAGGTGAGAGGATTTTGAGGTGTCACCTTCCTACATGTGAGCATCCATTAGCTATCTTGTGAAGATACTTTGTTATCTTTAGTCTAATAGATGGTTGCTCCTCATTGGTCGATGTTGCCACGTCCTCCCTCTCCTTGGTCTATATAAGCATGCTATCTAGCTTGTATTTTAATTCGATATTAGAGATAGTTATCTGATGCTATCTTGTCATTCTAGCATTTCACATCAGTCTCTTGGTATTGTTGTTATGCTATTTCAATTGCTTTTGCATTTACAATATTTTTTCTAACTCTTTCAATTGATTCTGGGTTATAATCTGATTTACAGATTCTAACAAAGTACACTCTTGATCTTCTAGCTTGTTTTTGAATGGATGGTTGTAAGCTTACATTGTATTTCTATCTAGAGTTAAACTTGAGGTGTAGTGGTCCACTCCACTTGTTGATGCTACTTTTTATTGTCAATGCATTGGTAGCCTCATCTACGTGACTCATACTTACCCAAACATTTCATTTATAGTTGGCATATTTTTACACTTCATGATGGAGCCACATGAGATTCATTAGAAGGCTTCTAAATGCATTGTTCACTACATTTAAGGTGCTCACAGATATAGGATTCACTATACAAAGTAGGCATAAGTTTAAATTTAATTGGATACACGGACTCGAATTGGGTTGGTGATCTTGATGATTGCATGTCCACATCTGGCTATAGTTTTCACCTTGGTTGGATGGTCCCATTTGTTAGTAGAGTAAGAGGCAGCATGCCATTGCTCTTTCATCAATTGATCCTAAATATTGAGGAGTTGTTAATATAGAAACTTGGGCTAGACTTAGCTTCATAAATTCCTCACTAATCTTGGCATCACTTTTGAGAAGTCATCAGTCATCTATCATGACAACTAGAGTGCCATCCAGATATCACATAATCTAATCCCTCATTAGCAGGCTAAACACATCAAGATCCACATGCACTTTCTTTAGGAGCTAATATAGGAGCAGGTCATTGATTTGGGCTATTGTCCTATAATAGAGAAGGTTGTCGATATCTTCACAAAACCTTTCTTTGAGGGGAACTATGTCCATCTTCAATCCCTCTTTAGGGTGCAAACATTTTTTTAGTAGGGGTCACTTAGCCCTTCTTGCTTCATCCTCTCATAGGGGAGATTTTTGCCACTAGGTTTTCTCCTTTTCTATTTGAGGGGATCTTTTTTACATCGGTAGCTCATTAGGCCTTGTCGCTGGGGCCCATCTTTTATTTTCCCCCTAAGTTGTACTTAAGGGGGGGTGTTAGTGTGAACAAGGTATATTTCCTAACTAGTTCATTTTGTAGGTAGTTCTCCATTTAGGTCCTTTTTACACATTATCCCACATTTCTTGTGTTTTAGTCTACTAGGTAATATACTGTATATACTCACCTAGATTTCTTTTGTAAACACACATTCTAGATTGCTTTCCATTTTCTATTGAATATAATACAATTTATTTTTTCAACTCTAGATTTCTATTTGTGCTTTCCTTTAGTCATTTGCACCTTGGCTGGCTTCACAACCAAATCTTACACTCTTTATATATTAAATATTTAATCACATAATACTTAATTAGTATTTTAGATTCATTCACTAGTTATTTGAGCTTTCATTTATAGTAGTTTGTCTTATTTCTCAATATATTTTGTACTCCACATGAAGATATATCTCAATACAGGTTGCATGATTATATTATTAGTCAAAAATAAAACACAAATGATGCTACCTTATATAATACAACTACTCTTTTAATGTTTCACAATAATGTCATCCATGAACTTGAATATGGGATGCTCCATGTTTTGTTGACCCACAACATTCCCATTACAATTGAAATTCCAACTAGATAGCCTATTAGTGATAACTTTAAGAGAAACAACTAAAATTTTCTATAAACTATTGGTCTATCCTAGCTAAGTGACTTAATTTTCATGGCGAATCCTTCCTTTGTTTTAAAACTATTAATTTTCTTGGAAAATTTATGCACATCACTAGAAATTTCAATAAAATCCCATTGAATTATAGCTAATTGCATTAATTTTCTTGGTGAGTCCTTCCTTTAAAAAAATATTAATGTGTTAATTATAAAATCAATTGTTATCTAAATTGTGTGTGCATCAATATCCACACAATTGGTCAGCATAGTCCCCCATATATTCTTTTTCTTTTTTGAAATGATAAAATGGGGGCTTCGGGCAACATCCACGAGTGAGGTCAAGGGGCCAACACCCTCTCATAGGGTCCAGGGATATCAACCTTGATGCACTCTTGTTTCAATATAGGTGGGGTCATGGGGTAGAGCCCCTCACCACCAAGAACAAATCTACTATTGGGAAGGTGTTGTAGAACACACGAACCGAACATTTTAAAAATCTCACTCCATTTCTACTACAAGCTATGAATGAATCTACACCTTATATTACCCCACTAATCTAACAATTATAATATCTTTTCAAAAAGTAATAAGCACATGCATTTTAAAAGATTTAGCTAACCTAAAGTTGCTATTGGTCCATTGGATTATTTATTGATCAATGGTTGATATTTTGGGAAAGATTGAGTGATTGTAGCAATGTCATCTCTCCAATAGATTTAGGAATGTCACTGTTGAAATGATATCTTGTTCAATGTTGAGAATAATTGAAAACCTTTGAGAGGTCCAATGTTCCAAAGAATGTTATCTAATAGACTATTATTGGAGTAGTAATAATAAGATCTCAAAGCTCTCACAAACTTTATATCTTGGAACCTTTGTTCTTAACTATTATTTCATCTATATAATTTTCCTGGCTATTCAAATAGTAATAATATACTATTCAAGGATTTATGTGTTTTTTGATGGATTTGTCATTGCAATGATCTTCATAAAGTTATTTGGAATGATCCCTAGAAAATTATTTATTGACATATACAAAATTTAAGGATTTTGCAATTTCGTTAATTGCAATGGTATTTTACCCTTAAATTTATTATTTTAGTATTAAAATTTGGAGACTATACAAACTTTTAACCCATTTTTCCATGCTCCCTTGCAAACTATTGTTTTTGAAATCAAGGATTTTTAGAGTCCTAAATTTTATAAGTGATGATGGAATATCCCTTGAAGTGCATTATCTCCTAGATACAATGTCTCAAGAGAATATATAAATTCTACTGTAAAGTGTGTTAGTGATGTGTAGATCTTGTTGGAGCATTTCTCTTCTTTTGAAGAAGATGAATCTTGAAGTCTAGAGGGGAAATTTGTGAAGGTATATAACTCAATATGGGTTGGTGTCCAATAATTTGGTTGTTTTGGAATTTAGGAGTTTGGGAAGGCATAATTCAGAATTGAGGAGATTTTATAAGTTGGAACATGGTAATTATGCTTTTAGGAGGGAGATGAGATAGCTTGATGGAGTACCTCCATAGTTCTATGACACGTCTCAAACTTTGATACTATCTGTGGTTACTTTTTGTGGAAATAATATATGATTAAATGTGTGTTAGATAGATAATTTATTATTTTGAAAGATGAACGATTATTTTAATATGGAAAGATGTAATGAAATGAATATAATATTATGTTAGTAATGCTTTGGCTATTTGGTTACTAATCTATTAACAGGAAATTGGAGTTTACTATGAGTTGTAGGTTGTTGAAGACAAGGGCACCTGGTTGAGGTAAAGGAGATTAGCATCCTGGCAGGGTTAAGATGGAGGGATATCATTCACACATTCACGTAGTGACATGTAGCTGCATATGTTTGCATATTGAATGATTTAATAGTTTAATTTAAATTGCATTTTTATTTTATTTAAATTATATGATTTTAGTGCATAGTTAGTTAATGGTGATTTAATTAGATTATTTAATTCATTGTTATTTAAATATTGTGAGTGCTTATAAAAAAGAATAATTGAATTAGTTATTTAATTTGTTTTTATTTAGAGAATAATTATATTCTATTTAATTATACATTGTGATAAATATGTAAATTATTTTAATAATATTTTAGAACTAGAAATAGAATAAAACATGATTTTGGAACAAAAACTGAATTTAGGAAAGAAAAAGCTCTAGAAAATGAAATCGCTTGAGGAAGAGGAAACAATAAAAGAAGAGTTAAAATTCATTTCTTGCACACCAAAACTCATATTTAACATCTTGCATTCTCAAAAAGCAGGGAAACTCTTCATCTAAAAAAAATGCATTCAAAACAAAAAGAAAGTGTGGAAGCATTTTTGAGCAACAAAAAGAGGGAACAATTCAGATCAAGAAGCCTCTATAAAAATATGTGGGAATCAAGCATTCGATTGGAATAGGGAGAGAATTCCAGGTTCTTATTTAATCTTATATCATTTGTGGTTGTTTGTGTGTATGAATCTTTTTCTTATGTGCAAAAACCATGATATTCTATTTGAAATCGATATGTAAAAATATAAGCAACTGGCTGGGGCTTTCTAAAAGAAATGTTTTGTTTCGATATATATATATATTATGATCGATATATATGTATATTGGATCGACTGTATTTTACATTGGATCAATTGTATGTTATATTGGAGCAACTGTATTTATATTGGATTGATTGCATGTTATATTGGATAAACTATATTTAATATTGGGTCGATTGTATGTTCTATTGGATCAACTATATTTTACATTGGATCGATTGTATGTTATATTGGATCGATTGTATGTTATTTTGGAATGATTGCATTTTATAATGGATTGACTGCATTATAATGAAATGATTGTGAAGTTGGCACTAAGGCCATTGTATATGGAGTACGACACAGCGTCACCAAATGGTACCCTAGTCCCTTAGGGACTGCAACCCCATTTGGGGATGACGCCCCCCCCTTTATTCACTGTTTTAATTATTTTCAAATGTTTGCATTGTGTATGGCTTACATCTGAAACCCTCACAAATATATAAATATTTAGCATGAAATCAATATCGCTGTTCTTACTGTGTTTGGGCGCTGTCAGTCTCCCAATTATAGTTTATTTGATAATGTATATATATATATATATATATATGAATTTCATTTTTTTCTGCATATATATATATATTGACTATAATTTTTATTGTCTGGAAATGAAATGGTTTATGACTGTATTCGATTATATCATTTGATAACTTAGTTTTTTGCAATTATATATATATATATATATATATATATATATATAAGTTCGTATTGATTTTGTTTGTTGGAAAATGTATATTCTAGAACAGAACTGCATTGTTGAGTGGATTTTAATTTGTCAAATTGAATTATATATATATAATATCTGAAATTGAATTTATTGTACTGCAGCAAAAGAAATATTCATTCTATTTTATATTTGCACCATTGAAAATGACTTGTATGAACTTTTGAATTATTGAGTTTCTTGTAAAAGGTTATTTTGAGAGTATTCTTTGGCAAAACTAGCCATATATCAAATCCCTTTATTTATGAAAGAAATGCATTATATTTAATTGGTAGATCATCACATCTAAAATTAACTAGATCAGGAACAATTGATATAAAATAAGGAAAATAGTAAACTTTCCAACAAGCAAACTAGTGAAATCAACTGAATATTGGAAACAATGATTGAATTTGAAATATAGATATTTATGGCTATGGAAAAACAAAACTTAGGAAACTGTGCTTTGTGTATTTTTTGTAAAGTATGAACTTTCGAGACAGGATGCTGAATGTGGGCTCCCAGAGATGATAGTTTTACTTTTTCTAAAACTATCATTTTATTTATTTGCTTGACCAAGCTACTATACCATTGACATAAATGGATTTGTTTAAAAGCCTAGAACTATGTTTGTCTCTACAACATCATGTTTACAAGAGTTTATGTCATTCTAGGATTAGGATGCATATAGGCAACAGGTACGCATCAAGAGATTCCCTCCTGGTTACACCATTCTAGGTTTCTAGGCTCCTTGTGCAGGGTCCATGTTTTCAAGTTAGGAAGAAACCCAAGGAAGTCCAGTACTTCATGGTTGGGTGGAAAAAGCACCTCAACCACTCTCTTGGTCTTGGTTTGTAGATGATTGGAGGATCGAGGCAACCAAGTTTAGATATTTTTATTGACATAGATATTTGCTTTATATATATTTCTTTGTATGGCTTCATTACCAAGTTGCTATTGTAACATGATTCATGGATATCTTGATGATAATACTTCCTTGTGTAACATTGAAATAGATGTATTGTAACACCAAGTCAGGTGTATGTAAACTAGTTTGTAATTCATTCTAGTTTATGAATATTTATACTTATTCATGTATGCTTGCCATTCTATGTTATTATGGATATCTGGAAACTATTAATGATTGATTATCTTACTTATGGAATATGCTTTTCTCTTCAAGTATTATGTTTAGTTGGTAAATTTCCGCACCTTACATTTGGTATCAGAGCACTAGGTTCAACTCTTGGACCTATGCCTATTGATGCATAATTGATACCTAGGTCTAATTCTTGTGCTAGGATGGTGTGTCTCTTAACGACTGCGAGGAAGTCAGTGAGAAATGAGAACCACCACAGAGCCAAAAGGGAAAGGAGAGCTATAGTGTGAACCATCCAAGGAGTTAATGATGATGGAGACATATGGCTTGGAGATGAGGAGACCCTAAGTCATGCAATTGCTCGGGTCAGTAAAGTGAAAAAGGAAATGAAGGCAACTGTCAAACCAGTACCCTTACCTCTCATTAGGGAATTGCCTTTGGAAAAAAGTGTGACTCCTGCAATGGTGGATAGAGACCGTAGAATTCTTGATATAATAGAAACGGTCTCAAGTGAAGGGGAAGAGGAACCAGAAGAGTTTTCTTTATCCGAAAGTGATATGTAAACTTATTATTTTCAAGAACCTCTATAGTGAATAAGGATGTAAAATTCCTCCAATAAATGAAATGAGACTTTGTTTTTAAATATGTAAATGTTTTGTGATTTAATGGGAATTGAGATGATTCAAAGTATGTGATGTAAAGATGGATTGTATATGGTGACAACCTATGAGTGGTGATGTGTCAATGAAAATGAATTAATATGAAAATATATAATCCTGATAAGAGAAAGAAAATCACATGTGAAATAAGTAAAGCTAGGAATGATGGATAATATTGACTGAGCCTTTTAAAAGAGGAAATCTAGAATGATGTTTAAAGACAAGAGTGCCTAAAGCAATATTAGGTTTTGGATAAGATAATTTTTGAGCAATACATTAATCTTTTCAGGATGTGAACATGGATCTAGTAGAATCCACATGATCTTTTCAGATAGCAAGGTTCAGATGTATTAAGGATTTTCATTGGTGACCATGATAAAAGTTGCTTTTGGGTGAGCCATTGTAGTGTTTGAGTATACTCAAGTGACCTTTGTAGGGTCACGATCATGCTTATGTGACTACTTTTGATAGTGGAGTGGAATACCATGTCCTTGAGTATAATTGAATTTGGCATACGAAAAAGAATGATCACTAGTTATACTTTTAATTATTGCCTTATTGGTAAATGCTTGATTGAAAAGAATATTACTTGTCCCATGGAGAACATGACCCTCAGTATGGATTCATTTTGTGGTTGTAAGATAGATAGTTGGGTAATGGCTTATGTTCCTATTTTTCCCTAGTATTTATGTGGAACCTCAGTACTTATTTTTGTGTTGCATTACGGAAAAAGGAAGTGTAAAAGGGTAATTGCACAGGTCTTGTGATGTTGGAGTGTTGGAATCTTGAGTGAAGTAGAAACCATGATAGATGAGAAGTATCAAGCGTTACTTATTGGAAAGATGGATATATGTTTGAGAAAGATGGAGTCTTAAGGTATTAAGGATGGATATATGTTCTTAACTCAACAAAATTGAGGAAGCTTGTGCTTGAAGAATTTTACAAAGAACTTTATTCAGTGAACCCTGGTGTAACGAAAAGTGATAGAAGGATATCACCTAATTTGTAGCTGATGTTTAGAATGCCAATGAGTTAAGGCTGAGCATGTGCATCCGGTGGGACTTTTATACCATATAGTGTGCCTTATTGAAGTTTTTAAAGTGAGAAACGATAACCGATTCCTGTTGGAAGAAGGGTGAGTGGTGATATCTTGGTAGTTAAATGTTTGTTGGTGTATGAATGCATGATTTTGCATGATGATCATAATGCGATCTTTGTTTTAGGTGTCTTGAGTGATGTTTTGTGGATACTAGAAGCATTTTTATGTTATAGATAAGTTTGGAGTCTTGGGAAGACTTGTTGTTTTGTGCAATTGAGTGTGTTCTCTTCACTCACCCAATTTTGGATCCAGGCATAGTGTAGCATCGTACTCCCTCTTTAGTGGCTAGAATTAGTCACATAGTTCTTGTAATGTGAAACTTTTGAATATTGATTTTTGTTTATTTGACTTTGTAAGGGACCAACTTTGAAATTTTTATTTCTTTTATGGAAAAGTATAGCCATCAAAATTGATGTTTATTTATCTTATGACCTTGATGGCACGTTGTATTTACTGTTGTAATTATGGAATGCCCCGCCATGCAACCCTAGAGAGTTAGGCTAACAGATGCTAAAATTACAGAATAATTTTTTTTTGAAGCAAGTAAATGCATTAACATTAAATAAAGTTGACACTATTCACAACATTTAAATAAAATGAATATCTAACACCTCTAGGGAACATAATTGCATCAGATAAACATAAATCTATAACAATACAAGTAATATGCATTATGATACGACAGAAGAGGATTACATCATTCATTTGGAAATATGAATAGTTAAAAAGGTTTCAATGCAAGATTATATGATTACAAGACTTATGACCAATTACATCAGTTTACAATATACAACAAGATTATACAATTCTGGAAGTATAGCACAGCTCTAAGGATGCAATACAATATGGAACTGGAACACTTCTGCAGTGATCATGAATAAGGATGATCAAGAAAAAACTAATGGATTAAGCTCTTCCAACCCACCATGTGGAACCCTGAGGTCCACCCCCTAAGCTAGGAGATAACAATGAGGTTCCACTAAGTCAAGGGATACAAGTAGGGAGATACAAATTTGACACAGACACTACAGATTATCAAGACTACACAAATCATCAAGAAAAGACAGTACTCCAGAGGCAACAACAAAAGATAAAGAGAAAGTAACTAGACTGCAACAGGGAGAGTGTCATCGCATGGTCCTAACATGGGTTATCCAAGCTCTCTCTCTAGAAACTGGCCCCCATCTATGGTTACCCTGGAAGCCTCTCTCTAGGCACCAGCCCCATAGGGTGACACATGTGGAGCCAACACATCCTCTCATGGAGACAAGGAGGTCGACATTACCAACTAGGCCTTCTCATCCCATCCTTAGCCTGTGAGAGCACTCAAGGCATGGGTGAGGCATCATACTTATCTTGTTATGTGAGTTACTACCCAACCCACCTAGAAAAATTATTAAGTTATCACTTGATTACAACTTCAATGGGGTTATCCAGGAAGCCACTTTGGGCATCGGCCCCACCATGAAAGCCACTCTCCTACATGCAACTAGCAACCCCTGACCAACATCCAGAAACCAAACTCATATCATGCATGGACAAGGGACTGTAAGGCATCTATCTTTTTGTAAACCAATACATTACATAGACAATTTTAAATTTAAAACCTCAAACCACAAAACTTTCCCTTATCCACTTCAAAATCTCAAATCAATTAAAACATTTAAAAAGACATGACTTAATGTTAAACTAGAACCCAAGTAGCCAACCTCTAGAATCGGTAAATTGAAACACAATACCACTATTACTACATCCATTTCCCGATATGGAAAAATGAGGATTTAAATGACTATTATATTCCAATAGAACAATATGACTAAGAACCAAAGAATAATATAATTGTAATGCCCCCTCATTTTTGGCTTGTGATAGCTGCTAGTTTTACATTATTCTTTGTTTGATATGAGATAGTTGTTAGTTTTTCCTTTGCATCCAGACAGTTCTAAGACATTTGGATTATTAGGCCTATGGTTATGCTTATTTTGATCATTGTTGTTGTTATAGTTATGATGAGATGGACATGTTTAGTGATGGTCTAATATTATCATGTTTTATGCATCTGATTGTTAAATAGAAATGGTTATAGTTTTGTTTCAGAGTAGGGACGGTGTAGTACTACTTGGTTCGAGCACCCTACTATGATGTGATTCTCTGACTCGATGTGTTTGATATATATGCAGTTGATGTGATATAACCCATTGTTCTTATGTAGGTTGTAGGTACCGAGCCTTGACTCCACTTGACTTAGCAGGTCTGAGCGGACCCTACACCATGGATAATGCTGACGGAGATAACATGAGGTCTATTCCCTAGGTTAGTTCAACCTTTAGTTGGTTGGTCGTCATGTGGTGTGAATGTTTTCTGTCGAGTTTTGGGTAGTTAGCCCATGTGTATCTTGGTAATGCGTAATGAGGTAATATTATATTAAGAATATTAATAGCTTGTCAAATATTATGGTACTTTGCTTAACTTGGAATATTATTTAAGTAAATTCTAATATAGATTAAAATGGATTATGTTAATGGTTTTATTAGTATCTATGTCATAAGTCTAAAATGCATAATTAGTATATCGTTATTTGAAGAATAGTATTGGATAGTAATTTAATGATTTTGGATAATAATTTATTGTGGGCTAGTTGTCGAATATGTTTGGAGATACGGAAATTCTATGTTAAGTAAAATTTCAAATTTCTCTTAATGAGGGGGATTGTGTAACAGATTTGGGGGTTACTGAAAATTAATGGTTGTTGTCTATTTTTGGTCTCGGGGGTGGTTTTGGTGTTAGGGGGCATTTATGGCTCTTGGCTATTTGTTTTCTGGGGGGATTTTTGTTTGGGAGGAGGTTCTCAGAGAGGAGGGAGGAAAATCATCGGATTCAGAGGCTTGGGAATAGAATTCCGAGTATGTTTTATTGTTTCTCAGTATGTGTAAAATTCTTTCTGCAATCGTTGATGGTCTGGAATTTAAATTTTGTTTGTAATGTTATTTGCATGATGGATGAATATTTGTCCTTCAATCACTTTTGTTATGTTTGAAATCTACTTGCATATGTGAATCTCCATTGCATTGGGGTCCATTGAATTTCTTGATGTGGTGCTGAAAATCATAGGTTAATACCTTGAAGCTAGGTTGCTGATATCCTGATCTTGTATATATTTCCGCATGCACCTTCATTAAACTCACTTCATTAATCTCAAGTTCTTATAATAATTCTTATTGCTATTTTTTTCCCCCTCTCTTAAGAGCATAGTGAGTGAGTGTCCTCTATTATCATTGTATCCCTTGAAGCTGCCTCATGGTGCTCTGGTAAATTCCTCACTGTTATACCATCATTCCATAACGATATTTTCAGAGAACCCTTGATCTTTAGCTATTCGTGCATCAACTGGAAGTCAACATTAGATGTATAGCTAGTAATTTTGTAGTTGAAGCCAGTTTTCATCACCGTGTGACCTATATAACTTCTCAGCCATCAAAATCAATTGTGTTTCGCTTGTACCATTAAATGGAAATTTCTTTAGTTAGTTCTATCTAAAATGTTTCATTTTTTTACTGTCTCAAGTAATTATCTCTGTAGTTCCTAAAGGGCTACCAACCTTCTAATTTCGACGTCACTTAATTGATGTGTCGATTGGTAAATTTCAATTGAGGCCTTTGTGTCAACAACCTAAATTCCCTTTTCATTGCTCTAATTTTTGGTTGTCAAAATTTGCAAATTTACTAACGAATGGTATACCTGAGATTTAGTCGACTTCCTTGCTGAGCCGTCGTTCACTCTAGCCAGTGAGTTCGTGGTGCACCTCTTGCAACTTTCCCTGCTCATGATTTATCCCACTTGATAACTCCTAATAATGATTAAACTTTTAATGCCATCTCCTAGGTTGTACCTGGGTTTTCGAAGCTCATGTTGCATGATATCTTCTTGGAATTGTATTATTTTTTTCTCCAAACGCCGCCTTACAATTTTTTTTACCTTCTCTGGATTGTTTCCTTCTCTTTGCCTGAAGGAAAACGTGATTGACTGAGTTTGACACTTTATGCAGTATCAACATTAGTGTTCTTCCTCTGGACAGACGCCGCTGTACGGTCCTTACTCTTCCCTCCTATGAGTTATTTCTACCTTTTAGTGAGCGATCTATAGGTTTGTGCAACCATCAATTTTTTTTGCCACCTCTCTTGATGGCGCCACCTTACGGCCTGGTTTTAGATTTATTCATCCTTAAACCTTGCTTCCTGATAGCATCAACACCCAGGGAGGGTTGTTGCTGCTGATTTATTAATTTCTTCTCCTCATGACCACGTTTGGGTAGGCACTAATCCCTGTGCTCTTGATTGGTTTTCTCCAAAGCTTTCACTCAATGCCTTCATTTTGCCAGATCAATTTCTTTGGCTACTCTTTGAAACCTCTTTATCTCTATACGAATCCTCATCTCTAGTGGAAGTGTAGGTATATCTCTAGTTTCCTTTTCGCTATTAATCGACTTAGTAGGAGGCATTAACTAATTTCTATGTTTTTTTTTAGAAAGTTTCCCTAAATTTTGTCAAGGCTATCAAGTAGTGAACGTTGGCCTAAATGAATTTAGTTATGAGCCAATTATTCCATTTGACCATTAAGGTATAATTGATAGTAGTCAATTCATTAGAGATGTTTGTGATATGATTAAGGAAACACTAATTTACTTGTAGTGTTTTGCTAGGTTATTATTCGAATCTTTCCAAAAAAAATCCAATTGTTTCCTTCCCACCTTACCAATTTATTAGAAAATAAAGTTAATGATCTTGTTGAGTGATGGCAATGGTGATTATGTTAGGTTGAATATTTACAATATTTTAGTTATACTTTGGTAATTGAATTTGTAGAAGTTAATAATGGTATTGATGGTACTACAATCTTAGGATTAAAAATACTCATTTTATTTTGATATAAATTTGTTTAGTAATGACTCTACATTATACCTTGTTTTATTAAATAGATAATAAATTAGAGTTTTTGTATTAGATTATAATGATAAATCTAGCAGTTAGACAAATATTAGATGAAATTATAATACTGGAATGGATTAGTATATGATAATATTAGGAATTTATTAAAATAGGGTGAAAACCCTATAGTACCTTCCAGGTTAACAAATGATTCAATGGTATTATGTTGGGTTAATTTTAAATGTGGTCTAGCTGAAATTCCATTGTCAGTTAATGGCGTCATGTAGTCTTGATGTAACTGGGTTATTATACTATTCTTTAGTTATGAGTTATATCATGTTTACTAAGTGTCATAGTTGTTTAAACCCTAGTTTCCTTTTTGAGAGATGCACTTTTTGTATAGTGGTATTGTTTCTAATTATCGACTCTAGAGGATAGGCTACTTGGGCCCCAACCTATTATTGTGTTTTTCTATTTACTTGAGATTTTGATGTGGATAAAGGGAAGTTCTATTGTTGTGGTCAAAGTTCAAATGGCTTATGTAATGGATTGGAATCATTTGTAACCGTTGTCCTTGCATATTTTGGTTTGGGGTGATTGGTCTGAGATTGCTAGGAGAGTGGCTTTCATGGTGGGGCCGGTGCCAGAGAGGCCGCTTGGGTAACCCCAATGGAAGTTGAAGAAAGTGATAATAAGTTATTTAGGAGGGCTGGGGTAGTAAATCACATTACAAGATAAGTACGATACCTCACCCATGCCTTGAGTGCTTTCGCATGCTAAGGATGGGATGAGAAGGCCTAGTTCACAAGGCCAACCTCCTTGTCTTCATGAGAGGACATGTCGGCTCTGCATGTGTCACCCTATGGGCCCGGTGCCTAGAGAGAGGCTGGCAGGGTAACCATAGATGGGGGCCGGCTTCTAGTGAGAGATAGCTTGGGTAACCCATGCTAGGACCATGTGATGACACTCTCCTTACGTAGTTCTGTTACTTCCTCTTTATCTCTGTTGTTACCTTTGAAGTGAAGACTTGTCTTCATGGCTGATCTTAGCTAGATGTTTTGATTTGTCTTGTTTTGGTGAGTTCTGTCATGTCTGTGTAGTCTTGTTATCTTATTTTGTTTGTATGGAGTCTGGATTTTGTTATTGTGTTCTTGGTTGTATCCTTGACCTAGTGGAATCCTCATTGTTATCTCCTAGCTCAGTGGGGTGGACCTCAGGGTTCCACATGGTTGGGAGGTAGAGCTATCCATTGGTTCCTTGGATGTTGTTTTGAGATTAATGCAGAAGTGTTCCAGTTCTAGTTGCTCTACATCTTCAAGTTGTTGTATTCATTCATAATTGTACTATCTATAAATTGATGTAATTGATCTTGTAATCTTGAATTGAAACTTGTAATGATTTATCTCTATTAATGTATAATGAATTATTCTTCAGTAGTATCATGATGCATATCATTGGTAGGGTTTTAAATTTTATCTGATGCAGTTAAGTTCCCTAGAAGTGTTAGCTATTCATTTCAAGTTGTTATTAGTGCAGTTATATCTGATGTTTAATGCATTTCCTTGTTTCAAAAAAAAAATTTCTATAATATTTTCTCTTGTTAGTCTAGCACTCTAGGGTTTCATGACGGGGCATCACATTTGGTATCAGAGACACGTTTAAACACTGGGTACTTTGGTTATAACTGAGCCCATTATGTGACCTAGTACTTAAACTTTGTAGATTAACTAATGTTTTCCTTTCTGTGTGTAATAAATCATCTCTTGGTGTTGTAGGTAGATGCCTAGAGGTAGGGGTCAAGGTCGTGGCAGAGGTAGGGGTCGTGGGAGAGGTGGTAGTGGTACACCTCCTCCCAGTTCTCCTTATGAGACTACCCATGAAGGTGGGGGTCAGAATATGGAGGGTCAGGGCCAGCTTGAGGGATCCTAGTTACAATAGTTACTTGAGGAGGCTCTTGCCTGATTAGGACCTAGACAGGAGGGTGAACAACCTAGAGGGGGTCAGGAGGTAGACTAGTCAGAACCTTAGGAAAGAGAAAGATCTCCCAGGCATAGAGAGTTGACAGCTGAGGCCACACTAGCCAGCCATATGAGTGATCTTTTGAGGGCACGCCCTCCCATCTTTGATGGAGCTGGTAGAGGTCTGGAGGTGAAGACTTGGTTATTGGATTTAGGCAGGTTTTTCACCATGCATCCTTATGGCAGCAACACCAAAGCCAGATGTGCTATTTTACATCTCTGAGGGTTTGCTTCTACTTGGAGGCAGTTAGAGGAGCAAAAGCTGCATTTGGACATTAGCACTATGTCTTGGGAGCTATTCTTAGAGAGATTCAGAGCCCATTTTCTATCTGATCATTGGAGGCAGTGTTGCGCAGATGAGTTCTATGAGCTGAGGTAGATGGCCATGACAGTTGAGCAGTATGAGCGCAGATTCTATGAGCTCAAGCAGTATGCGGGCATCAGAGATGATGAGTCTATGTTGGTGCAACATTTTATCAGGGGCCTGAATGCCCAGATTAGCAGAGGGGTTCATGTATTCAAACCTAAGTCTATGGAGGTAGCAGTGGAGAAAGCCCAGCTGGTGGAAGAAAATTTGGCTATGGCACTCGGTGGACATACAGGTGTGCATATTGGTAGTGCACCTTCTTCAGGTTTTGGTTCACGTGGTGGACATACTCAGGCTTCAGGATCTCATGCACCCTTGAAGGGTGGTCGGTAGCAGCACTCTCAGGCCAAACCAAAGAATTATCAGCCACAGCAAGGTAATAGATTTCAGTCTAAGAAAGACCGATCTTGGCAACGCAATAAGTGCAATCACTTTGATCAGCCAGCTCAGAGTACGTAGTCCATAGTGAGCAGAGGCAGTTTCCAGCAGTCTAGTGCTTTCCAGGGTGGCAGTGGTTTTGGTAGAGGCACCGGGTGCTTCTCTTGTGGCCAACAAGGCCATATTTCTAGACAGTGCCTGCAAAAGGGTACATCAGGGGTTGGACATCGATCGACGGCTTCAGAGACAATGGTTGGTGATGCAGGCAGATCACGTAGAGTCTTTGTAGCAGTGGATAACCAATCGATAGGTAGACCATCAGGGCACTGTGGTGGAGACTTCAGGTTTCATGTGAGGTATTGGTTTTTCTATTCTTTTTGATTCCGGTGCATCTGATTCATTTATATCTCCTTCTCTTGTGGAGCGTTGTGGCTTAGTGGCAACAAAGCAAGATGATAGGTGGCAGGTTGAGTTAGCTTCCAGGGCTAAGATTATAGTTGAGTCTCTAGTTCCTGGGTGTGAGTTGGGGATTGGCTCTCTATCTACTACTATAGACCTTTGCATCCTACCCCTTGGTCCATATGATATAGTTTTGGGGATGGATTGGTTAGAGACCCATCAGGCGATGATCGATTCTCAGCATAAGTCTGTTAGATGTGTGGATGATTCTGGTGTAGAGGTGGAGGTTGTAGGAGTTTAAAGACCTATTTCCCTACGTATGATTTCTGTTATGTAGTTTAAGAGGTGCATACGTCAAGGATGTCAGCTTTTTGCAGTTTCTATTAGTGACTTGGAGATGGAGGAGAGTCAAGAGGCATCTCTTGATGATCATCCTCTATTGAGGGAGTATGCTGATGTTTTTCCTTCTGAGATTTTGGGGATGCCACCTAAGCATGATATTGACTTCAGAATTGATCTTGTTCCCAGCGTAGAGCCCATCTCATGAGCTCCATACAGGATGACCACTCAGGAGCTTAAGGAGCTCCGACTACAGTTGGAGGAGTTCTTAGCCAAAGGATTCATTTGACCTAGTGTCTCTCCTTAGGGAGCACCTGTGATCTTTGTGAAAAAGAAGGATGGATCTCTACGGCTGTGCATCAATTATCAATAGCTCAATAAGGTGACAGTGAGGAATAGATACCCCTTGCCTCAGATCAATGATTTATTTGACCAGATTAAGGGAGCCAAGGTATTCTCTAAAATTGACCTTAAGTCAGGATATCATTAGTTGCAGTTATTTGAGTCAGACATTCACAAAATAACATTTCGTACCCATTATGGGCATTATGAGTTCACAGTAGTACCATTCAAGTTGACGAATGCACATTTAGTTTTCATGAACCTGATGAATGGTGTTTTTTGCACTTATCTCAACAGGTTTGTCCTTGTGTTTCTAGATGATATATTGATCTATTCGAGGACTATGGAGGAGCATGAGGAGCAATTGCGTCAGGTGTTGCAGTGTCTGAGAGAAAATCAATTGTATGTTGATCTGTCGAAGTGTGAATTCTTTTAGACAGAGGTGACGTATTTGGGTCATGTCATCTCTGGAGAGGGTATTGCGGTGGATCCCTCAAAGATCCAAGCTATTATGGATTGGCCTGCACCTACTAATGTTTCTAAGGTCCGCAGTTTTATGGGTTTGGCAGGCTACTATCACCGTTTTGTTATGGGGTTTTCGAGGATTGCTCATCCTATTACTTCTCTTTAGAGGAAAGGGAAGAAGTTTGTTTGGTCAGAGTAGTGTTAGGCAGCTTTTCAGACCCTTAAGGAGTAGTTGACCAGTGCACCTATTTTAGCAGTTCCTGATCCTACCATGGATTTTGTGGTTTGTACAGATGCTTCCTTGGAGGGTTTAGGAGCAGTTCTGATGCATGATGGTCGCGTGATTGCCTATGAGTCTCGCAAACTCAAGGATCACGAATTGAACTATCCCACTCATGATCTGGAGTTAGCCATAGTTGTGCATGCCTTGGTGAGGTGGAGGCATTTTCTCTTAGGGCATCAGTTTGAGATGCACAGTGATCATCGTAGCTTGTAGTATATTTTCATGCAACCAAACTTGAATGCAAGGTAGATGCGTTGGATAGAGTTCTTGTGCGAGTATGACTTTGAGGTCAAGTATATTTAGGGCAAAGAGAATGTGGTAGCAAATGCTCTTAGTCATCGGCGACATGAGATCTCAGCAGTCTCTCTCACAGTTGACTTGAGAGGTCAGATTCTCATAGTACTTCCTACCGACAGTTGGTGCCAGGAGGTGACATCCGAGATTGAGTTTGGTAGACCTTTGGAGGGTAGAATCTCTGGTTACTCTCTTGAGTCAGATGGTCTTTTGCGACATTTGGGTTGTATCTATGTTCCTAGTTCTGAGGGTCTTCGTACCCTAGTGTTGTCAGAGGTGAATCAGGCAACTTATTCTGCTCATCCAGGTGTCAAGAAGATGCATGTAGATCTGCGTCAGCTATACTTTTGGAGTGGCATGAAGCGAGATATTGTAGATTTTGTGTTGAGGTGTCTTGAGTGTCAGAGGGTGAAGGCGAAGCATCATCACCCTGCAGGTCTTTTGTAGACTCATTTGATTCTAGAGTGGAAGTGGGACATCATTTCGATAGACTTCATTGTTGGTTTGCTAGTATCCTCTCGTCGACACGATGCTATTATGGTCACTGTGGATAGGTTGATGAAGGTAGCTCACTTTTCTCCTGTTTGTTCTTCTTACAATACTAATACGGTGGCTAGAGTGTTCATGGAGGACATCGTTAGACTTCATGGGATTCCTCATAGGATCATCTCTGATAGGGATCTAGTGTTCACTTCTACCCTTTGGACTTCTCTACAGCATGCCTTGGGGACACAACTAAACTTTAGTTCAGCTTACCATCCTGAGAGTGATGGGCAGACCGAGAGGGTTAATCAGGTTCTTGAGGATATGCTTAGGATGTATGTGATGGATCAGTAGAGCCATTAGGAGGACTATCTGTACCTAGTGGAGTTTTCTTGTAATAATGGGTATCACAGTTCTATCACCATGTCTCCATTTCAGGCTTTGTATGGTCACCCTTGTAGGACCCCTCTAAGTTGGGATCATCTCAAGGATAGAGTTCTTCTTTGTCCAAATATGCTTAGAGATATGAAGCAGTAGGTCAAGAGGATTAGAGAGCATTTGGTGGCAGCTCAGGATAGATAGAAGAAGTATGCATATGCTTATAGGATTGATCAATAGTTTTCAGTTGGTGATCAGGTGTTCTTGCGTGTGTGACCGCGAAAGAGTTTGATCCATTATGGAAAGGGCTCTAAGCTGGCACCACGCTTTGTTGGACCTTTTGAGGTGTTGGAGAGGATCGGTCCTATTGCTTATCGTCTTGCTTTGTTGCCCAGCTTTTCATGCATCCATGATGTGTTTCATGTTTATGTACTTAGACCTTATTATCTAGATATTGCTCATATTCTTGATTGGACTGCTCTATAGGTAGAGGACAGGCAGCTGGCTTTGGAGCCCGTAGGCATTCTATAGCACATGAGACTTGCTCTCAGGGACAGAGATGTGGATCAGGTTAGGGTCCTGTGGGATCCTAATGACGAGACTTCTGCTACCTGGGAGGATGCTTCTAGGATGAGAGAGTTATACTCTTACTTGTTTGCAGGCTTCCAGGAGTAAGCCTGACTCTAGGGGGAGGATGTAATGCCCCCTCATTTTTGGCTTGTGATAGTTGCTAGTTTTACATTATTCTTTGTTTGATATGAGACAGTTGTTAGTTTTTCCTTTGCATCTAGACAGTTCTGAGACATTTGGATTATTAGGCCTATGGTTATGCTTATTTTGATCGTGATAGATTATGATTGACTGATTTAGTTTTGACATGTGGTATGAGTTTATGATGACATTGTTGTTGTTATAGTTATGATGAGATGGACATTTTTAGTGATGGTCTAATATTATCATGTTTTATGCATCTGATTGTTAAATAGAAATGGTTATAGTTTTGTTTTAGAGAAGGGACGGTGTAGTACTACTTGGTCTGAGCACCCTACTATGCCGTGATTCTCTGACTCGGTGTGTTTGATATATATGCAGTTGATTTTATATAACCCATTATTCTTACACATGTTGTAGGTACCGGGCCTCGACTCCACCTGACTTAGTAGGTCTGAGCGAGCCTTACACCATGGATAATGTTGATGGAGATAACATGAGGTCTATTCCCTAGGTTAGTTCAACCTTCAGTTGGTTGGTCGTCATGTGGTGTGAATGTTTTTTGTCGAGTTTTGGGTAGTTAGCCCATGTGTATCTTGGTAATGTGTAATGAGGTAATATTATATTAAGAATATTAATAGCTTGTCAAATATTATGGTACTTTGCTTAACTTGGAATATTATTTAAGTAAATTCTAATATAGATTAAAATGGATTATGTTAATGGTTTTATTAGTATCTATGTCATAAGTCTAATATGGATAATTAGTATATCATTATTTGAAGAATAGTATTGGATAGTAATTTAATGATTTTGGATAATAATTTATTGTGGGCTAGTTGTTGGATATGTTTGGAGATATGGAAATTCTATGTTAAGTAAAATTTCAAATTTCTCTTAATGAGGGGGATTGTGTAACAGATTTGGGGGTTACTGGAAATTAATAGTTGTCTATTTTTGGTCTTGGGGGTGGTTTTGGTGTTAGGGGGCATTTATGGCTCTTGGCTATTTGTTTTCTGGGGGGATTTTTGTTTGGGAGGAGGTTCTCAGGGAGAAGGAGGGAGGAAAATCATCAGATTCGGAGGCTTGGGAATAGAATTCCAGGTATGTTTTATTGTTTCTCAGTATGTGTAAAATTCTTTCTGCAATCGTTGATGGTCTAGAATTTAAATTTTGTTTGTAATGCTGTTTGCATGATGAATGAATATTTGTCCTTCAATCACTTTCATTATGTTCAAAATCTACCTGGCTATTTGAATTTGCATTGCATTGGGGTCCATTGAATTTCTTGATGTGGTGCTGAAAATCGTAGGTTAATACCTTGAAGCTAGGTTGATGACATCCTGATCTTGTATATATTTCTGCATGCACCTTCATTATACCCACTTCATTAATCTCAAGTTCTTATAATAATTCTTATTGCTATTTTTTTCCCCCTCTCTGAAGAGCATAGTGAGTGAGTGTCCTATGTTATCATTGTATCCCTTGAAGCTGCCTCATGGCACTCTGGCAAATTCCTCACTATTATACAATCATTCCATAACGGTATTTTTAGAGAACCCTTGATCTTTAGCTATTCGTACATCAATTGGAAGTCAGCATTGGACGTATAGCTAGTAATTCTGCAGTTGAAGCCAGTTTTCATCACCATGTGACTGTAGGAATACACACAACACTAAGAGGGGGGGTGAATCAGTGTTGTTAACAATTTTAACACTTTTTACTCCTTTTGATTAATTAAATTTCACAATTAAAGAATTCTTCAGAAAGAACAAAGAAAATATGCAGAGTATCAACACAAAAACTTGACACAAGAAATTTCCCAAGTGGAAAACCCTCCTGGGGTATAAAAACCACTCAACTGCCTCACTGGCTTAACACAAAATTTAGTTTACAACTGTCTCACTGACATTACAATTCTGCCTCACTGGCTTCTCTGCATGTCTCACTGACATTACAACATCTAAAATTCAATGAATAGTACAACTCAGGGGATTTCCCTGTTTCAATAAGATCAATACCTTATTTCTTCTTTTCAAACTCAGACAAATGTATATTTTCTGTAATCAACCTTCAATAGTTATTATCATATCTTCAAAATATTTCATACCTCTATCTCTGCAAATCAATCTCAAAAACAACTCAATTCATTCTTTTCAATTTCATAGACACTTTCACTGCAATACTGAAAAATTTAACCTTCTCAAAATTTATTTTCAAAACTTTATCCTTCTCTAAGAAAATATTGTTCTACTCTGATCCAAAACATCTCCAATCTTGATTGCACAATCACATCAACAAAAATTAATGCTCTTCTCTTCAATCATAAAAACCTTTCAATCTGTATTGCATCATCATACCTACAAAAATTCATCTCATAAAAATCTTTCATCTTCTCAAGAAATCTCTCTCATCTTCAAAAACCTCTCATTAAACTCTTTTTCTCAAAACTCTCATACATCATCTCTGATCTGCAACACTTTATATCTGCCATGAAAAAATCTCTATATACAAAATGAATTTCCATCAAAACAATAATATCAAAAATTGATTCAACTTCCACCATCATATTTCTTTCCTCACACATTCTCAAAAAAATAAAAACTAAAACACCAAAAATGAAGATTACATTCTTTTCATCTTCTCTGTCGTAGGAAACCTTCCAAATCTAACAAAAAATCTAAACAAGCTTTCTAACTTCATTCTTCAAGTCTCCACATCTCTTATGCTTCGCTGTCTCACTATAATAGAAACAAAAAATCATGATTTTCTTGCCTTTTTAGAAACAGAAACCGTCAAATTTAAACCTTGTTAAATGAGGCTCCGTTTGAATCTTTACCATTCGATGGGAACACCCCCGCCAACAATCATTTGAAACTTAGCTGTTGATCGGCTTTTTCGCGCCCACTTTTGAAGCTTCCACCGGCGCTCACCCGAAGCCTAGCTCAAGGGGCCGGTAAGAATTACGAGCCAACACCCCTTAAGTTATAACTTAAAAACCCGATGACCTTCTCAACCGGTCAATGAACAGTTAAAAGAAAAGAGCACTAACGTTTAGAATAGGATTTTAATGAAGTTTAAATTAGGTCTTGTGAAATAATGAAGAACTACATAAACCACTATATGTGGCATTTGTCACTATAAACCATTTGTAAGATAATACCAAACAATGCCAACCTTTGCCTCTTTCACTGAAAGATAATTCCAAACCTTCAAACCACTGTGATTACAACAGGCCACAATCAAGAGTGTACCATAATTGCATGAAGACTAATCATAATGCCAATCTTTGCCTCTTTCACTGAAAGATCAAACTGAGAAGATCATGTCACTGATGAAGACTAAATCACTGCTATCATTACCATGAAGGACCACTGAAATGACTAAGTCACAGAACAACTTCACAACACTGATTGCATAACCAAACATGATATGTACCTGATACATGATCCCCTGTGATCAACTATGAAATGCAACAACCTGATATTTTGACATCAATGAAAAGACAATATGCTCACCTGTGAAATGTGCTACAGTGACCTATACATCTTCTTAGCCATCAAATCAATTATGTTTCGCCTGCACCATTCTATGGTAATTTCTTTAGTTAGTTCTATCTAAAATGTTTCATTTTATTAGTGTCTCAAGTAATTAACTCTGCAGTTCCTAAAGGGCTACCAACCTTCTAATTTCAACGTCACTTAATTGATGTGTTGATTGGTAAATTTCAATTGAGGCCTTGTGTCAACAACTTAAATTCCCTTTTCATCGCTCTAATTTTTGGTTGTCAAAATTCGTAAATTTGCTAACGAATGGTATACCTGAGATTTAGTCAACTTCCCTGCTGAGCCTTCATTCACTCCAGCTAGTGAGTTCATGGTGCACCTCTTGCAACTTTCCCTACTCATGATTTATCCCACTTGATAACTCCTAATAATGATTAAACTTTTAATGCCATCTCCTAGGTTGTACCTAGGTTTTCGAAGCTCATGTTGCATGATATCTTCTTGGAATTGTATTATTTTTTTTTCTCCAAATGCCACCTTACACTTTTTTTTACCTTCTCCAGATTGTTTCCTTCTCTCTGCCTGAAGGAAAACGTGATTGACTAAGTTTGACACTTTATGGAGTATCAACATTAGTGTTCTTTGTCTGGACAACCACTGCTGTACGGTCCTTACTCTTCCCTCCTGTGAGTTATTTCTGCGTTTCAGTGAGCAACCTATAGGTTTGTGCAACCATCAATTTTTTTTGCCACCTCTCTTGATGGTGCCACCTTACAGTCTGGTTTTAGACTTATTCTTCCTTAAACCTTGCTACCTAATAGCATCAGCACTCGGGGAGGGTTGTTGCTGCCAATTTATTAATTTCTTCTCCTCATGACCACATTTATGTAGTCACTAATCCCTGTGCTCTTGATTGGTTTTCTCTGAATCTTTCACTCGATGCATTCATTTCGCTAGATCAATTTCTTTGGCTACTCTTTGAAACCTCTTTATCTCCATGTGAATCCTCATCTCTGGCGGAAGTGTAGTTATATCTCCAGTTTCCTTTTTGCTATTAACCAACTTAGTAGGAGGCATTAACTAATTTCTATGTTTTTCTTTTTTTAGAAAGTTTCCCTAAATTTTGTGAAGGCTATCAAGCAGTGAATGTTGGCCTAAATGAATTTAGTTATGAGCCAATTATTTCATTCGGCCATTAAGGTATAACTGATAGTAGTCAATTCATTAGAGATGTTTGTGATATGATTAAGGAAACACTAATTTACTTGTAGTGTTTTGCTAGGTTATTATTCAAATCTTTCCCCAAAAAATCCAATTGTTTCCTTCCCACCTTACCAATTTATTAGAAAATAAAGTTAATGATCTTGTTGAGTGATGGTAATGGTGATTATGTTAGGTTGAATATTTACAATATTTTAGTTATACTTTGGTAATTGAATTTGTAGAAGTTAATAATGGTATTGATGGTACTACAATCTTAGGATTAAATATACTAATTTTATTTTGATATAAATTTGTTTAGTAATGACTCTACATTATACCTTGTCTTATTAAATAGATAATAAATTAGAGTTTGTGCATATTATATTAGAATGATAAACCTAGTAGTTAGATGAATATTAGATGAAATTATAATATTGGAATGGATTAGTATATGATATTATTAGGAATTTATTAAAAGAGGGTGAAAACCCTACCTTCTAGGTTAACAATTGATTCAATGGTATTATGTTGGGTTAATTGTAAATGTGGTCTAGCTGAAATTCCATTGTCGGTTAATGGCGTCATGTAGTCTTGATGTAATTGGGTTATTATACTATTGTTTAGTTCTGAGTTATATCATGTTTACTAAGTGTCATAGTTGTTTAAACCCTAGTTTCCTTTTTGAGAGATGTACTTTTTGTATAGTGGTATTATTTCTAATTATCGACTCCAGAGGATAGGCTACTTGGCCTCAACCTATTATTGTGTTTTTCTATTTTTATTGACTTGAGATTTTGATGTGGATAAAGGGAAGTTCTATTGTTGTGGTCAAAGTTCAAATGGCTTATGTAATGGATTGGAATCATTTGTAACCCTTGTCCTTGCATATTTTGGTTTGGGGTAATTGGTTTGAGATTGCTAGGAGAGTGGCTTTCATGGTGGGGCCAGTGCCAGAGAGGCCGCCTGGGTAACCCCATGGAAGTTGAAGCAAGTGATAACTTAATAAGTTATTTAGGAGGGCTGGGGTAGTAAATCACATTACAAGATAAGTAAGATACCTCACCCATGCCTTGAGTGCTTTCGCAGGCTAAGGATGGGATGAGAAGGCCTGGTTGGCAAGGTCGACCTCCTTGTCTTAATGAGAGGACATGTCAGCACAGCATGTTTCAACCTATTGAGTTGGTGCCTAGAGAGAGGTTGCTAGGGTAACCATAGATGGGGGCTGACTTCTAGTGAGAGATAGCCTGGGTAACCCATGCTAGGACCATGCGATGACACTCTCCTTACACAGTTCTGTTACTTCCTCTTTATCTCTGTTGTTACCTTTGGAGTGCATACTTGTCTTCATGGTTGATCTTAGATCGATGTTTGGATTTGTCTTATTTTGGTGAGTTATATCGTGTCTGTGCAATCTTGTTATCTTGTTTTGTTTGTATGGAGTCTGTATCTTGTTATTGTGTTCTTGATTGTATCCTTGACCTAGTGGAATCCTCATTGTTATCTCCTAGCTCGGTGGGGTGGACCTCAGGGTTCCACGTGGTTGGGAGGCAGAGCTATCCATTGGTTCCTTGGATGTTGTTTTGAGATCAATACAGAAGCGTTCTAGTTCTAGTTGCTCTACATATTCAAGTTGTTTTATTCATTCATAATTGTACTATTAAACTGATGTAATCGATCTTGTAATCTTGAATTGAAACTTGTAATGATTTATCTCTGTTAATGTATAATGAATAATTCTTCGGTAGTATCGTGATGCATATCATTGGTAGGGTTTTAAATTTTATCTGATGCAATTATGTTCCCTAGAAGTGTTAGCTATTCATTTCAAGTTGTTATTAGTGCAGTTATATCTAATGTTTAATGCATTTCCTTGTTTCAAAAAAAAAATTGTAATATTTTCTCTTGTTAGTCTAGCACTCTAGGATTGCATGATGGGGCATCACAATAATAAACCAATTATGTCATTACTACTTGATGCTAATAACTAACAATGGAATTTCAAGCAAAACCATATTTAAAATTAACTCAACATATCACCATTGAACAATTTAAACCGGGAAGCACTATAAAATACAAATACTATTACATTCTAGAATTATAATTTCATCTAATATTTGTTTAACCATTACCATAATACTTCAATTCCAACATAAATATCTTCATAATCACTACCCCATGTATGATTTCTAAAATCTTTAAAGTTATGTTTCTATTATTAAATCTAGATTAGACTATATCGGTAATTTCAAATCCTAAGAAAAGAATCTTAAAAAAAAGAATCAGTCCTCAGATAACCAAATATCATGTTCAAAAGCACTAAAATAAACCACTAAGAAAGAAACATACTAATATGATGGATTAAGATATGCAAGAACAGATACTATATCAGAAAGAATATAGATATAGAATGTTTTGATAATGATAAGAGACTTCGAAATGGAAATGATCTAGTAGACATGCATGCAAAAGTGAGAGCACAGACAATGTGCATTAATTGTTCAGCAAATTGCCTCAAAGAGATGTCAAATTATGGAATGCAATGATTAAAGGATATGCATAGAATGGATTTGTAGATTTAATAACAACAATCAAGATGGCATAGGAATGTTTGTCACTACTTGATACATATCTCTGAATTGAAAAACTAGGTAATGCTAACTCTTTTGGATATAGTTTTCATAGGTAAGAGCTAAATCTTATATAAAAATTTTAGAGAAACCCAATTTGAAAATATAGAGTTATTGGTGACGCAACTAACTGTTTTTACAGAGATGAAATGGGTGAAAGGTAGACAGTCACAAAATATTCATATCTCCAAAAAAACAAACTGAGTATGGAAAATTTTTGGATATGATTTAGGTAACTAGGTCATGCACCATATATCAAACATGTAGAGGAACCCAGTTCATAAAACTAAAATTATGGCTAATGTAACAGACTACTAAAATAGAGACGAAATGGCTGAGAGATAGACAATCATGAAACATTCATATCTCCAAAACAATAAATTGGGTATGGACAATTTTTGAATATGATTTAGGTATCCAGGTCATGCACCATATATCAAAAAGTTAGAGGAACCTAGTTCGTAAAACTAAAGTTATAGCTAATGCAATAGACTGCTAAAATAGAGATGAAATGGCTAAGAGGTAGACAATCACAAAACATTCATATCTCTAAAATGACAAACTGGGTATGGATGATTTTTGGATATGATTTAGGTAACTAGGTCATGCACAATATATAAAAACTTTAGAGGAACCCAGTTAATAAAAATAAAGTTATAGCTAACGTAATAGACTATAAAAACAAAGATGAAATGGGCAAGAGATAGACAGTCACATCAATCGGCGATTCCTAGAAATACAATGATACAGACATGCACAATTGGATCTGATAACAAGGCTTCTAACCTCTCAAGAAAATTACCATCAACAAGAAAAATTATAAATCAAACATTTGCTTCAACAGAAAAATGAGACAAAAATTAGAACCAAAGGAACCTGATTTCGCTTGCTTGACTGGGCTGAAGATTCGATGCCGAGTTCAACTGCTGTACCCACAAACCAATCTCCCCCCAAAAGTTCCATTTGCTGAAGATTATTATGAGAGAGAAATTTCCCCCCTAAATACAACCCAAAAACTCCCTATTTTTAGCGAAAGAAATCCCCTAAAATCTTCTAGAAGATTCCCCCCACAAGAGGCAATAACTCTTGCATGAACAATATCTTACAATTTGCTATTTTAAACATTTTACAACCAGACCAAGATGAATATATTTTATGGTAACACTTAAATATTATTTATTTATTTATCTTTAGTTGCAATTACATTCATTACTATTATTATTATTATTTATTAACTTAACTTCTAGAATAATATATTTTTCATAAACTAAATTTACATAAGAACATTTATATATTTATTTATTTAACAAAAATGCTTCATAACTAATTATTTTATTTAAGGCAACAATAACCAAAACAATACCAACAAAATAACCCAACTGTCAAACCATACCTGACTATTATGCAAGATTGGAAAACAAGACTACCACAACAATGACTGACTATCATGACCAAACCGACAACACTGACAGGGTACACAACTGCATACTCATCCTCTTCAAGGATGATGGCTAGGCTAGGGTACCATATGTTATCTCCATTCAACAACTTCCATTGGTATGAAGGCATGCTCAGACCTGCCAATTCAGGTGGAGTTGATGCCTGGTACCTGCAACCTACAGTAAACAAAAGTGTCCAATACATACATATAATCATCCAAGCAGGCACATAGTGACAGAGAATCGCAGCGTAGTAGGGTACTCATTATGAGTAATACTACACTGTCCCTTCACAGAACACATCACAAGTATCCACATTAAACAAATTCATTAGTAAATAAACAACCAGATAACACATAGACAAATAATCGCATTAATCACGTAGTAAAATTAATCTACATAATCAATTAACCTATAACTGATCACAACATAAGCATAATATACTAATCATAAAGTATCAATAATGTCATCATAATAAACATCAATGAGTGTCATCAACTACATCATAACAGTAAGCCTACCATCAACATGTCTATCATACCCTAAGTATTCCGAGTATTTTACCTTCTTCTTCATGCTCCTTGGCCCGACCACCTTCTCATCCAAACTGAGAATGGAGGGGCACTACAAATTGCACACATTTTTATGCCTTATTGTTGGAATTGATTTTCTTTTCTTTGGTCTTTATTTACTTAATTATTATTGGTGGCTATGCTTGAATGTTTTAACTATTGGTCATGTGTCTTGTTATGTTTTTTATTATGTCCACGATGGGCCATTGATAGGTTGTGTAAGGGATTAGGATGTGGGAATATACTATTTTCGTAGCAAGTGTGTTGCTAAGCATTTTGGTAAGTTGAATTCTTTAATTTATTGTTAGAAACAATGGACATTGTATGAAGAATTGAGGAAGTTCTGAAATGGTTTTTGGTGTCATTATGTATCATTTTAAGTAAGTTAAAATTTTGTTGGAAATTAAAGAATGTGGGGTAATAATGAATTGATAAAAGTTAAAATAAATTAAAAGTGAATCAAGCCATTAGTTTGTTCAAAGTTTTCTTATGACATAGATGCTTGGTGTTCTTTAAATGATTTTGCATGGATTCCATAAAGAAAGGACATAAAGAAGAAAATCTTTGGAATTTTCATCCTTATAAAATATTGTGGTTAGTAAGATTATGGCAAGAGACATGATTAGTAGAGAGTTGAAAATGAATTGATGACGAGTTGTTTACAATTGGATTGTGGTTGAATGAATTTAATTGGCAAAGAATATCATTGGTATGTTAGAATGTTTTAAAGACATAAGTCCTCTCATTTTGAGAAAAGGAAAAGAATTTGACAACAAAAGTAGAAAATAGTAATGAGATTGAATGAATTGAATTATTTTAATATTGTACAGAAGCATGAGGAAGATAAGGAAGAATTTTTCTAGAAATTTGAATTATAGACCAGGATGAAGTTTGGTTGCAAATAATGAAAAGGGAAAACTGATTCCATTGATAGGAATATGAATAGTATAGTTTCAAAGATGTTGATCACACAGTGATGGGATATGATCTAGAGGGTGCAAATTTTTAGAAGTTTTACCTCATTGTTGGAGGTCACAACCAATGGTTGCTTGGAGGACTGATCTCTTGATATTATATTGTGTTATAGTAAGATTTCGTGAGCCATGTGGTGCTGATTCATGCTTATATGTATGATTATGTGAATTGATTTATGCCTCATTAAAGATGTGATTATTATTCTTAAGTGAGGATGAATGTAGATATATGGTAGTTGTAGCATGTGATGGATTAGACATGGAATTGGCAGTTATGCCATGTGAATTGTTTGATTGATTATACATTCAGATTATTTGATGGATGCATTGTTAATTACGGAATTATGATGTTATTCTATGTATGGTCGAGTAGGACCAGAATTTGGTGGATAGTGCCACCTGAAAAAAAATGCAGAGGATGCTGATAGATCAATTCCCCATCTGAGATTTTTAGTTCATGCATGTGATGACATTTATTATATTATTGGTATTTGATGCATACGATTCTTTATGTAGATGTTTTTTTATAAGACATCAAGATGATGTCTCTTCCAAGTGGGGAAGGATGTCACGTCTCAAACTTTGATACTATTTGTGGTTACTTTTTGTGGAAGTAATCTATAATTAAATGTGTGTTAGATAGATAATTTATTATTTTGAAAGATGAATGATTATTTTAACATGGAAAGATGTAATGAAATGAATATAATATTATGTTAGTAATGCTTCAGCTATTTGGTTACTAATCTATTAACGTGAAATTGGAGTTTACTATGAGTTGTAAGTTGTTGAAGACAAGGGGTTGTTGAGGTAAAGGAGATTAGCATCCTGGCAGGGTTAAGGTGGAGGGATATCATTCACACACTTCACGTAGTGACATGTAGCTGCATATGTTTGCATATTGAATGATTTAATAGTTTAATTTAAATTGTAATTTTATTTTATTTAAATTATATGATTTTAGTGCATAGTTAGTTAATGGTGATTTAATTCAATTATTTAATTCATTGTTATTTAAATATTGTGAGTGCTTAGAAAATAGAATAATTGAATTAGTTATTTAATTTGTTTTTATTTAGAGAATAATTATATTCTATTTAATTATTAGTTTTATAGATACATTGTGATAAATATGTAAATTATTTTAATAATATTTTAGAACTAGAAATAGAATAAAACATGATTTTGGAACAACTAAATTTAGGAAAGAAAAAGATCTAGAAAATGAAATCACTTGAGGAAGAGGAAACAATAAAAGAAGAGTTACAATTCATTTCTTGCACACCAAAACTCATATTTAACATCTTGCATTCTCAAAAAGAGGGGAAGCTCTTCATCTAAAAAAAAACTACATTCAAAACAAAAAGAAAGTGTGGAAGCATTTTTGAGCAAAAGAAAGAGGGAACAATTCAGATCAAGAAGCCTCTATAAAAATATGTTGGAATCAAGCATTCGATTGGAATAGGGATCGAATTCCAGGTTCTTATTTAATCTTAGATCATTTGTGGCTATTTGTGTGTATGAATCTTTTTCTTATGTGCAAAAACCATGATCTTCTGTCTGAAATAGATATATAAAAATATAAGCAACTGGCTGAGGCTTTGTAAAAGAAATGTTTTGTTTCAATATATATATATATATATATAATGATTGATAAATATGTATATTGGAATGATTGTATGTTATATTGGAGCAACTATATTTATATTGGATCAATTGTATGTTATATTGGATCAACTGTATTTAATATTGGATTGATTGTATGTTCTATTGGATCAACTGTATTTTACATTAGATCTATTGTATGTTATATTGGATCGACTATATGTTATTTTCGAACAATTGCATTTTATATTGCATTGACTGCATTATAATGAAATGATTGTGAAGTTGGCACTAAGGCTGCTGTATATGGAGGACGGCATGACGCCACCAAATGGTTTCGTAGTCCCTTAGGGACTGCGATCCGATTTGGGGATGCCCCCCCTTTTATCACTGCTTTAATTCTTTTCAAATGTTTGCATTGTGTATGGCTTACATCTGAAACCCTCACAAATATATAAATATTTAGCATGAAATCAATATCGTTGTTCTTGTTGCGCTTGGGCACTATCAATCTCTCGATTATAGTTTATTTGATAATATATATATATATATATTCATTCATTCATTCGAATTTTATTTTATTTTATTTTTTCTGCATATATATATTGACTATAATTTGTATTGTCTAGAAATGAAATGGTTTATGATTGTATTTGATTATATCATTTGATAACTTAGTTTTTTACAATTATATATATATAAGCTCATATTGATTTTGTTTGTTGGAAAATGTATATGTGGGAATAGAATTGCATTGCTGAGTGGATTCTAACTTGTCAAATTGAATTATATGAGTATATATATATATATATATATACTATCTATAATCAAATTTATTGTATTGCAGCAAAAGAAATATTTTCTATTTTATATTTGCACCATTGAAAATGACTTGTATGAACTTTTGAATTATTGAATTTCTTGTAAAAGGTTATTTTGAGAGTATTCTATAGCAAAACTAGCCATATATCAAATCCCTATATTTATGAAATAAATGCATTATATTTAACTGGTAGATCATCACATCTAAAATTAACTAGATCAAGAAAAATTGATATAAAATAAGGAAAATAGTAAACTTTCCAACAAGCAAACTAGTGAAATCAACGGAATAATGGAAAAAATGATTGAATTCAAAATATAGATATTTATGGCTATGGAAAAACCAAACTTAAGAAACTATGCTTTGTGTATTTTTGGTAAAGTACAAACTTTCGAGACAGGATGCCGAATGTGGGCTCCCAGAGACGATAGTTTTATTTTTTCTAAAACTATCATTTTATTTATTTGTTTGGCCAAGCTACTATACCATTGAAATAGATGGATTTGTTTAAAAGCATAGAACTATGTTTGTCTCTACCAAATCCTGTTTGCAAGAGTTTATGTCATTCTAGGATTAGGATGCATACAAACAACAGGCACGCATCGAGTGATTCCCTCCTGCTTACACCATTCCAGGTTGTTAGGCTCCTTATGCAGGGTTGGTGTTTTCTTTGAGTTAGGAAGAAACCCGGGGATGTCCAGTACTTCATGGTTGGGTGGAAAAAGTGCCTCAACCACTCTCTTGGTCTTGGTTTGTGGATGATCTGAGGATCGAGGCAACCAAGTTTAGATATTAAATTATTGACATGGATATTTTCTTTATATATATTTCTTTGTATGGCTTCATTGCCAAGTTGCTATTGTAACATGATTCATGGATATCTTGATGATAATACTTCCTTGTGTAACATTGAAACAGATGTATTGTAACACCAAGTCAGGTGTATGTAAACTGGTTTGTAATTCATTCTAGTTTATGAATATTTATACTTATTCATGGATGCTTGTCATTCTATGTTATTATGGATATTTGGAAACTGTTAATGATTGATTATCTTACTTATGGAATATGCTTTTCTCTTCAAGTATTATGTTTAGTTGGTAAATTTCCGCACCTTACATTCTACAACTGCGAAGAAGAGAAGATGCATACAAGAAGTTTTCATTCTATTTTCTTTGGCAACCAAGTTTTAAATCACTAGTATTGAAGTAGCATATGTTGGGATATGAATAAATGTAATAGTCTATTATGTGGGGATATGCTAGGTATCATAGAGAATTCATTTCTTCATCAAGGGGGAGTGTTAGAGTTAATGAATAGATGAATAAACATGCATCTTGTAGTTTGTTAAAGAGTTAGCAATGTCAGCTTTAGTTTGATAGTTTGGGTGTTGTGCTAACTTCAATTTGATAGTTAGGTTTCTTAACTAGATCTAGATTTATAGGAATTCATTGATCTTCTTTGAGGCTATATAAATCATGTAATTTTCTTTAGTTGTATATATAAAAAAATAGATATGTTTATGTTCTTCATTTACGGTAGTTTATGCAACTCTCTTTTTATTTTAACACAAGTGGAAGATATGTTGGATATGTGTTGTACACTTTGCATGTTCTACACCTTGGCATATTTGGTGTGACCTAAATCCAAAGACTATGTGTTTCAGCTATGGAATATGAGGGGTCATGCTAAAAACTTATGGGCCATTATAGGTGGTTTTTTGGCCCATTTCTTATATCCATTGTTTTGTAATGTCGCTTAGTAAGTTTGCCTATAAAACACTTACATATAAATTACGGTTAAGCACAAGAAAGAAAGATCTACTTATATTGTGAATGATTGAGTTAATTGAGTAAATGAGTGATGTGCTTTTTTGGGTCTTTTAGACTTGGGTTTTCTAAAGCGAATAATGATGTTATATTGTGAGTGTGTTACTATTTTCTTTTTGTTGAATTTATGATTCTATTAACAATGTTGAACTTTTATATATTTATTTATCAATATTATTATTAAACATAAAAAGCTCAAGTTTTACCAATTCTCGTGCTTGGAAACCTTTAACATTAATATTTCAAGGAGAAAGTAGAAAGACGAAGAAAGAAGGTATTATTACATACAAATAATTAAAAATAAATATCTAATATAACTTCCTTTTAAATCCAAATTTTCCACCAGATAATGGCACTACAAGAAAGGATATATAACCAACATAAGTTCTAGTCCAATACAACATAAAAACATTACTAACCTCAAATTACAAAACACAAATACTTAAATATTTTCCAAGTAAAACTTATGAAATTTGACAAACAATATACATCATAGGTTTTTATTGTACACTGCACAATAAACTTATCACCCCATGTGTTTTGCACTCTATAATATGAAAATATGACAATTGATGTTGCATGATTATCTTATTGATCAAAAGTAGAACCCAAATGATTCTACCTTGTAGAATACAAATGCTCTCTCAATGTTTTAAATAGAGCAATAATAATGCCATCCATGAATTTGAAGCACATGACACTCCATGTTTTGTTGAGCCACAACATTCACATTACAATTGAAAAGCTAATTGCATGGCATGTTGCCATTCCCATATCCCACCATAAATCATCATTTGAATCTTCATTATATTCATCATGCATCTTTGGAGAATTAGGACGGCCACTTAAGAATGACACATATATTTGTAGACCATATAGCCTTGAATTGTTGGAGAAGTATGTAGAATCAAATATCATCATTTATCCTTTTTGTGGTATCATCCCTGATAGATTATTATAGGACACATCAAAGTAACTTAAGGATGTGAGAAGTTACAGCTCACTAGGAATAGCCCTAGATAGTTTATTTTGTGAAAGATCAAGTGATTGCAGCAGTGCCATCTCTGCAATAGACTTAAAGGAATCTCGCCACTAAAATGATTTCTTGAAATGTTGAGAATAATCAAACCCTTGGGGGATGTAATATTCTAGGAAATGTTACCTAATAAATTATTGTTGGAGAGGTCAAGACATTTTACTAATCTCAAAATTTTCACAAAATCCATATCTCGTCCTTTATTCTTAACTATTATTTCATCTATATAAGGATCTATTTCAAATGAATAGCTATAACCACTAGCATACATCTGTTCAAGGATTTCTATTTTTTCTAATTAATTTTCCATTGCAATAAAAATCATAAGGTCTTCTAGCATAACTCCTGAATTTTTTTTGTTAGACATATCTAAAATTTGAAGATCTTGCAGTTTTGTTAGTTGCAATGGGATTTCACCGTGAAATTTATTATTTCTGAGTATTAAAATTTGGAGACTATCCAAGCTTTCAACCCAATTTGTAATGCTTCCTTTTAAATTATTGTTTCTCAAATCAAGGATTTCTAGATCCATACAGTTTCAAAGTGATGATGGAATATGCCCTTAAAGTGCATTGTCTCCTAATTTCAGCGCCTCGAGAGAATTCATTGTCTCAAATATATTTGGTATCATCCATTTTAAATTATTCTTCTCTAGATTTAAAGCAAACAAGCTAGAGCAATTCTTTAGACATCGGGGAATCCTACTAATCAACCTATTATTTGACAAGTCTAATATATTCAATCTCTTCAATTCACAAATAAAATTTGAAATAGAGCCACTAAGATTATAATTTCTAGCCAATGAAAGGAACTCAATATCTTGTGTATATTTTCTAATCATTTTGAAATTGATCCATCAAATAAATTATCCAGCAGATCTACATAACTAAGGGATGTGATTACCTAGAGCCAATATGGAATAAAGCCGCTAAGAGAGTTGTTCGACAAATCTAAGTAGTCAATGAAATATTGCATTGAAATAAATGCAGGAAAAGTTCTTCTAATATTACACTCATGTAAATCTAAGAAGTCAAGCTAAAATTTGGGAATGGTAGAGGCACTCACTTCTACAGTCAACATATTGCTTGAGAGATCCAACATAGAAAATTTGGGGCAATTATATAAAATAGAAAATGAGAAAGTTCCATTTAAGTTGTTTTTACCGAAATAAAGAAATCTTAGCATGGATAGCTTTGAAAATGAAGTTGGGATTGGACCACTAAAAGAGTTATTCCACAATTCAAGATCAGTCAGGGCTGAGAGATTACCTAAAGTAGATGGAATGTTTCCATTTAGTCTATCTGAATAGAGATCAATCCATTACAATTTTTAGAGGATTCCTAAAGAGGAGGGAAGAGAACCTTCCAAATTGTTATGAGAAAGATCAAGATCTCTCAAAGGAAGAGCTCCATCAAAGGCATGAATTTTACCTCTTAATGAGTTTCCTTGAAGGTGCAATGATTGAAGCCTTGAGATATTTGCAAAGGAGGGAGGAATGACACCTTCGAGATTATTTCAATTTAGTTCCAAGTACTCCAATTGTTGTAGCTAAGTCAATTCTCTTGGAATTCGACCAATAAATCCACATTCATAAAAGCTCAGATGCTTCAATCTCCTCAATGCTCCAACTTGTGGAGGGATAGAAAGATGGTGGAAGTAATTTTGACCAAGGTCCAAGTGCTCCAAATTCAATAGTCAAAATAGTCCCCCTCAAATTTCACTCCATATATGGTCATGGCTATTGTTGAGATCCAAGGTGAGCACATGGCCAGTGTGCAAGTGGCAGGCCACTCCTTCCCAAGCACAACAGTTGAACCCTCTTCCATAGTAGTTGAAGTTAAGGCTTGAAATCCAACATGCAGAGTAGCAACAAGACCACCTACATACCCAAAGCCATTTATATTTTCTTGCAAAAATAGAGAAGGGTAAAGCTACTATCTCACTATGAGAGAACAGAATGAGTACCTTAGCTTGTGAATGCTAAAAGCCCATTTATATCCCATTCAAAGTGGGAGTGTAAACATGGATAGTTTTATTATGGGTCTTTTGTAAGTGAGCACTATTATATTAAAATATGGTGGAGCAGATACAAATTTATAGAAAAAATAAAAACATAGAATATTGTATTGAATCAAGATATTCACAGAATTGAACAAGTGTTTTACATTTGTATATATTTGGCTTTATAAATACTTTGAGATAGTTCAACCACCCAAACTTCATGAAAAATAACATGTAAACTAATAATTGTTTTATTTATATAAACTATAAACTAACCTATTTAGTAAATGTATATTTAACTATATGTAAACCTTATTTATTCTAACACCCCCCCTTAAGGTTTACATGTAATAAAACCAACATTCCCCCTTATTACATTAACTCGAATAAAAGACAAAACACTGCAAGAGTTGATCACAACAACCCTTCTAGAGACTTTGATGAAGCACCTTAACCAATCCTCCTCGCTCACCCAGGAAACACTAGACTGACTCCATCAGTGGATCTCCTGACTGAAGAACCTGTAACCTCTGCACAACATGAGAGAACAACTCTCCTCTGAGAGTCCACATCTCCTCCAAGTGTGTCAATATCCCTCCTCCAGTGTTGTGGAAACAATCCCTCCTCTGTTGTACAAAACAACTGAATCATTGTGGATACACTAATCCAACCTATTTCAAAGATTACACTATCCACAAACTCTGCTGTGAATACACTAATCCCACCTATTTCAGAGATTACACTATCAACAAACTGAGTAAATGTAGATACACTAACTCCAGCTATTTTAGAAGTTACACTATCCACACATATTGCCACAAATTGCCAAGCCCCACTTGCTCCATGAAGGGACATAGATAGAAAATGAGTACTCCTCATGCAATGAAGCATCCCTAAGTGAGAAGCTAGCTTAGGATGATGAAGATCCTCCTATCTCCATTGCCTTCTACCTCCAATTTGATGTCTTTGTCTTTAACTGCTAGATGTACCATTCAAACCGCCAAAAACCCTCTCAAATGTAACATGGGTGGTCCTGAGAGCACAAGCAATGTTTGATATATGTGTGGACATGATTAAAAATAAAGATAACAAGGTGTCGGATTCCACCGAAAATGTACCTTTTACAATATAGTGTAAACGCAAAAATATCCTTATAACTCCTTATACACCTTAAAGATTCAAACCATAGAACTCTGTAATCACCTTATTAGTCCACTAGAACTTATAACAATCACATTTTTTAGCACCAATTTTGCTTGTCAAAAAACTAAAATGATGCAAAAAAAAATATAATTGTTGATAATTGGGTTTGATTTTGAAGACTTAACCACCAAAACCTACATGTATCTTCTTGCTACACCTTAGCTCTCTAAAAAAAAACTATGCTTCCAAAAAAGTTGTTAACCTTATAACTTCAAAAACCAAACATAGGCTTATCTCTTCTTAAAGTAAAATATTATGTCTCCCTTAACTCTTTAAAACTCTCTATATGAACATTTGCCCCAAATAAAAAAAAAACTTGCATACCTATACAATTGGTTGTAATTGTATTGTTTCTACTTTGATTCCATATGATAATAATTCTATTCCATAGTGAATATAAAGAATTACGTTTTTGGATTGTTAGTTGTACCTTTTGTTTTTCCTAATTGTATATGACTTTGTTCAGTCAAATAAACCTTCACTTAGTGCCTTCAAATGTAATAGAAGCCATTGATCTGCCTCTTTGTTTCTAATGCTGGGTATGAAAATGTATGCAGCCAAAGTATTTGGAAGTTCAATGCCTTGTATCACAGTTCAACGTCTTATATTTGTAGATTTAAGTGCTTTGTAGCACACTTCAAACATCTTTACAGTGATCCTTTAGTTCTCAATGCATACCAAATGTATTAGATCCTCATAAAATGTGATCTTTGAAGGAATTTACAAACTCTCATTGCCTCTACAAACTTCTATTGCCATGGCCAAGGGGTGAATATGATATCATGATGGGCCAAACAATTGCAATGGAAAAAAAACTTGCTAGATGAGGCAAGTGCAAAAAGATGGGGGGCCAAAAAGGGGTCTTAAGTGGCTATTTTTTTTTTTTTCCTGAAATCAGGAAATGCTAGCCTTGGATGAGAAATTGAGCATAGTTACACTCAAAATTTGGAGATGCAACTAAAACAATGTTCGTAGTGCTCTGAGTCTACTTTCTAAACTACTATTTTTTTTAAATGGTATAAATTAAGGGGTTCAAAAGAGGGAGCCACAGAAATTGGTGTTGTTTCTGTCAAAAAAACATAATATAGCATGTTTTGTGGCTCCCTCAAAAGGTCAACTTTTTTTTGGTATTTTAAAAATCGCTTCAGTGAGAAATTAGCTAACAACATGTAGTTTATGCCTGCTTTTTCTAATAATTTTTTGATGAATATTTTATTTTTTACTAATTTTCAAAGTGGGCACATCCTAAAAAATAGAATTTTGGCCATGCTACCCCTATAAATTTTGAAAACTAATTGAAAATTATTATTATTATTTTTAATATGTGTAGAATGGAGTCTAGTTTCTAAATATGTACCTTTTTTGAAATTTCAATGAATGGTTAATTTATAATGAAAAAAGACCAAACAGTGGTTTTTGCCCAAAAACAGACACACAAACAAAAGAAATTAAAGATGAAAGGCTTAACATTGACAAAATGTGAAAAAAATTACATCGTTAAATAGCTAAGAGAAAGCCTAATATTACCCAGGTGTTTGATTTGTTCGACTTTGAAACACGTGCAAATCTGAGGGTTAGCACGAATGAAATTATGTGAAATCCTGTAGAATATGCAAAAACACATCTCTAGACATTGGGAAGGCACTCCAAGCCTTTAGGTTGGAAATCCAAAGCAAATCCCAAGCCTCCCAAAGCAAAACATAACGTGAGCACGTTATAACATGCTCACGTTATGTTCTGTTTTGCAGTTTTTCCTTTTTTGCAAAAGTTTGCTCAATGTTTGTCATGTTTGACATAACACGAGTACATTATGTCCCCCTTAGTTTTTTTTATGTTCAAGGTTATTAATCATGTATGTATGTATGTATGTATGTATGCATGACTATATGTATGTATACTTATATGTATGTATGTATGTATCTATGTATGCCTATATGTATGTATGTATAGTGTTGAGGGTAGAGGAGGGTAGAGATGGGGGTGAGGCAGATAGGGGAGGAGAGGGGTGGATAAGGGTTGAGGGATTAAGGTTTAAGGTTGAGGGTTGAGGGTTGAGGGTTTAGGGATAGGATTTAGAGTTTAGGGATAAGGGATTAGAGTTTAGGACCTTGAGAGATTAGGGTTTAGGGTTGAGGCTTTAGGGATAGCATTTAGGGTTGAGGGTAGAGTGATTAGAGTTAAGGTAGAGTGTTGAGGGTAGAGGGATTAGGGATAGGGTTTAGGGTTGAAAGTTTTGGGTTGAGGGATTAGGGTTTAAGGTATAGTGTTGAGGGTTGAGGGTTTAGGGATAGGGTTTAGAATTTAAGGTTTAAGTGTTGAGGGTTGAGAATTTAGGAATAGGGTTTATGGTTTAGGGATAAGGGATTAGGGTTTAGGGTTTATGGATTAGGGTACCATAAATTATAATTAGGGATTAGGGTTTATAGTTTAGGGATTAGGGATTAGGGTTTAGGGTTAAGGGATTAGGGTTTAGGGTTTAGGGATGTACAATTAAGGGGTACCATAAATAAATTGGAATTTAGGCAGGTTTGGGAAAAATTTGTGAATCACCATGGGTTGGAGATTGGAGATTTTGTTGTGTTCAAGTACATATCCAAGTCATAATTTAAGGTTGAGATATTTCAAAGAATAGGGTGTGTGAAAAACATCAATGTTCTTCGGCTTATGAATACCAACATTGATACAGATAAAAGATGCCCTTCTTCTAACAGAGTATGCAGTTCAAGTCAACCGATGGGTAGCAAGTTGTTGAATGAGTTGGTTTAATGGGCATGCCTCCTTCAAAGTTATGCTTGGAGACTTTACACAAAAACTGGTAACTCTATACATTATTTTTCATTCTTTTATTTCCTGTACACTGTTAAGAACTTGTAAAATCTAATTGTGTAATGTGTTTATGGTAGCGCATTCCTCCTACATTTGTTTCACAGTTTATAGACAACATAGATGAACATATGGTATTGCAAGGCCCAGGTGGGTAGGAGTGGGATGTGCAATTAGGGGGTACCATAAATAAACAGGAATTTAGGCAAGGTTGGGAAAATTTTGTGAATCATCATGGGCTGTAGATTGGAGATTTTGTTGTGTTCAAGTACATATCCAAGTCATATTTTAAGGTTAAGATATTTCAAAGAACAGGGTGTGTGAAAAACATCAATGCTCTTCAGCTTATGAATACCAACATTGATATAGATAAAAGATCCCCTTCTTCTAACAAAGGATGCAATTCAAGTCAACTCATCATGGGCTGGAGATTGGAGATTTTGTTACATGTTCAAGTACATATCCAATTCATATTTTAAGGTTAAGATATTTCAAAGAACAAGATGTGTGAAAAACATCAATGCTCTTCGACTTATGAATACCAACATTGATACAGATAAAAGATGTCCTTCTTCTAACAGAGTATGCAGTTCAAGTCAACTGATGGGTAGCAAGTTGTTGAATGAGTTGGTTTAATGGGCGTGCCTCCTTCAAAGTTATGCTTGGAGACTTTACAGAAAAACTGGCAACTCTATACATTAGTTTTCATTCTTTTATTTCATGTACACTGTTAAGAACTTGTAAAATCTAATTGTGTAATGTGTTTATGGCAGCGCATTCCTCCTGCATTTGTTTCACAGTTTATAGAAAACATAGACGAACATATGGTGTTACAAGGCCCAGGTGGGTAGGAGTGGGATGTGTAATTAGGGGGTACCATAAATAAAATGGAATTTAGGCAGGGTCGGGAAAATTTTGTGAATCATCATAGGCTAGAGATTGGAGATTTTGTTGTGTTCAAGTACATATCCAAGTCATATTTTAAGGTTAAGATATTTCAAAGAACAGTGTGTGTGAAAAACATCAATGCTCTTCAGCTTATGAATACCAACATTGATACAGATAAAAGATGCCCTTCTTCTAACAGAGGATGCAGTTCAAGTCAACTTATCATGGGTTGGAGATTGGAGATTTTGTTACATGTTCAAGTACATATCCAAGTCATATTTTAAGGTTGAGATATTTCAAAGAATAGGGTGTGTGAAAAACATCAATGCTCTTCAGCTTATGAATACCAACATTGATATAGATAAAAGATGCCCTTCTTCTATCAGAAGATGTAGTTCAAGTCAACCAATGGGTAGCAAGTTGTTGATTGAATTGGTTTAATGTGCATGCCTCCTTTTTCAAAGTTATGCATGGAGACTTTACACAAAAATTGGTAACTCTAAACATTATTTTTCATTCTTTTATTCCTTTACACTATTATAAACTTGTAAAATCTAATTGTGTAATGTGTTTATGGCAGCGCATTCCTCCTGCATTTGTTTCATAGTTTATAGACAACACAAAGGAACATACGGTGGTGCAAGGCCCAAGTGGGTAGGAGTGGGATGTATAATTAGGGGGTACCATAAATAAACTAGAATTTAGGCAGGGTTGGGAAAAGTTTGTGAATCATCATGGGCTGGAGATTAGAGATTTCGTTATGTTCAAGTACATATCCAAGTCATATTTTAAGGTTAAGATATTTCAAAGAACAGGGTGTGTGAAAAGTATTAATGCTCTTCAACTTATGAATACCAACATTGATACATATAAAAAATGCCCTTCTTCTAATAGAGGATGCAGTTCAAGTCAACCAATGGGTAGCAAGTTGCTGATCAAATTGTTTTCTGATGAAGAAAACAATGATGTTGTTGAAGCAATGGAAGAAAATCAAAATTGTAAGTCTAATTTAATTTATTTCAAATTTCAAAGCAAGCATTTGAATTATAGCTTTACCTGGAGGATTGGTATAACAAAAACTTAATTATGTTATAGGCATTTCTTTGAAGAACCCTGGACATTATGGACCTGATGAGGAGCAACCAGCGGATACCAAGAATTGATGCTCTAATCTCTCATAGCTGATGAACTAACAAAGGAGCCCTCGTCTCAACTCCATCGGCCAAGTCTTGCATCCCTGTTGATACCTTGACATCACCTTTGATCTCTGCTCGTTGGTGAACACTTGCATTCCTTGGTGTTACACTGACGAACCAACACCACGATACCCGTTAGGGTTTTCAACTCTCATACGGCCTGAACTACACTCTATGCCTAGCACATCGAGATGCTAGGGTACGCTACTATGCACCTCGTGCCGTCCGGATCCTCTGCATCAACGAATAATGAAACAACACAGGAACAAACAAAATATGATACAACGAAGCCATTCCATTGATTTCGACAGAAATCTTATTAGTGGAATGCTTCACATCGACATAATGCAGCAATGGGAAAATACAGAAAGGAAAAGAGATCTACAACTATTTAAAGTATTTTTAGAGAACAGAAAACAACTTAACGGAATAGAAAAGCCTTTATTTCTCCTTCATACAATGCATGATTACATTTAATCTCCTCTTCGATCTAATTACAATGAAAAATGATATATGCATTTGGTTCAATCCTCTGGGTTTATAAACTCGCCCAGAGTAGTATTGAATTAACTCCAAGCGGTTGGGAGACAAATCCAAGCGGCTGGGAAACAACAGCCTCTAACTTTCCTACTGCCTATTTTGGCATTATGCGGTTACAATTTGACAAGTGTCCTAAAGTCAAAATGAACCTAGATACTAACAGAAATTACATGCATTAGTCAAATAGACCTTATTACAAATCAAAACATGATTTCAAAGCCAAACATGACTTAAATGCCTCACGGAGGCCACCTTGTGTTAGGTGCTCCTGCACCAGGACCCTATCATCTAGAAAAACACATGACAGTGAACTCTACCCCACCTTTCAAATCAGATATTTACCTTTTTATTCAATGAAAATGAAGTCACTAAATGTAAATGACCATGCATACTAGTAAGATCAAATTCTTTGCCTTCTATTCTTATTACTCTTACTTTATTAAGAGAAGAGTGTCAAAAAGAACGGGTAAATAATTGTAAGCTAACATAAGGCAAAGCAGTTTTGTTATTACATTTTTCTAAGGGATCTCTAATAGTCTAATATAATGCAGTCTTCTATAATATGAACATTTGCATATGTGTGAATGCTAAGCTTTAATAATAGAGTATTAAATCAATGCAATCAACTATTTATTGGGTTAAAATAACTTAGTTTTTGTAATGGTTTGGGAATGTAGGAGTTGCCAAAAATAGGTGAATGTCCTCTACAATTACCAAGAGAAAAAAGTTTAGTAGTTCTTGTGGATAGACCCAGTAAACAATGGGAAATTATTTTCCTATTTCATAACAATATACTTGCCCTAAGTGTGGGGTCGACATATTTTGTATGCCATAATAATATCAAGGAGATGTTTGCATCTTTGAGAAGGTGGATAGCAAGAAACATAGAATTATGTTTAGAGTTCATATAGATCAAAAGATAAAATAAGGATCCTTTAGAAAGAACTTCTAGGAGGGAAAAGACAGGCCAAAGATAAAAGGAGAAAATTATATACAAGAAAAGATCTTCATGAGTATTGTAATATTTTGTCTAAAACAAACAAAAATTAGTTAATTAAAAATAGAAAATCAAGAAAGAAACAGTACTAAAATGTATAGTTACTGATATCTAAAATGTATAGTTACTAATATATCTATTTTTAAAAGACTGATTGATTTTTATGGCCAAAGTTGTTTATTTTATCTAGTTGATAGTTTTAATTACACCCAGGTTATACATTGGGAGCAGATGTGTGCACTTTTTTATGGCCCTGATTTAAATTCAAGCAAATAGGTGGAGAGAGAATGCTGATCTTTTAAAAAAATCTTAATAAAAAAATGTTCACTCAATGTTGACTAGGGGTTCTAATTTCAACCATTCATTGCCCACTGTGGATGTACCCCAATGCAAATATTTTCTTATAATGATCATCCTTATGATTTCAAGTGTTAATTACTCACTGTGGATGTACCATACGCAAAGCTTTTCTCATAGTGTGTACATCTATTGGCATAATGAACCCTAGATGGGCCAGAAAAACATGCCATATAACATTACTAAGACATTACAGAAAACATAGTGTGTTCAAGTACATATCCAAGTCATATTTTAAGGTTAAGATATTTCAAAGAATAGGGTGTGTGAAAAATATCAATGTGAGCTCTAGCTTATGAATAGCAACATTGATACAAATAAAAGATGCCCTTCTTCTAATAGAGTATGCAATTCAAGTCAACCAATGGGCAACAAGTTGCTAAATGAATTGGTTTCTGATGGGGAAAACAACAATGATGTTGAAGCAATGGAGGAAAATCAAAATTAGGGTTGAGGGTTGAGGGATTAGGGTTTAGCGTTTAAGGTTTAAGGGTTTAAGTGTATCTAGGGGTTGAGAGTTTAGGGTTTAAGGGTTTAAGGTTTGAGGGATTAAGGGTTTAAGAGTTGAGGGATTAGGGTTTAAGGCATAGTGTCAAGGGTAGAAGGTTTAGGGTTGAAGGTTTAAGGGTTAAGGGTTGAGGATTTAGGACTGAGGGTTAAGGGATTAGGGTTTAAGGTATAGTGTCGAGGGTAGAGAATTTAGGGATAGGGTTTAGGGTTTAGGGTTTAAGGTTTAAGGGTTGAGGGTTGAGGCTTTATGGATAGGGTTTAGTGTTTAGGGTTTAGGGTTAAGGGATTAGGGTTTAAGGTATAGTGTCAAGGGTAGAGGGTTTAGGCATAGGGTTTAGGGTTTAAGGTTTAAGGGTTGAGGGTTTAGGGATAGGGTTTAGGGTTTAAGGTTTAAGGGTTAAGGGTTTAGGATTTAAGGTTTAAGGGTTGAGGGTTGAGGCTTTAGGGATGGGGTTTATGGTTTAGGGTTAAGTGATATGGTTTAGGGTTTAGGGGTTAGGGTTTAGGGGTTAGGGTTTAGGGTTTAAGGTATAGTGTCAAGGGTTGAACCCTAATCCCTCAACCCTCAACACTATACCTTAAACCCTAATCCCTCAACCCTAAACCCTAATCCCTCAACCCTTAAACCTTAAACCCTAAACCCTATCCCTAAACCCTCTACCCTCAACACTATACCTTAAACCCTAATCCCTTTACCCTCATTCCTAAAGCCTCAACCCTCATCCCTTAAACCTTCAACCCTATACCCTATCCCTAAACCCTCTACCCTCGACACTATGCGTTAAACCCTAATCCTTCAACCCTTAAACCCTCGACCCTTAAACCCTTAATCCCTCAAACCTTAAACCCTTAAACTATAAACTCTCAACCCCTAGATACCCTTAAACCTTAAACCCTTAAACCCTATATCCTATGCACTTAACCTTGGAAACTCAACCTTGAACATTATCCCTCAACCTTCAAACCTCTACCCTATACCCTAGACCCTCAACCCTCATCCATATGCCTTATACCATCAACCTTAAACCCTATACCCTATATCTTAGACACTCAACCTTGAACATTATCCCTCAACTGTAAACTCTCAACCCTCTACCCTATACCCTCAACCATATACTTAAGCCCTAATCCATCAATCCTCAACCCTATACTTTAAACCCTAAAACCTACACCCACAAACCCTCATCCCTATACCCTATAACCTCACCCTTATACCCTCAATCCATATCATAAACCCTAAGTTCTCAATATCCTAAACCCTAATCCCCATACCTTACACACTTAATCTTATACACTCAACAAGCTGAATATTATCCCTCAACTATAACCCTCAACCCTCAACCCTCTGCAAAAAAGAAAAAAATGCAAAGAAGACAATAACGCGCTCGCTCTATAATGTGAGCGTGTTATAACACGAGTACGTTATGGCTTTTTAAAAAGTTTAGCCACTTTTTGGGCCCCCATTTTTTTTGCACCCACCTGATGAAAAAGTGCTAAAATTTAAACTAATATTTAGATCTGGATGGAAAAGATGTTAATATTTCTATCTCAAATATAAACTCCTTCCAAAAATGCCTTAGGATTACCTCATATTTAGGCAAGTGGGAGTCCCAAAACTTGCCAAAGAAACTTGCAAAACCACCCATTTAGTGTTATCCTGAAATTTTCCACAATTTCATCATTGAAGCTGATATACTTTTTTCTAGCTAAATTTAATCAAATGAAAAGGGTTTATAGAGGAAGCTATTAAGATTCTAAAAATATAATATACGCCTCATAATAATTTTAATAGGTAATTATTATTAATTTTCTACATATGCTATGTTTAATTTCTTAACAAATATACATATTGAAAAACATCCATAACTTTCAACATTTTAATCTTTTTTTAAATCCAAAAGATGTGTCACATTCTAGGATTTATTGGGTATACATTAAAATTTAAAATTCTTGAGTTTCATATATTTTTGACCAAGTTAGGTTGGCTAGAAAATTAATTTTTAATATTTTAAAAAGTCATAGTAAAAAATTCATAAATAATTATTTATTTACTTAAAAAATTCCAAAAAAATATGCATAACATCCACTCATGTGTCCTTCCTTTAAATCCAAATCATGGAGGAAAAATATTATCTTTTTCTCATACTTAGGTTGGCCGGAATGATGCCTACTTTTTGTGTTTTTCTAAAAATTTTAGTAGTGTTTCATTCAAATATCCAATTTTGACCAAACTATTTTTAAAATTTTCAAAAAAAAGTAGTAGCCCATAAACCACATTCAATTTATTACAACTTTTATTACTACCTTATTTCTAGATTGTGTAGATAACCCATTCAATTTTTATGACTTAGAGAAAGATGTGAAGTGATGTTCTTTGAATCCTTTCATGAAGTCCTGAGGTCTGCACCTAGTTTTCTCTTCATATTGTACATGTTGGAGCTGACTCTTGAAGAACTGCACATTTCATCTAAAGGTGCTTGTGATGCTGACCTAGTCAATGTTTTGAAGTGTTGCGGATGGTATATATAGACGATCAAATTCATATGTGAGATGCAGATGTATGTGTGAATGTAACAAAGAAGAATGAGTAGTATGAAGTGTCCAAAGTCAGTTTAATGGAGTAATTGTGCAAAAAAGAGGACTGCAACTTTGGCATGAGTTAGATGTCTTTTCATAGCAATTCAAAGTTTTGTTTAACATTATATTTCCTCATAGCAGTGAGCTTATTTCAGGGAGTAGTAGCTTCCTTGGGTTGTATCCCTAAAATGATGTTGTAAACATTTATATAGCAATGATCATTATATTGTGAGTTAACACTCACTATGGTTTTTCCTAGTTTTGGGTTTTCCATGTAAAAATATTGGTGTCTATGTGTTGATGAATGTGTTGCATGGTTTTACTTTATGTTCCCTAAGTTAATGAATCTAATCTACAAATGAAGTATTCAAGTTTTTATATATGTTGATTCACCACCCTCTCAACATCTCTGTGTTTTCAACAATTGGTATTAGAGCCAATTACCTTTGAGAAGCCTAATAGCTGAGGTAGATCCTACACTTGAACACATGGAATCTGAAGCTATGAATAATGATGCATTTTTTCTAGAACCAGATCTAGAAGCAATGGAACTTGAATGTTGGGATATTAATCTAGATGATGTTGATCTTGAAGGAGAATTTTGGCCTACCCTAGAGGATCTAGATGAAGCAAGAGAATTAAATAGAAAGTATGAGGATATGATGCAAAAGGTAGAAGAAAAGTTTTCTAGAATGAAGACAAAATCAAGAGAAGTTAACATATTGAAGCCTCAATTAGAAGAGGCTAAAGGATGTGAAATCAAACCTAAGGAGATAGAAGATAAGATCTCTATGCTAAAGGACAAAGTTGAAGAATGCAAGAAAATTAAAGATTGCCTAAAAATCATGCTCAATGATAAAGAAACTGAATGTTCAAAACTTGTGGAGGAAGAAATTAATCTTAGAAATGAATTAAAGGAAGTAAAAGAGAAATTAGAGAAAAGTCTTAAAACTAAAAAATGAGAGTGATATTCTTGATGAGACACTTAGTCACCTAATGAAAAAAGTGTTCTTGGCTTTGAAAAGGGAGAATGCTCTAAGACAAACATGGATGATGACAAGATAGAGAAGGTTAGCCAAAAAATCACATAATGAACCTGAGAAGACAAAAAGAAGATAGTGAGGCCTACTTTTACCTCACATGTATTATTTTGCTTATGGCACTTTTTCAATGGACTTTTTTGGTCTTGTGTATTTTGGGGATTGTTGATCCTGCACTTGGACCCTATTACCTTATCTTATACTGGATTAGATAGATGGTTTATACTTTATGGTTGGTTATATGGCATGTTAGATTTTTATTTGACGATATGTTGTTATATGCTAGGATGTCATTTGATGCTATTGATATGTTCATAGATGTTGAGACTAATGTTATCTCTTACCTTATGTGATCTTGATTTCTACTTATGAGTAATGGATGATTTGAGAGACATTATATTATCATGGATTATTTTGATGTTGTATATTGCGATCATGTGTGTGTAATGTATGTCTTTCATTTGCTTCAGCTATTATACCATGTACTATTGATGGGTGCTTGGAAGTGTGTAGGTTATTTTCCATACCCATAGAAATTTGGAGGTCAGACAACAACCATATGTTATCCCCTGTTCAGCCAACCTAGTCCTAAGTAGGACTAAGGTCACATGTGTTTGAGAATGTTGATAATTGTTGTATTTAATTTATGACTTTTTATATAGTTCTCATCCTTTCAATTTATCTTTTGATGTGTTGTACAAATGTATTGTTGAGTTTGCACTATTTTTAAGTGCTAAATGTTTGAAGCCACTTTTATGTGATTTTATGTGCTTCTAAGTGTTCCTAATGGTCAAATTTTGACCATAGATCATACCCCTATGGTCTAAGATCATTTCTAGCTTATTTAAACTTGATTTAGACCTTGTATGGTCACCCAAACTTGACCATGAGGTCAAGTGACGAGTTTGCGAAGTGTGAGGGTGGTTGGAAGGTCATCATCTCACTTAACCCCAACCTCACCCACTTGGGTAAGGTTACCCTTGCTTCTCATGCTTTAGAAGCTTCTCACATGTGTGAACCTCTTCCCCATACTCTCACACATGTGTGAGAGCACTTGTGGGGAAGAGTGTAGCTTAGATGAATGAGGAGGTGACAAGTGTCACCTCCCCATTCATAAGAAGCTTCCCTTTATCTTCTCACATTCCCATATGCTCTCACACATGTGTGAGAGCACTTGTGGGAGAATTTGTAGCTTTTTGGAATGGGGAAGTGACAAGTGTCACCTTCACATTCATGTGGGATTGTGAGGAGGGTTATGTGGATGGAGGAGAAGGTGACAAGTGTCATCTTCTCATCCATTAGGGTTTGAGAGCCTTGTCTTTATATCTCCCTCATTTTGATGAGAGGAGGGTTCTTCTTTTCTTTTCTTTTGGGAATTTTTGGACTTGTGTTGGGAGAGTGAAGGACTTGGATATTTTGGGAGAACTTGTGGAAGCTCTTCACCAAAACTCACTCCATTCTTAAAGCTTTTGAGGTATTTCTCAAGTTTTAAAGCCATTTGCTTATGTTTTACAATTGCAATATGTTTATGCATGTGTTGTGTTATGTGTTTTGGGTTTTATGGGTTGTTTGGGTGAGCTCTCCTTGTGATAGGGCTCACCTTGGTGTTGGGTGAGAGAGGATGAGAACCTCCTCGGTTTCCCCTCTTGTTTATGGTATTTGATTTTTGGCGAAGGACCTTATTTTTTGGAGTTTTGAGGAGTTTGGGTTATGGCATGGGTGCCTTGATTTTTTGGTGATTTGTGAAGTATGGCAAGAGGCCAAGTGATTCAAGAGGATATTGAGTTTAAGAGTGTGGGTCTCCTTGACTAGAGTGAGTCCACTCTCTCACCCTTTCAAATCCATTCCTAAGATGGATTAGTTTTGTGTTAAGCCTTGGGTTGGGTGTTGTTGTGCATGATATGAGTGTTGCTTTTGTTGTGGATTGAAACTTGGTTGTTGAAAGGCCTCCAAGCTTAGAGGTGTCTTATTTTAGGCCTAGGTTGGGAGGTGAGCTTCCCATGAGTATGGAAACCTTTGTTGTATATTTTTTTGTAGGATCATTTGGAGGCTTGGAGGAGTTGTCTAGTGAAGGAAACATGAGTTTAGTGTTTTTAAGCATTGTTGTAAAAGAGAGTGCATAGAGATGCCTCATCCTCATTTTGGGATGTAATAAGTTGTCCAAATTTGAGAGTAAATCTCATAAGGGATGGGATATTTTTTTCCCTTCTTGTAAAGTTGAAATATGAGAAATAAAGAGTCATAGTTTTATCTTTATGCATTGTTGAAATAATGGTTAATCTTTTTCTCTCTCTCACTCTATCTAAATACTATTATGTTTGTGCAAATATATTTAAAGCAAAGAAAGAAAATATTTTATTTGAAGGCTCATGAAAATGTGTGATAGTTAGTAGAGGAAATAAATCCTTCTTCTTGTTGTTTAAGAAAAGAAAAATTAGTTATATGCTTACTTTATAAGAAAAGGAAATATAACTGGGTTAGTTATTGTTTTTACTCCTTGGGTTAATATATATATATTTTTCTTTGCATAAACATATTTTAGTACATTCTTGTTTTGCATATTTAAGTTATATATATATATACATATATATATATGTATACATATATATATATACATATATATATGTATACATATATATATACATACATACATATATATATACATACATATATATATATATGTATATATGTATACATATATATATATGTACATATATATATATGTACATATATATATATGTACATATATATATATGTACATATATATATATGTATACATATATATATATATGTATGTATATATATGTATGTATGTATATATATATGTATGTATGTATATATATATGTATATATATATACATACATATATATATATATGTACATACATATATATGTATGTACATACATATACATACATATATATGTATGTACATACATATACATATATATATATATATGTATGTACATACATATATATATATATACATATATATATATGTACATACATATATATGTATGTACATACATACATATATATATATATGTATGTACATACATATATATATATAAACATCTATAAATAAATAGATATATGTTCTATGTAAATATATATATAGATATATATAGACTTATATGAAAATTGTAGCTCTCTGTTATTTAAAAGCTCTTTGTGGTAAACAATGAATAAAATAAGTTAGCCTTGTATTTGTTTTTGGAATGTCTTAAGGCTCACAAAACCCTAGCGGTAGTGTCTGTGGATGCCAGAGGTTATATTAGGGCTCAACCCTATTTGTTATAGAAAAACTAAAACTTGCTACTTTTATTTTCCTCTGCTAATGGGCATTTGGCCTGATTTGGCTTCCTAGAACTTAATATGGTTTTATGATTTCATATATATATATATAATTATAATATCACTGATACTATTACTGTTTTTAGTCCCTTTTTTTTTCTATGCATAGATTGAGGAATTTTTTTATTCACTATGGTTTATCTAAGGCAATATATATATATAGTTTTACTTTTTTTCTATTTATTTACTTGTGTGATTTATCTTTATTCTGGTTTCAAAAAATACATAACCAGAGAGTTATAATCATATAGGAAAACTTAGAAAATCAAAACTTTAAGCCTTCTACTAAACTTGAATATAGCAAGTAGTAGTTTTCTACTTTTTACCCTGTGCATAGATAAAGTTAGAATTTGGAGGGAGATATCTAAATGAGCAAAACATAGAAGAACATGTTAGAAAAAAAAATAGAGGTTAGAAAATAATCTTGTTCAACCTGTAGGATGTTAGAAAAGAGAAGAAAATCTTAGAAAACAAATAAACTTAATTCTTGTTGAGATGATACCTCCCACTTGGGGAGGTACCATCTAGCTCCTTGGCTTCCGCAACCTGCACATAAAATCAAATCAACAACTTGTGAGCAATGAGTCTTTTTAGATGTTTGTATAATATGCATCTAGGGCTTGGTGCCCTAAACCCATTAGGGATGAAGTTTGTATTTTAAATTTAAATCTAGCTTAGTATGTATAAATACACTTAGTGGGTGAGGAGTCTTTTGTCCTTTTGTGAGAGTGTATATTTATTTCTTTTATCTAGTTATTTAACTTGTGAGGTGTGCACTTTATTTTAGTCATTTGCTATATTGTAATTGTTATATTCTTGGTGTAGGCTATAGTTGGAAGTGGTATTTAATTTATTCTTTTAGTTTAGAAATTGGGAAGGAACAATATTTATTGTGGTGAAATATAAACTATTAGGGAGTTATTTTTTTAAAATTATTTAGTATAAGTTTAATAAGGAGTTTAATATAATATTACTAGTCTTCGTAATTTAAATCTTGAGTTGTATTGATACGCATTGTAATATTTTGGTTACTATTTATTTTATTTTATTTTATTTCCAAAAAGTAAGGGAAGGGAAAGTTTAGTGAAATCTTACATTTAATTTTATTTAAATTTGGTAAAGGGGTTAGGTGGAAATTATTTTTAATTTAAATTAATACCCTCCTATAGTTGATGAGGTGTCATTATGCTGCCGAAATCACTGTAGGAGGCATCCCGCTTTTATTCATTTTTACCCCGGTATGTTGGCAAAATTTCTCTGGACTATGTGTTTTAAATTTGATTATATGTTGAATAAAATTCCTCGTTTACATATTTATCACTTTGATTTTTGTTGTAGAAATCGTGTTAGTGGTATTTTACTTTAACCCACTCATTATGGTTTAAATGAGGGTGGAATTAATGTGTCAGAATCCCACCCTCTCAATGTTGTATTTCACAACGTCAACCCCTAGTGGCTATCACTATAGGGTTATGATTTGAGGTCATATTAACTGGACCTAGATCGACTTCCCCACCTACGAGTGATGCACATGACGTTGGTTGCTGAGCTAACTACGTTGTGAACATGTGTCACCGAGCGCACATGTTGCGTGTGAGGGGGTTTGTGGAGTCGGGAGGGAATTTTTTTTGATAATTCATGTCATGACCACATGACAAATGTGGCCATGACATGTGGTTATCGTGTCATAACCACATGGCGAATGTGGGCATGACAAAGACAAAAAGTGATTCACTCAAGTCTAGAACAAGAAGAACTTCAAGAAGTCTGCTCCCACTAGGTATTCTCAAGGTTTCAATGGTAATTGTTATACTTGCAATAAATTTGGCCACAAAGCTGTTGATTATAGAAGTAAGATGAATCAAAATGTTGTAAAGTGTTATGCTTGCAATAGATTTGGTCACAAGGTTGTTAGATGTAGAAGAAAGATAAATCAGAACTCTTTTAGGCCTCCTAAGTACAATGTTGTAAGCTCTCATGGTCAGTGTCATGCTTTCAACAAAGTTAATCATGAGGCTAATGGATACATAAGCAAAATGATGAGGAATAGTTTCATGCACAAGAACAATGCTAGGACTTCTCAGTTCTTCTATGGTTATTGTTACACATGTAACAAGTATGGTCATAAGGCTACTGACTACAGATCTAATGTAAGAAGAAGTGATTATGCTTTGCAGTCCAATACCACCTACTATAGTTGCAATAAAACAAGACACATTGCAAGTTTTTATAGGGAAAATTGTATAAGGTCCTTTGCTCCTTAGAAGAAGATTGATATTGTTCAGGAAAAGAAGGAAACAAGCAAAGTATGGAAGAAGAAGGAAGAATGTGAAGTTTCTAGACCTCTGCCTAGTGTAGATGGATCCTCCGGTAACTAAAAGGCTAATGTACTAGTTCAGGGGATGTTGTAACTACAAGTTTCTTCAAAACCCTGAATGCATAAGATGCTGAAATCCTCAGCATTCTAGCTAAAAATGATATGAATATGTTAAGGTGATGACAAGAAGAGTGTTGATCAAATTTCTGGAGCAGTTGAATGGTTTACAGAGGATTGTTGAGTGATGATGGGATTCTGTATAGGGAAATTCAAATTAGGTTAAAATAGAGAACACATTTAATGCGGACCAAATTTGGTTGGTGAGAAGACTATATAGGCAATGTTTGATCAGTTTTGATCTCATTTGATTGAAGCTAATTGTGTTGAAGAGCAAAAGATTCTTAGCAAAGCACTTGTGCAAACCCTCCTCACTACATTTTCAAGTATTTCTCATTTTCACTAGTATAACCCTACTTTCTACAGTTCTTATCATGGCGACACCAGTTGTTATAGATATTATTGAGAGGCCAAGGCCAAAATTCAAGAAGCACCCATTCAAGTCCACCGAAATAGATAAAAATGGTGCATTTTCACATGTTCCCCCAAATGTGTTACACACTGAGGATGCCTGGATATATATTCATTCACCAATAGATGAATATGGTCATCTAAAATTGGAATAGTTTAGGAACAGTAACCTACTAGGAGATGAATTTTAGCTAAAACTAGAATTTGCCAACATTGTTGCTAAGCATCTTGACATCTGGAAGGGTTTTCCAAACTTCTAGTATGAGGAGAATGGGTTAAAATTTCCCTAAGTTGGATACATGGAGACTTTTTCTACCTGGATCGGCCATATTTGGTCACCAAGGATGCCATCAAGGTTGTGACTGGACTTTTCTCATCCAGACCTATGCTAGTTTTGAAATCAGTTAAGAATGATAAAGTAATGATGTTAATCAGAGCCAAGTTTAACAAAAGGACACTAACAGTAAATAATATTAAGGATTTGGGGGTCCGGTATGCAACAATGAACATTGCATAGAAGATTTAATACACTAACAGAGAAAACCCTGCCATTGCCACTATAATCTATATAGCCTACCAAATGGTCAAAGAAGGGAAAGATTATGACCTATGTGAGCTTCTGTAGCAACAAATTTTGGACAACCTAAAAAAGAACTAAAGAATCAAGATACAAATTTTGGTATGGTTCTTTGATCATATTTCTTATGTTTTACTTTTTGAAAGAATTGCCTAGTGGGAAGGGTATGATCTGGAAAATAGATACTCTGATTGCCCATCAAGTTAAGGATTAAATATGCTTAGCTTTCCTAATCATGAGAACTGTGACACACTATTCTGGGAATCTTTTAAGACCTTTCAAAAGAATATGCATATGGGGGAGAGAATCCCATCAAAGGTTGTTGACAAATATAAAAATGATATAACATTCATGGTTGATAAAGATATGGAGGTTGTTGAGCCAAGAACATTCTGGATCACAACTTTGCCATATGAGGTCTTTGAGTTTGATTTTGTGGGATATACTGACATGTTACTAAGCAAGCCAAAGGATCTCTCTACTGGAAGGTTTGATACTTATGATGAAATTATTAATAAATCGGTTAGAAGGGAGGAAGAGGAGAAAGCACAAAAGGTTAAAGCTAAGGCAGAGAAAATGAAATCTAACCTAGAAGACATGTTCAGATCTCCTAAAGGCTCTTTAGGAGAAGCACAATCTCTTCCCACTACATAAATGCCTAGAAGAACAAGTAGATCAATATCTACTATAGCTACCTCTTCTGTCCCCTCTAGATCATCATAATTACCTATCAAAATAAGTACTATTGAGGTCCCTGTACAAACTCAAACCATAGAAAAGAAGAGGCCAAGACATAAAAGTTAGGCAAGAAGAGGGAAGATTAATCTTGTGAACATGGAAGATTTTGAAGAAGAGAAAGAAGAAGAAATTGAAGTTTTGGAGAGAAAGAATAAAATAACAAGAGAAGAAATTGAAAAAGGGGAAACATCCAAAGGAATGGGAAAGGAAAAAGAGAAGAAATAAAAAAGAACCCCTTCGGTAATAGTTGAACATGTGCCCCTACAACTTGAAGCTACCATAAATGCAATTATAGAGCATGGTGCACTAAAATGTGTTGTTGAACTCTATGATGAAATGACTCTAGATGACAAAGCCACAATTGAGAAGGCCATAGTGATGTACATGATGGGATTCAATAAAGCTCTAATTGAGATCATTGATCAACCCCCCACAAGTCTTACAAATATACTCACAAACATGAGAAATAAAGCCATGGCTAAAGAGGTTGAGATGAGGAAACTAGATGTTAAAAGGATTGATCCTTCCTGTTGGGACTAAAATTCCCAAGCTACTTTTTGGCAAATATTAGGTTTCAATCATCCAAAGATTTCAGTATGTGAGCATATATGGAAAGATCCGCAGTTATTTTCAAGCAGAAATTAACAATTGAGTTGATAGAAATATTTGGATTTGATCTATTTTGATTCCTAAAGACTTAATATAACATGGTTGAATTGCTCATTAAAGATGAACCTTAAACAAGGAAGTGAAAAGTTACAAACCTTATTGAAAATAAAGGAAAAATGGCATTAAGTACCAAAGCTGAATATGGGTGAATTCCTTGTCGAAAATGAATAGGGGTTGCTTTTTGAACCATCTTCAAATTCCCTGTATTTTGCAAGTTATGAGTGTTTTTGGTAAAATACATTGTGGTATGGGTTTGTATGTTTGTATATACAAAGTCGTTTGTATATACAAAGTCTCTCATATACAAAGTGGTTTGTATGTTCTATCATTGTATGATGCATATGCAAAGTCCCTTCTATATCAGGTCACGGTATGGTCGCATAAAGGAATCATCGGGTTGATGCACTGTTTATTTGTATGCATTTGGCTAATGTTTTATTGTTACATACAAGGTGGACCTGACGAGGTTAAAAGTTGAAATGTATTTTCTATCAGGTCCATTTCTTGTATGTTATGTTTGTATGTTTGGCAGAACGCAACATACATTGCGATACATACAAGGCGATATGCATTTCCTAGAACCAAAACAATTATGAATTAACATTAAGTCTTTGTATGTTTTCATGTATATTTGGCAGAATGCAACATACATTGCGATACATACAAGGCAATATGCATAGCCGGACTCAAAAAATTTGTGAAATAAGGAAAATTTGTTGTATGTTTGTGCTTTGTATGTATCTGACATACATTGTTGATATACAATGCATTACATGCAAGCCGCAGAACCAAAGGTTTATTAAAGTTGAAACATTCGTTGTATGTTTGTGCTTTGTATGTATCTTAGATACATGTCGATATACATTGCATTATATACAAGTGGCAGAACCGAAAGGTTATTTAAAAGAGTTAAATGCTTGTATATTCTGCGCTTTGTATGCATGTTTCAAACATACATTGCATTTGATACATACAAGCCAGAATTCAGAGAAATTTAAATCTAGTATATACAATGTATCACACCGGGACTTTATGTATATCGCCAATGCATATACAAGTTTATATAAGCCCGGATTTGAATGACATATTAAATATTGTGAATTTTAGCTTGGGGCCGCGCTTGTATATGAAAGAAATGTATTCGATATACAAGAGAGAATGATGTCCTTACAGTGATGTAGGAGGTCCTGCCGACATAGAAACCCTAAAACGACATTAAAATCTGAATGGTTAAGATATTTTTCTGACAGTTGAAATATTGGTTTTTTGTAGGATATACACAACGGGGATTAAGTTGTATAAACACCCATGAAAGGATCTTGAGCAACTGATAAATTATCGATAAGGGAAGTAATTATTTGAGTAAATATATATGTTTAAATAAATTTGTTTTGATCATTTGATTAGAGACTAATTTGTGTTTTATCTGGTCTTTTTAGGAATAATAAAGAAACCCTCGAAGGATATTAAGTGGAACTATAGTTAAAGAAGCTTTGTTTGACCTTGAAATGGTTATCCATTTGGTGATTAAAGGCGAGTATTAATTTTCCTGAAACTATTTTATTAAGACAAATATTGATTTTAGTTATCAACTGTCACAACTATTGTAACTGGTCTGAAGCTTGTATGCCTCTCTTTATAAGAGATGACCAAGACCAGAGAGAGGAGGATAGGATATAGGATAAAATGAATAGAGGAAAATAGATAGATAGAATAGGAGGAGATTACAAAACAGAACAAGGGATACTATAGATTAGATTTGAACAACAATGCTAGTTCATTTTTAATATATTTTATTTCTGGTAGACCATGTGCAAGCATTCTCTGATGAAGTCAAGTCTGTAAGCATGAAGACTGCAAATTTTGGTATCAACTATCTGTTAAATTTATCCAATTATATGACTGTCTCCTTTCAAAGTTTTCTCTGTTATTCAATTTGAGCTATCAAGTATATCTTCAAGTTATCTATGCACATTTGCTATTATAGTGTGATAAGATTAATTTGTTTATGCTTTCAGAATTAAATCCTTTAAATCTGTCATAGTAACTATGAAGACATTGTCATGGATCTGTAAGAAGAATCATATAGTTAGGGTTTATATTCTGTCTCCAATTTTTGATGAATCTGTTACAATTGCAGTATTATTCTAATAGGTTCCTTCAAAGAGGGATTAAATCCTTTTAGATGAATGCAGGTAATTTGATTTTGTCAATTGGATATATATAAGTATGGAATATTAACTACTTCCTTGTAGGGTTGTACAAGTTAGATACCTATTCTTTCATGCCAGATAGTTTGAGTTTTTACCAAACAAACAGTTATTTATTTCATGATCATACTGACTCTATATTCAATAAGGCATTGGTCTAATGTTTTCATTATCACTTATACAAATTCACTTTAGATTCACTTAATTAGATTGCATTATTGTTTTAGCATTACAATTTAGATCATTTAGAATTAACCTGCTGTCTTTTTATCTGTTTTATAATTTATGCCATTATCAATAGTTAGATTAATTCAAATCAAAGTAGTGATCATCTCTTTATCTGCTTTATTAATTAGAGGTTTACCCACCTAGGTCCGGCAGAGCTTGAAGTGAAGGGGGTTTAGCCATAGCTACCCCATGTCAATTAGCCAAAAATGTCAAGAGAGCCTAGCAACCTCTTAGGGTTAACGACCTACATTTTTGAGACCTAACAGAATTGGCAACTCTATTGGGAAAACACATAGAGAAACCTGGTAATAGACCATGTTATTAGAGTCAGAGAATTAAAAAGCATAACTCTGTTGGTGGAAGGATAAACCCAGAAGATTGATTAGTCCTCTAAATAGAGGTGGTGACTCTACACAAAATTCAAATATAGATTGGTAAACTCTACTAAAAGTTTTCCTCTTCTCACAAGAGGTGGCGACTCTGAAAATAAAGTTGATGAAACATGAAAAAATATAACATACCCTCTTTAGATGCATTCTTTGAATTAAGGAGACATGAGGGAGAATATGGGTGTGATTTGTTCCACAGGTTGGTGGACATCTATATACAGATACCTTTTCATCTCAAACCTAGTGTATCCTTACGCATTAAAACGTTCATGCTTTCTTATGAGCCTATGTCAATTTATTGGCCTGAATCTTTAAAGCCAGTTACTCTAGACCAAGTGCCTAAATTGATTCCTATCATAGAAAGGAAAAGGTGAGAGGATGCTATCAATATTAAATCCAATGATAATAAATATCAAGAGGATGATAAAAAAATGTAGCCATTAAAGGATGGGTATGCAAATGAAAATAATAACTATAACAACCCCCATGATGAGGATGAAGATAGAGAGGGTCTATCCTGCATAATAGATTGTGACTGTAAATGTTATGAAGAATCCATTAAAAATCTAGATTTTGATGGCAATCATGTGGACTTGCAATTAAGTGATTCTCGCAGCTCTTATGAAGAATAGGAGAGGTTTGCTGATCAAGCTGTTGTTGATCTTGATAGCATGACTAATCAGGAATTAGAAGTGTATTTAAATTGGAAAAAACAACAACTTAGGAGGATACAACAGAGGATACAAGAAATTGATGATAGACAACAAGCACAATTAACTATCCAGCATCAAAACCACCAAAATATGTCACTCCACATAAACAAGGTGGAAATGTCAATTCACATACGCCCTCTCAGAACACATACACTCCATATACTCCAAGAGTACCTCATAATCCATACCATAACCCTATCCAGCATAATAAGCCACCACAAGGGCTCCAACCTATAAATGCAAGTAACATTCCTCAATACTATCCACCACCAGGACAGTACTATGCCCCACAATACTAGCAATATGTGACACAACAAAAAGTTTACTATCAGCCTCCATATCAGATAAGTTTTATCCCAGCCCACCCACCGCAATATATGAATCAGCAATGTTGGGGGGAAGAAGAGCATTGTTTTTAAAAAGGAAGACAAACTTTTGATAAAGATGGTCTACCAGAACATGAACTCCAACTGTTTCCAAACCCATGCTATCCTGAGGATGAAGTCTTTTCATATAACTAGGGTGAATATTTTCAACAAGTAAAACAAAATCTTGATCAAGAGGAAGTGCACATAGCAGAAACTAATCTTTAGGCCTGTTCAAAACCATTGTATGATGACATAGCACAAGAAGATGAAGAGGATGCAAAGCATTCCGATAGTCAGGGAGGTGGATATTCTGATAAAGACTCTATAAATGATCATGTTGATGAAATAGGTACATCAATTTTTGAGCAATATAGTAGTGATGAAAAGAATGATGAAAATTTCAGTGAGAGGGTTGATGAAGAAACATGCTCACTTGATAGTGAGCATATTTTAGAATTGGTCACCAAAGAATATCAAAGATATGTACATAAAGATGATACCCAAATACTGTGTCCAACACATATATCTTTTGACAGTGAATCCATTCAACATGGTAAGGGTGATGAAATATATGAGGCCATATTTTCCAAGTCACATTTTTGCAAAGAAGAGACAGATAGTGGTCATGAGTTCTCATGTGACACTGATCCAGAGATAAAGATGTCCATTGAACCAGAGGAGGTTGATGATTCCAGTATGTATGATTGGCAGATTATTGACTCTCAAGCGTGTGGGGAAGATGGATGTGATAAGGAAGAGGATACGGTGTTTTTTGTTGGAGCCAACATTGATGATAGCATGTGTCAGAAGAAGCTTGATCTATTCCATTTTCCAATACAGTTAAAAGACCAACATTTGATGAATAACAATAGATATGATAAAGTAAGACATCCTACAAGGTCTAACAATCATGACTTCCTTGTGTCATACAATGATGAAGGTGTTCAGACTATGCCTGACTTCCAGATACTGAATAATACAGAACACACTTGCAGCATAAACTATGATGGATTAATGAACTATATGAACAGATTCAGTCAAGCAGATGGGGTATCATTACAACATGATCAAAACAAGGTTTTTGACAGGGGAAAGACATGGATTTTCTTTTTGATATGGTCTTTTGACCATATCAGTTTTGGGGGAAAAGTTTTGACTCTATCGCCCAATGGGGTAGGCACTAGTCTGCTCCTCCAGAAATCTGGGATCTTGCTATTCCCATAAGGGGCATACATCCCTAGAAATAGCCACTGTTGGGACTAAAATTCCCAAGCTACTTTTTGGCAAATATTAAGTTTCAATCATCAAAAGATTTCAGTATGTGAGCATATATGGAAAGATCCATAGTTATTTTCAAGCAGAAATTAGCAATTGAGTTGATAGAAATATTTGGATTTGATCTATTTTGATTCCTAAAGACTTAATATAACATGGTTGAAGTGCTCATTAAAGATGGACTGTAAACAAGGAAGTGAAAAGTTACAAACCTTGTTGAAAATAAAGGAAAAATGGCATTAAGTACCAAAGCTGAATATGGGTGAATTCCTTGTCGAAAATGAATAGGGGTTGCTTTTTGAACCATCTTAAAATTCCCTGTATTTTGCAAGTTATGAGTGTTTTTGGTAAAATACATTGTGGTATGGGTTTGTATGTTTGTATATACAAAGTCGTTTGTATATACAAATTCTCTCATAGACAAAGTGGTTTGTATGTTTTGTCATTGTATGATGCATATGCAAAGTCCCTTGTATATCGGGTCACGGTATGGTCGCATAAAGGAGTCATTGGGTTGATGCACTGTTTATTTGTATGCATTTGGGTAATGTTTTATTGTTACATACAAGGTGGACCCGACGAGGTTAAAAGTTGAAATGTATTTTCTATCAGGTCCATTGCTTGTATGTTATGTTTGTATGTTTGCAAGAATGCAACATACATTGTGATACATACAAGGTGATATGCATTGCCTGAAACTAAAACAATTATGAATTAACGTTAAGTCTTTGTATGTTTGCATGTATGTTTGGCAGAACACAACATACATTGCGATACATACAAGGCGATATGCATAGCCCGACTCAAAAAATTTGTGAAATAAGGAAAATTCGTTGTATGTTTGTGCTTTGTATGTATCTGACATACATTGCCGATATACAATGCATTACATCCAAGCCGTGGAACCAAAGGTTTATTAAAGTTGAAACATTTGTTGTATGTTTGTGCTTTGTATGTATCTTAGATACATGTCGATATACATTGCATTATATACAAGTGGCGGAACCGAAAGGTTATTTAAAAGAGTTAAATGCTTGTATATTCCGTGCTTTGTATGCATGTTTCAAACATACATTACATTTGATACATACAAGCCAAAATTCAGAGAAATTTAAATCTAGTATATACAATGTATCACACCGGGACTTTATGTATATCGCCAATGCATATACAAGTTTATATAAGCCCAGATTTGAATGACATATTAAATATTGTGAATTTTAGCTTGGGGTCGTGCTTGTATATGAAAGAAATGTATTCAATATACAAGAGAGAATGATGTCCTTACAACAATGTTGGAGGTCCTGCCGACATAGAAACCCTAAAATGACATTAAAATATGAATGGTTAAGATATTTTTCTGACAGTTGAAATATTAGTTTTTTGCAGGATATACATAGCAGGGATTAAGTTGTATAAACACCCACAAAAGGATCTTGAGCAACTAATAAATTATCGAAAAGGGAAGTAATTATTTGAGTAAATATATATGTTTAAATAAATTGTTTTTGATCATTTGATCAGAGACTAATTTGTGTTTTATTTGGTCTTTTTAGGAATAATAAAGAAACCCTCGAAGGATATTAAGCGGAACTACAGTTAAAGAAGCTTTGTTTGACCCTGAAATGGTTATCCATTTGGTGATTAAAGACGAGTATTAATTTTCCTGAAACTGTTTTATTAAGACAAACATTGATTTCGGTTATCAACCATCACAACTATTGTAACTGGTCTAAAGCTTGTATGCCTCTCTTTATAAGAGATGACCAAGACTAGAGAGAGAAGGATAGAATATAGGATAAAATGAATAGAGGAAAATAGATAGATAGAATAGGAGGAGATTACAAAACAGAACAAGGGATACTATAGATTAGATTTGAACAACAATGCTAGTTCATTTTTAATATATTTTATTTCTAGTAGACCATGTGCAAGCATTCTCTGATGAAGTCAAGTCTGTAAGCATGAAGCAGTGACTGCAAATTTCAGTATCAACTATTTGTTAAATTTATTCAATTATATGACTGTCTCCTTTCAAAGTTTTCTCTATTATTCAATTTGAGTTATCAAGTATATCTTCAAGTTGTCTATGCACATTTGCTACTATAGTGTGATAAGATTAATTGGTTTCTGCTTTCAGAATTAAATCCTTTAAATTTGTCATAGTAACTGGGAAGAAATTGTCATGGATCTGTATTAAGAATCATATAGTTAGGGTTTATATTCTGTCTCCAGTTTTTGATGAATCTGTTACAATTGCAATATTATTCTAATAGGTTCCTTCAAAGAGGGATTAAATCCTTTTAGATGAATGCAGGTAATTTGATTTTGTCAATTGGATATATATAAGTATGGAATATTAACTACTTCCTTGCAGGGTTGTACAAGTTACATACCTATTCTTTCATGCCAGATAGTTCAAGTTTTTACCAAACAAATAGTTATTTATTTCATGATCATACTGACTCTATATTCAATAAGGCACTAGTCTAATGTTTTCATTATCACTTATACAAATTCACTTTAGATTCACTTAATTAGATTAAATTATTGTTTTAGCATTACAATTTAGATCATTTAGAATTAACCTACTGTCTTTTTATTTGTTTTATAATTTATGCCATTATCAATAGTTAGATTAATTCAGATCAAAGTAGTGATCATCTCTTTATCTGCTTTATTAATTAGAGGTTTACCCGCCTAGGTCTGGCAGAGCCTGAAGTGAAGGGGGTTTAGCCATATCCACCCCATGTCAGTTAACCAAAAATGTCAAGAGAGCCTGGCAACCTCTTAGGGTTAACGACCTGCATTTTTGAGACCTAACACTTCCATCTCTAATGAAGATAAAATTAAGGTCTCTCAAAAACAAGCCCAAGAATTCTAAACAAAAAGAAGGATAAATATCTTTATGGGAAATGATAAAGAAGAAATTGACAGACTGGAGAAAGAAACCATAGAGAAAATTGCTGAAATCTTGCAAGAAATAAAGAATGTTAAAGTGACAACTAAGGAACAAGTTCCTCTAGAGATAGCAAATGAACCCATTTAGGATATAGACCTGTTAGCATTTGAAAATATTGTGGAAAGTGGTGACACGGGTAAGAAAGATGATAAAAAAAAGGAGACTGATCCTCCAAAGAACATTAAAACTCCAAAGGATAAGATAAAGTAAACATTCCTCCTCCTGATAATACAGAAACACAAAATTCAAAAGATCAAGGTGAGATGAATTTATCCCCTCTGGAGAACAATGATGCACAAAATATAGAGGGTCAAGATAAAGTAAGTACCCCTCCTCCAGAGAATACAAATATAGGTACGGAACATGATTGTTCTCCTTCGGAGAATACAAGAAAGGATGAGAAAAGACAAGAGGATAACCTTGAGGACAAGTAGGAAGAAAAAGTTTCAGAAAAGAGTGAGGTAAAACCAGATGAGACAAAGAAGAAGCAAGATGAGAATATTGAAGATATAGGTCAAAATTCTTCAGAGTCAGACTCATTCAAAGACCTATTAGATACTGCAATTGCAATTTCAACCAGTGATCACACCTCAACTTGTGCAGACTCCTACCCATGAGGGGCAAGTAGACCTATCAAGTATTTCACCTCTTCATAAGCTTCAACTTGGTGATATGTTGCATGCTTCTACAAGAATAAATTTCGTGCAAGAAAACTTGAAAAAGACCAGCTTAGTTGAAGATGCTATGAAGTTGATTTAGGAAGGATTACCAGAGGTAATCATTGACTCCTCTCTACCTCCAAAGAAAATATTGAAGCTATTAATGGATTCTTTTAAAGATAATTCTTCTCATGTTGAGAAAAAAGTAGAACAAGAGGTATTAAGGAAGATGAATGAGAAAAGATTGGTTGAGATATCTGATAGGTGTTCTAGTGCACACAATAAGCTACAAGAAAACTTGGAAATATTCAAAGGATGTATTGATGAAGCCACCACATTATACATGTTTTGTTTGAAATGGCGAAATGCCACCAAGAAAATCAAAGCTCAGATTGACTCTATTGAGTCACAGATCTCCAAACTGGCTGAGGTTTATGACTTGTCAAAAGACAAGGATGGATCAACAAAATAAAAAATTAAGACTCTTCATTCATAGCTATCAAAACTTCAGGACCAGAGAGAATAGATAAAGAAACAATTTGGTTAGTTAAGAGAAGCCGTCAATTTTAGACTTGCTTCATTCTCTGGGTTGTTAAGTGAAGGTTAAAAAGTTGATTTGAAGATGAAGACCCCAAGTAACATAGAGTAGGTTGAGGACCTATGAATGTAATTTGAATGTCAAAATCACATGCCTCAAAGAAAGCAAATTGGGTACTTACTCTTGCCCAACTCAAGATAATATACAAAGCCATTCTACCTTCTAAGTGAGTTGCAAGAGTTTTTGTAGATTAGAAAATTTTGGATGTATATAGTCCTACAGAGGCTAGTAGCATCATATTATATACATAGAATCTATTTTTGAGGCATCTCTATCTCAGGGAGAGTACAGTTTGTAGGAATCATTTTGTAAGGGGGAGTATATACGGTTTTTGAATTGATATGAGTCTATACAATTTTTGAATTTATATAAACAGAGGATATCAGGCCCTTTGTCCTTGATGTCAAAGGGGGGGAGAGAGAAATCTATATCTAAGGGGGGTATATTGTTGGCAATGTGTGTTGTCATTGATGTCAACATAGTATATGGAAATATAAGGACAAACTTGTACAGAGGTTGTGTATAGAAGAAGGAGAAGTTGATGGACAGTGGAAGATTTGAGAGAGACAACTTGATTCATAAAAGAAGGAGAAGCTGATGGACAGTGGAAGATTTGAGAGAGATGGTTTGACTTAGTTTAAGTTAAGGGGTCAGCATGTCTAAGGTAAGTCAGTCCGGAAGACTTAGTAGATGGAGTGAAACCAGTGCAAAAAAAGAAGGAATTGTCTAAGTATGATGCAGTGATTAGTCTTGTGTCTCAACATGATGTAGAGGTAAACACTTATGTCCCAACATATCTCCTATATTCCTACATGTGTGTCTCATCATCTTGGAGTACCACACTTAGTAATAAGTAGCAGAAATTTGACTAAGGCATTCAGAGTGCATAACATAAGGTAGAGTCACAATGTTTTGGTCTGCATTTCTCCACAGAGAAATATTTAGTCTTGTGGTTCAGAAGATAAGTTTATCCTGATATTAACATGATATATTAAAGATTTCAAGTCACCACACCTTCAGCAGAAAAAGTTACAAGTGATAGAGTATCAGTTAATACTTAGATAGAGAAAAGCAATGGTGGAGACCTATTGGAATGCTTCGTACATTCCTCTGAAAGAAATTGTTTAGTCATTTTTTATGGTAGTTGTTTGTCATTGATGTCAAAAAGGTATTGAGGGTGTTGAGTTAGTGTGCATCTTCACAAGATTGATTATCAGATTGATTGTCATTTATGACAAAAGGATATTGAAGTTGATGGTGCAAAGTTGCCATTGTTGATCAGGATATCAGGAGGTCAGTTGTTCTTGTGTTTGGTCTTCATATGACAAGTTGTCATCTTCATATGTCTTTCATTGATGATGCAAAGGATGCAAAAGAATCATTAGGGTGCTTAATTTTATGGCTCACATGTGGTTTTGATGTCAATAGAGTTGATGTGTTTCACATGAGTTGATGTTGCATTTCATCATATGATTGTCTTCTTCTCTTTTCATCAAAGATGCCTTCATTGATCTTAAGCTTGAAAGTATGTTGCCATACAATAGAGGTCACATGATGTGGATTTAGAGGTCACAGAGTGCAGTGATAGTGGTGTTGATTTGTTCCTCCTTCATGTTTCTTGAAGTCATTATGTCATCATACTCTTTGTTCAATTTGAAGGTTGTTGATGTGTTGTTTTGAAGGAATAATGGTAGAGAATTAAGATATGGATTGAGGTGCTACAATGGCAGAGTATCATTGGTATTTAATGGAGGTCCTCATTGTTAGATTTGTGCAGTAAAGTTTAGTATTTATCAAAGGGTATTTTGTTGTTTAAGTGCCATTAAAACTCCTACATACTCGTCACCTTTTGAAATGCACTTTTTGTTATATTTAAAGACTGACCTGCTATCGTAGGTCACAATCACTTAGGTGACTTGTTGGAGGGTTTTAAAATGTTTGGGGATTGGCCCCTTCACTTTGTTCACTGCTACTCCCGGTCTCCTCTTTGTGCACGATGGGCGCCTAAGTTAAATCAACGACCCTATTTGAAACTTCAAAGGGCGCGCGAGTCAAAATCAATGAATGGTATTTAAACTTGATTCTCCTCCTCCCGTGCCTGCATTTGGCGGTCATTGAGATGTCAAAAGTTTTAAAAGTGTAGTTAAGTGGCATTTTCAAAGGCTATTATTAGTATGTTTTTGATGGTAGCAAGTGGGATTTTTAAAGCATATCTTCTTGGAGATTCTAGAGACTATTTTTGTGGAAGATTTATTCTATTTTCATCTTCTTCACTCGTATCATGGAGAACTTTAAGAAGATTTTTTATAAGGTAGTTTTTGTGAAGTTTTAAGGAATTTTTTATGGAAGATTTGTTTCTATTTTTTTTAAAACTTCTCTCTCCACATGGAAGGCTATAGTGAGAGTTTTTAAATGTGAGAAAATTGCTCTATGAAGATTTTGATTTTTGAGAGATATTTCTTTCGATAAGAAGTTTTTGCAGATGGATTTTTTGGAAGAAGAAAATGAAAAGAAGAATGAAAGTTTTTTTTCTTGAAGATGATTTTATTTTGCAGATTGAAGGTTTTTAATGCAGGGGAAGATGAAGTTTGAAAGGGCAAATTGGACAAATTTTTTAATATAAAAGGATTTTTGCAGAGACATTATTTGTGCCAAAATAATTGTCTTTTTATGAAATCTATCTCCTAATTTTTGGAGATTGAGGAAGGTGAAAATAATGTGATTTTTTATTCAGGTGCAAGAATAAATTATTTTCTTCAGGTGAATGAAATTTTGAAAATGATGAAAATGCAAACAAGATGGAAGATCAAATGTCTTTTGAAAACTTATAAATATGCAGGTGGAGTGTTGTTGTGTAGAAATATATGCAATGGTGAAGATAATTTAATGAAGATTCTTTTAAAAAGAAAATATAGATGAATGTGTGAACAAATTTGCAGTGAGATAGACACATTTTTTGTGAAATGTTCTTGATGGAAGATCAGGTGATTTCAAGGATGAATTGTTCAGAGGATTGAAAGAAATGATGAGATATGCATCTATCAGAAAATGTAAAAGAGATGAATGAGGGTATGCAATGGTGCATATCAGATTGAGTTGCAATCATTTCTTGCACACAAGCTTTTATATGTTGATTATGGTGATTGTATTTTGCCAGTGAAGGTTGTGGTCAGTGAGACCTTCCTATGCTAGTGGTCAGTGAGACCTTCATGTAATCATTGAGGTTTTGAATAAGCCAATGAGGCAACTTTGAGTGGTTTTTCTACCCCGAGAGGGTTTTCCACTCTAGAAATTTCTGTGTCATAATTTGTCTCTATGTGTGCATATTTGTATTTTGCTTATAAGTTTTTGGTTCACATCTTTCACTATCAATCTTGTGCATATGAGCTCAACAAATCATTAATGTCTTCCTTTCTATTTGTCTTATAAAATAAAGTTTGCAAAAAGTTAAGAATTTACACAACACTGATTCAACCCCCCTCTTAGTGTTATCCTTGACTCCAACAATTGGTATCAGAGCTAGGTTCCCTTTTGAAGCTTAATCAACTTGGGTAGGTTGTGTGTGTGGAGTTCAATGGGTAAGTGCAGAAGAAATAAGAACATGAGAAATGTCAAGCTTCATTCTGGTCAAAAGACACAAAAGACATCATCCATATCAAATTTAGATGTTGATGTTCAATAAGTTGACAAAGAAGCTTCATGAGTTGAATTAGGTATTAAAATAGAGAAAGAGTTTTTAGGAGTCCCTCTCTTTGATGGTTCAGACTTTTCTATTTGGTATGTTAGAATGCAGATTTATTTATCCTCTATAGGATATGGTGTTTTGATGTCAGTTGAGAATGGGTATTGTGTTATTGGAAATGACAAAGAAACCCTTAAATGTAATCATATTGCAAAGAAGGCCATATTGTCTGCTCTATCTAATGCTTTTTCTTGTAAAGTTATGAATTGTGTTCCAGCTTAGGATATGTGGAGGAAATTGAAAAGAATTTATCAAGATGATGATAAAGAAGAGGACACTCTAGTGTGTGAAGAAAGTGGCAATGAAAGGAGACTTTCAAAAGAAGGAGTTGAGGTTCAATCTCTTTCTGAAGAAGCTAATATCATAAGTGATAATCAAGAATATGATGAACAAGATTGTGAGATTGATATGGAAGGAGAGCTCATATATGCTGTAACTGAACTCAAGAAATATAAGAAAGAGAATCAGAAATTAAAATTGCAGCTGCAACAAGAAAGAGAATCTAAAGACAAAGCACTTTCAAACCTTGAAAGTGTATCTTCAGATCTTGAAGAGGCCATATGTCAGATTATGAGTTTAAGGACATATATTGATGATTCAGACAAATTAATTGTTAGATTAAAGACTAAAATTGAGGAAACTAAGAGGATAGCAGATATTTCAAAATCTGACCTTGAAGTTAGAAGGATTGAGAATATGAAATTAGAGGGTGAGATTATTAATCTAAGAAAAAATTATGAAGGTCTCAAGATTCTGTCCAAGAAATATCAAGTGTTTGAGGATAGCCCAAATAAGTTGCATGAGATGTTGGGTAAATAGAAGCATCATAAGGACACTACTAGTTTCAGATTTGAAGAAGGAGAGTGTTCAAAAGCTAGAGAAACTCCTAGAAGGAATACTAACCTTGTTTGTTACAAGTGCAATAATGCTGGTCACATTCAAAGAAATTGCAAAATGAATAGAAGGTATGATCCTTCTTAGAAGCATAACATAAATACTCAAGGGATGTTAAGGAGGTATTATCAATTATTTGATTATGATTACAGTATAATTTGTTATAATTGCAATTCTCTCAATCACAAAGCATATAGTTGCAAAAGGTTTGAAAGAATTGCACTATCTGATTTGAAGAGTTGGGAAAAGAAAAAGATTGAAAAGATTTGGATAAAGAAACATGAACAGAAGAAAGAGCCTGTTAAGGTTTGGAAGTAGAAACATAGTCAAGAGAAGTCAAATACTAAGCTTGTGCATCTTGCACAAGTAATTTCATCTGTTGCATAACATAGCATGAAGTAAGGGGGAGGTGTCAAATGCTCTATCAATTAACCCCAAGAAGTTTCAGGAAGGAGTTCATTTGATATGATGATCTTGTCATGTCTATCATTCTTACCATTCTTATGAAATAGTTGATGATGATGTTGCTAACTAAGTTGATTTTTAGTGTATTTTAGTGATACATGAAGAACTTGGTTTGTTGGTATGCAAACTTGATTGGTTGATTTGTATTATAGAGTCAAGAGTATTAGTTCTTGTTGATTGTAATATATATCAGATTTGACATTGTGTTGTAAAACGTTTCATGTGAAGGAACAAGAGGATAATCTTCTTCTTCATTTCTTACAAGATAATCTTCATTCTTTATAATGTCAAGGAGTGTGTGCAAGAGTAAAGTGATTGTAGATTATTGAAGATTAATTGTTCATCTTGTAGTCATTATCATGGATGTCTTGGCAAGATCATCTCTAGATTGATCATCATATCAAGTTCATGATAATGTATGTGGGTAAGTACAAAAAGATGGGGGGCCAAAAAGTGGCCAAATGGTTTTAAAAAAAAAATAATACATAATGCGAGCGCGTTATGAAGTACTATAAATTAAAAAAAAGGTTTGCATCTCATTTTATTTCTTTTTCTCCACAATTCCCACCATTTGCAAACCCTAGAAAGCGTGCTCGCATTTTGGATTCCTCAATTCAACACAAAAATCTTATCGATTCATCGCCAAAATGCTGCCACAACATCGAGCATGCGAAAGGAGTGAGTCTTTTTTTTTTTTGAATTTGTTTCTAAATAGGTAGGTTTGAGTTAATTTTTGATGTATATTTCGTTAATTGTTAGGAAATGTTAATGCACCTCCTCCTCCTCCTCAAAATCCACAAAATCCTGAGGAGGAAATACCTGCAGAACAACAACCTCCTCCATCCATTCCTCGACATGCCCGTGGAACACAAGAAAATATAATGGGGCAAATTAAAAACAATAAAAATGAAATTGAATATATAATTGCAAGGTTGAAAGATCCTTCCACTTCAACCTTGCATAGGTCCATGCTTGCCGAATCTCTTGAGTCTATGTTATCAAATGTAGATTCAATTAGCAAGCAAATAACTAGTTGGATGGATAAGAAGAGAGAGTTTAGAGATTACTATGCAGAAAGTTGTCATACCAAGATGTGAAAAAATTACAAATTATAAAATTAGACTTTGTTCGATTTTCACAAACCCATAAACAAATCAACCTCCACCCATTACATGCAAGAGGTTCCCTATCCATTGGTACAACAACCAAGCGATAAGGGACAATTTTGGGTAGAGGTGGTGGATGGTTTTTGACCATCCTCCATGCAATAATAATGAGGTCCCGCAATACTTTTTGAGGAAACTCTACTGCGAGTTTGTCCTCAATAAAGTGCCAAACTATTTTGATATGCGGGACTTCCAGGGTAGAGGTGGGGGGTCAACACAAGATAGACCAGGGGCACATCTTGACCCACAGTGGGTAGTGAGATGAGTAATCAGCAGACCAGCCCATGAGCATGTTTCTATCCCTTCCATTGTGAAGGAGAGTGTTGAGGTCGATACACTACAGTCCATTAGTGCCTTGCCCTAGAGCATCATAGAGCATGCCAGTCCTACAGCACAGAGTGGGTTGGGAGATAGTACGAGGAGTAGGGTCACACCCCATGCTTGTCAGGCTTGTGGGTCAGCCTGTGGTTATGACCCCATGGATAGTCAGGATGCAGGTGCACAGGCTACATCTGTAGCTGAGCAGATGGTGATGACAGATACCCTCCTGAGTGAGACTTTCGGCCTTGATACTCAGGTAAATATTAGCAAGTTTATTGAATTTAATTTATTAAATTTCATTTTTGAAATGCAAGATTAACTAATTTAAATTGATGATTTTAATGAAATATCAAGGTCATAGCGTCGATGCAGTTTTCAGTGGTTCTCCACCTGCATTTTACACTAGATCATCTACTGTCGGGGTATGTAACTAGTAAACAATTATAAATATTACATGTGAATAGAATCATTATATGAATGGTATTCTAATATCTGATTTTGGATGTTGAATAGGTTAATACTGTAGATTTCACGACAAGACCTACCAGTGGTGGTGGACTTCAAAGCTTTACGGAGGTAATAAAATAAATAGTTTAATGAATGAATTGTACTTACTAGATTTTTGTATGTGACTTGTGTGCTTTATTGTGTATTTCCAGATGATGCAGGTTGTAGAGACACCTCCCCATGTTCATAGGGCAATGGAGCAGGGTGTGGCCTCTACGATTCATAGCTCCATGGCATTGACAGGGGTATGAGGCAGATTAGTAGATTTCAATTTACATTCATTGTTATAGTTGTCTATTTTTGAAAAATCAAAAGATTATTGATTTGAAGTTTAATTTCTATCTGGATGGTTTCTATAGGACATGACATCACCAGGGCCTATTCCTGTTACTGAGGCAAGTGAGGAGATAGATTTTATTTTAGCAGTAAGTGATTATTTTGTTAAATGTTTCATTTTTTATAACATGTAATTTCTATATATTAATGTCTATACTTTTTATTGTAACAGCTAAAGATACAGGAAGAACTAAATAGGAGGAGTAGCCCTTGGGTTCGTAGTAGACCACCCACATGCGCATCTCCATCCCCTAGAAGATCAAAGGCTGCCTGTGATCTATTCTCTTCACCAGCCAGAAGGGAATGACTTTTTCTTGTGTTCCTTTGTTGTATGCCTATATGGCATTTGTGGACATATATTTTGTATTGTATATAGTTGACATTGTATGCCTATATGGCATTCTTGTAAGCCTATATGGCTATTTTTTATATATGTTATACTTATATTGACAGATATTGATGTATGCCTATATGGATATTTGGTTAATACAAATCTTTTTTATTGATGGCGTCCATACTTGCATTATAAATCCACATTTGAATGGATATTTGTAGATGGCTACTTCAAAAATTTAAATTCCAATTATATTAAATAGGATGTTTGTTGATCCAATAAGCAAGCTATTGTTATTCAAGTATCACCTAAACCTCATTTTGGAACTAAAAGATAAAAGTTGTATTTAAAAAAAAATGAATCATCATGTTGACCAGAAAATATTAATATTCTTTATGAGTAGCATAGAATGTCAACTATATGCAATACAAAAAAATGAATCATCATATTATTCTTTATGTTTGAGATCCTGAAAATGACTAAGTCTGGTAGCCTGATATCCTGAAACACTAGGATGAATATCCAAGTCATTAGGATGATTGTGCCTTGAGAAAAAGTCATTAAGATGAGCACCTAAAGGAGACTTTCTTAAACATTCAAACATTGAGCAACAAACATGAAGGGTTAAGGTGCAATTTACAACTCATAAAGCCTCAAAAGGGTGCCCAACTTGGAGAGAGCATTCATTTAAGACAAGGTGCCCATTGACACTTGTTCCACCATAAAAGTGCACCTAAGGTGGAAGGAGAACAAGCCTCTAGTAAGTGAAGTGCACCTATTGTCTAAACCACTTCATTATGGCACCCTAGCATGAGGAGGAGTATATAAGTCAATAGGAAATGGTGCCTAGAATGCAAATGAAGGACTAAGTGGCATTTTCAATAAGCATCAATTCACCTTGAGCTTTCAATAAATACATCAAATTGAGCCCCATAAGCCTAGGCACCCTTTGCCTTCAAAAGAACCTTGTATCGATGTCAAGAGTTGGTTGTATCGGCAGACCTTGGTTAGGCTTTGCCAATAGTGGTCTATCTTGCCGACGAGTGTGGTTTGAAGTCGAAGACATCGGTGTATCAGAAGATAATCCCATTGGTGCATCGAAAGAGCAGTTGAGACATTCACCGATGAAGGGGATCACACCGACAGTTGAAATCCATCGGTGTATCGGCCCAACGAGATTAGAGTTCACCGATGTTTGGAGTCTCACCAACGGGTGTGGTCCAAAGGTTGTCATTGGTGAGATCGGTGTGTCGGTAGAAGAGTTTTTGAGTGTGTCGATGGTATTAAGTCCTACCGATAGGCGAGGGACTTAGAGGCTCATATCAGAGTGACAAAGACATCGGTGTGAAAGGATATAAAGTCACCGATAGTGGTTTGTTTGACCAATAAGAGTCAATGATAGGATGTTTGTCAGAAGTTAAATCAAACAGAGTCATGGTGGCATTGGCCTATCGAATGATAAAATTTTAAGATCGTCGATGGTATGTTGTCTCGCCAATAGTGAGTTCGAAGGTTCAAAAGTTGATAATTCTATGCTTCCACTGTGTGCTCTGCATTAGACACTCATCCCTACTACAGTCTAGCATTCTCTAGTTGTGTTCTCCCCTTTGTTTTTGTGAACACCTCTGGAAGTAATGTTGAGTTACTTGTGATGTCCTTATTGACTGGTGTTGTTTTGGATTCATGTGTAGTCCTTGTTCCTTATAGTCTATTGTCTACCTGACTATTTGTTGTAACTTATTGAACCACTATAATTTTGAATATTTAGATTTAGAGGGCATTAGACACCAAAACTTCTTGACCTTTAACAACCCAACCTAGAATCAATAGATTTTTGTCCATCCCAACTATTCTAGTCAAGACAAAGCACGTTGATTCTCATTCAATCTAAAGTTCATTAACAGGATTATCTTATCATAATATTTAGGGAAATGACCACCTAGATGGACAATGATGTGAGCTATCTATAAAGAAACTTGCAAGAAGTATAGGAGGCATGAGAATCCCTCCATGTTGTTTATCAAGTTGAATGATCTATGACACGTCATGTATCATTAGAAAACATTCTCGAAGAGAAAGCAAGTGAAAATACTCAAAAAAACCCATAACAAGGTGGAGAAGTTTAAAGGATGGAGGTTGCAACACTTTCCAACCTCATAGCCACACTAGTCCAATGGATCAGGATAATACTATCAAGCATCCACATAATAGTAGATAATCTTATCAAAAGTCACAGAGAAATTTCTAAGGACCAAAGTGTTATCCCTATGACTTGACACATACTACTTGTTTCATAAAGCAAAGGGACATGATATAAATATTGTTGTTATATGGAGCCTAATCAGACTTGGAGGTTAAATTTACCCAACTTTTATCAGCATGGTTTCTCCCCAAATATTTTCCTACTAGTTTTGGCGACTTGAAGTCTAAGTGCATGAAAATTGAAGTCTAAGTGCTTTTCTTTAGGATCTAGGTGCCAGTTGAAGGTTGTAGTTGCCAAGAAGAGTGCCTAGCAAGAGGAAGTCTTTTGGAGTCTCCAAAACACATCAAACACTTGACTAACAACAAGATAACTTTTTCCCAAGTTAGGCGCTTCAAGAGGGAAGTTAAAACATGAATAAGCGCCAACTTGTCTAGGTGCAAACTCAAGCTTGTTGAGGATACACATGGCGCCCAACATTCCTTGGTGATTTCACAAAATTCAAACACTCAAAACTATTCAAGGAATGCCCAATGCCCCTTCTTGATGATAGGCACCAAAGTGAGGGCAGAATTGCACCTTGATGGCATTAAGCGCTATCTAGAGTATGCTACTCCATGGAAATGCACCTTCTTGCTTAGAGTAATTCAAACACTCCAAGGTCTTTAGTGATCAATTCCCCAACTTATGAAATGTCCTCCTTCATTTTAAAACACATTGTAATGCTCCAGAGAGATGACTATACTTAGGCATCAATCTGGGTTAGAAATGCCTCCAAAGTGCGCCTTCTCTTTCAAAATGCAAAACAAGGTCCAAAGGTGCTAATAAACTGAAGCGCTTCTTTGGAAAAGTCCTGGAGGTTAAGATGCGCCTTGTCTTAATGAGATGCAACTCTTGGGTAAGAAAGCTTGTAAAGTGCACCTAACTTAGTGAAGAGGTTGATAACTTCTAAACCCTTCCTGGAACTTAGATTGCTTCAACTGAAGATCATTTTGCACCAATACATCATCAAAATTTTAGTCACAAGATCAATTCAAACTTAGGTGCTCATTAAGATGGCGCCATAGAGTCTTTGGACTAGTTCCTTAGAGTTTCAAAAACATTCTGGCTCCTTGAAAATTCCTCCTACGTGCTTGGGCGCCATTTGAAGGTCCTGGAGCCATGATGTAGTGCCTTATTGCTCTAGGTGCCCATTCATGATTGTGCAACTTGAGATTGGTGCCTAGAGTGAATAGGCTTTCATCCTGACTTAATACACTGCCTCCTCACGATTTTTGGGGCAGCAGAAAACCTTTCACCAGGGGCAAATGTCTCAGAGATATAAAAAACTGAGAGAGGTTATTGTAGAGGCACTCTATGTGATCGCGTTACCTTAGACGAAATGTTTCTAAGTGACATGATTTTCAAGTAACATCTCGTCAAAAATTGCTGCCTTTTTGCACTTTGGACTCTTCAGGGATATCGTCGGTACAATGTAGCTCAGATTGTTTCGACATGTTTGGGTGAAAAACAGGACCATGCCTAGTGTAAATGTACCCATCCAGACGCGTTGGAACAATCAGTTTGGTCGCATCAGGAGCAGGATGAAAGTTACACCCCTTTGCAACTTTACACTACCTCCTTCTGATGATTTTTGGGGCAGCAGAAAACCTTTCACCACGGGCAAATATCTTAGAGATATAAAAAAATGAGAGAGGTTATAGTAGAGGCACTCTATGTGATCATTTTGCCTCAGACAGAATGTTTCTAAGTGACACGGTTTTTGAGTAACATCTCGTCAAAGATTGCTGCCTTTTTGCACTTTGGACTCTTTAGGGATATCGTGGGTACAATGTAGCTCGGACTGTTTCGACATGTTTGGGTGCAAAACAGGACCATGCCTAGCGTAAATGTGCCCATCCGGATGTGTTGGAACAGTCAGTTTGGTTGCATCAGGAGTAGGACAAAAGCTACACCCCTTTGCAACTTTACACTGCCTCCTTTTGATGATTTTTGGGGCAGTAGAAAACCTTTAACCACAGGAAAATATCTCAGAGATATAAAAAACTGAGAGAGGTTATTGTAGAGGCACTCTACATGATCGCATTGCTTTAGACCAAATATTTCTAAGTGACACAGTTTTCAAGTAACATCTCGTCAAAGATTGCTACCTTTTTGCACTTTGGACTCTTTAGGGATATCGTGGGTACAATGTAGCTTAGACTGTTTCGACATGTTTGGGTGAAAAACAAGACCATACCTAGCATAAATGTACCCATCCAAACGCATTGGAATAGTTAGTTTGGTTGCATCAGGAGCAGGACGAAAGTTACACCCCTTTGCAACTTTACACTGCCTCCTTCTGACGATTTTTGGGGCAGCAGAAAACCTTTCACCACAGGCAAATGCCTCAGAGATATAAAAAACTGAGAGAGGTTATTGTAGAGACACTCTACATGATCACGTTACCTTAGACAGAATGTTTCTAAGTGAGACAGTTTTTGAGTAACATCTCGTCAAAGATTGCTGCCTTTTTGCACTTTAGACTCTTCAAGGATATCGTCAGTACAATGTAGCTCGGACTGTTTCGACATGTTTGGGTGAAAAATAGGACCATGCCTAGCATAAATGTACCCATCTGGATGCGTTGGAACAATCAGTTTGGTCGCATCACGAGCAGGACACCAAAAATGCAAAAGTTGCTTTGTGCAACTTGACAACATTGACACTTTTTTGCAACATGACTCAAAGACTCAAACTGACCCCAAATGACTCAAAGTGACTTAAAATCACCTTAATTTTGGTGCCCAATGTACATTATAGAGGTCGAGGCTCTCTTTATCATTCAATCATCTTAGTTGAGTGCATAGGAAAGGAAAAAGCTCTAAGTTTCATCATCATGAGCGCCTAATATCAAGAGACTTTAATGGCTCAAACCTTAGCATGGAGTCCTAAGGTGCATTTCATGTCTCCTTTCATCTATTTTGTTGCCCTTATGTAGATTTTTCAACTTGATTTGGCGCCCTGTATATGAAGGAAGATCTAAAGGCATAAAATTGGATGTCGTTTTGCAAGAGTTTGGATCATCAAAATTGAATGGTATATAGGTCATCATCATGATTGGGCACCCTGGATCCAGAGTGTTGGATAGATCATCAAATGGTGTCTAGAAGAAGTAGGGTGAGTTATGAGTTTGGTCGCATCAGGAGCAGGACACCAAAAATGCATAACATGATGATGTAAAAATGTGTATATGTGCATACAAATTAATGTGCATACTTACAACTCAATGTAACATGACTTTACAAAATCAATGTGAATACTTACAAATTAATCCAATGAACCATCTGGGTCTGCTTTACTCTTTATTGTGTCAAGTACTGCTTCATGGTTAGAATCACGCACCTTCCACAAGATTTTGTTCAAAGGTCTACCCCAATACTTTAGCAAATGAACATTGGATGCCACGACAAGGTTCGAGTAATGAAGAATCTTTCGATGCGTGTCAAAGTCCTAAAATAGCCAAATATTAACACTCTTATGTGGGTACCTTCTAAGCCATGTTCCAGTAATAACCACTGAGCCTGTAGGGTATTTGATATTTTCTCCATCTGTAACTGGGGCCTCTAATTTCTTTTTGGCCTCAACATAATGACATAAGTAATAATCTATTCCCTCTTCATTATCTTCATCTGCAATAACTGCATATACGTGCCCTACATTGATGTGTAGCAAATTAGATGAAATTAGTCAACATTACAAAAACACTACAAAGTAAGATGACATTACCTGGTTGAACTAGATGAAATTAGATGCATATACGTGCCCTATATTACCTGGTTGAACTAAATCTGATATGTGGTCAAAGTCAACTAATGATTCCATCTGTGTTAGTTCCAGTGCCGTTGGGGGTCGATACGTGTCAAGTGGGCTAAGATAACTTAACTGCCATTCGTCAACCCACTCCTTTGACTCACACTCATCCGAGACTGGAATTGTATAGGAAGAAGAAAAGCATGACATCTTTCGTGTATGGATACTCCATGAACCTGCAATTGAGCTTTTGAAAGAGTGCATCTCATTTGATCCTGTCAGTGTACAACAATCCTCATATGGTGCAATGTTAGTATCATCTATCAACCAAAAAAATCTATGAACTAAAGACTTACCTTCATTACCTGGACTCATGGAAGCATTACACCACTCGACAATCAATTTTGCATCTGTCAACTTTGCATTGTCTTTATACTTTAACTCTTCTCGTGCTATGGCTCTTTTGATACATGCTCTTGCACCATCATGCTCCCCCTTTCCATGCCCGGCCTCACAAAAGTTCCACATATGTTGAATACCTGTAAATTTATTCCTCCTACTCAGCCAATAGAAATTTCATGAGTTCTTGAATTGTGACGCATAGTTATCAGACCATATGATATGCTGACTGAACGATATGCCCCTTCTAGCCAAATCATTGTAGAACACCTGAAAGCAACCTTGCACGAACTCCGTAGAATGCGTGCGATCATCACTAATATAGAAATTATACTCCCTTATGATCTTTCTGTCATCCTCTATACTATCATTCGCATGAATGAATGCGATGTGCACAAATATAGAAACCTGTGCGGAGTTGTAATATTGTGATTGCACCTCATGCTGTGGCTATAAACTATAGTTCTCTGTAAAGTCGATGACTGAAACAATGCTACCAACTGGAAATGTGTCCTTGCATAACTTGAATTGCAAGTCCAACCATCGAGCACTATGGGCATGTCTTGCATACTCAGACACTATGTTGTCACGAAATATAGGCATAAACTGATACACTGGAATCTTTTCAATAACCAATTCACACCTCTTTGCTTCTTTACCATCTTTTGTATTGTATGCCACTATTTTATACTTGCCAAACTCTACTAGTTCATTTCCAACCACATGTGTTCTTTCCATATGTTCACATATTGGCAAATGTTGCAAGCCACCGCAATGATGACATGTGCCATCCAAGCATAATTTCTTGTAGAATATTTGACCTTCCTCTCTTTCACATAAAATTCTTGATATGAAGTCTCTTGAAGATGTTGGTGGGGCACATATGGCACAACCCTGTAAATCATTGTTAGCATGCATATCTAAACATATAGACCTATAAGCATCAAAATGGTTAGAAAATTCAATATGTAATCTACAACAACAAGTAGTGTGTGTGTGATTTATCTTAACATAGAAAGGTTTTAGCATTTCAAAATATCTTTGACAAATTTTAATTTGAGGATACTTCTCTAGAAATTTACCATAAAACTGTGTTTGAGCCTCATCCAAAAAATGCTTTGGATGTGGCTCGCGGTTCTGACTACCAATTCTCCTTCTTACCACATCCCTTTGATTCAGAGATACCCTTGTGTAATTCTTCCAAAAGTCTTCAATTAGTGATCTTAATGCTTCAACAATTGGTTTATCTTTTCGTGGTAGTCTACTCGAGAACACCCATTATTCATTAGCATTAGTGTCCTCAATTCTTTGGCGTCTTCCAACGGCTCTTGATAAAGTTTTCCTATTAATTCTCAATTGTTGACTCGTCTTTCTAATGAGATGAGATTTCGTTGTTTGACTACTTACTATAGTCGATGTAATCACACACTGTGTTGCATTACTATCTTTTGTGCGTGAGGTGTTACCCACACTCTCATACACACTCATTAGATTCTTAACAATAGATTTTTCACTTGAAGCCTCTGATGTTCTCAACCCAAGAATCTTCATGATAGACCTATACTTTATACTTCACATCATTTCAACAAATAGTTGACATCTTGCAGTCTCATTTAACTTTTCAAAGAACAATCTCCAAATCTTATTAGCATATCTTCTACAAGTATGTTTTGGAATCTTACCTTCCATTGGCTGCAAAATATTCTCATCAATATCAATCAAATACTTTGTCTTTCTATGCAAAATTCTAGGTGGTGTTAAGTTAGGTAAATTTATCTCAACATTAGGAATTTCATCAATATTTAAATGAGATGGGTTAGATGGCATACCTTTGATCGAAGATGGAATAGATGACATACCTTGAGGTTGAGGTGGGAACGATGGCGTACCTCCTTCATCACATGTGAGTGATGATGTACTCTCAACTTGAGATGTGGTAGATGGTGTCCCTACATGTTGACTTGTGGTAGAGGACGTGTCTCCAACTATGGTATTCAAATCTCTCGTACCATGAAGTTTTTGCATTCGTTCTCTTTGTGCCGCCAATATCATATCTCTCTGTGATGGTTGTGGTTCCTCTTCAATTGGTATGTCTTCATTTATCATGTTCAATTTCCTCTTCTCACGAAGTTCCCTCATAGCCACTTCTTTCTTTGCATTCTTAGCTTCTATCTCTTCCTGTGTTGGTTTAATTCTTGATTGTTTCCTCAGCATGACAGAGAATTTGTTTGTAGCATGATAAAGAGACCAATATTAGTTCCTAAGAAATGAATACAAGATAATAGTGGGATTGTATTTTTATTATGTTGTAAGGATTTATTCTTGTATAGTTTGACATCATGGTATGTTAAGGTCTGTTTATTACACATAATTATTAAAGAGCCCAAGTGTAGAAAATATACATGGTATCATGTGAGATTCTAGGTTGCTTTCTTGATTAGGAATGTGTCTATTTTAAACATGTATGATAAAGCATGATAAAGTAATTCAATCTAAAATAAGAAAAATGAAAAGAACATGCATGTAAAAACTTGACATACCTAAAAAACGAAGATTCAAATGGAGAGAGTACCCAATTATGTAGTGTTTTTTTCTTCTTGCATCAAACTCCTCAACAATTTGAGTTTTTCACCACTTGCTTCCTTTTCAATGTTAAATTGAATAACACTCAAATATAATTACTAACAACAATACTATTAACCAATCTATACTGTTAAATTCCTAAAGTTGAATCACAATTAACATTGCAACACTACAAAAATTGAAATTTGAATAGATATATATCAAACTTGGTGTGAAAACTATGTTATTTCCTCCTTCTCAAGTTGGCAAAGCAGAAAAGGTGGTGGAAAGATCATGCAAAGGTGGTACAATGTGTCAAATGTGCATGTGAACTTCCCAACAGCATGAAAGCACTTCTTTTTTGTCAGAGCACGCGCATAATCAGTAAGAAAATAGAGCATGTGGGCCTGGATCATGGGGGTCAACACTTTTTTACCATTTCAATAGCAAGACAAAATGCGAGCGTGTTATAACGCACTCGTGTTTTGTTCTGCTATAGATTGATCACATCCTTTGCATTGATCACATCTCTTTCCAAACCTTCCCCTTCAGACTTGAATGACCACAAGGTTTTTGAGGGAGAACTTTTCCTAGTTCCTGCAAGAGCTTGCTAGATGCTCCGCCATATGATAGGCATAACAATGAAGGGGCAAGCCCTCATAATCAAGTTCTTGATAGAAAATGCCCATCGAGGAAGAAAGACAGATCTTGTTTGGAAGCAGAAGTTCTAGTTTGTGACAAATCCTTATCCAAGCATAAATAGTAGGGGTTTTGTCAAGCAATTTCCAATCCACTTCCACAAAGTCTCCTGAAGACTTTCTGATTGATTCCAAAACATCCACACCCCAAAACTAGAGAGGCGATCAATATAATCAAACCCATAAATATAAATTTGATGAAAGAAACCCTCAACACTATACCTTAAACCCTAATCCCTCAACCCTAAACCTTATCCCTAAACCCTAATCCCTCAACCCTCAACCCTAATCCATCATCCCTCAACTCTAATCCCTCATCCCTAAACCCTAAATGCTATCCCTATTCCTAAACCACTCTGATCAGACTCGATACTATACCTTAAACCCTAATCCCTCTACCCTTGACACTCTTATTTAACCCTAATCCCTTGACCATTAACCCTATCCCTCAACCTCAATCCTCAAGCCTCAACCCTCAAGCCTCAACTCTCAACATTAAACCCTAATTCATCAACCCTAAACCCTAATCCCTCAAACCTAAACCCTATCCCTAAACCATCAACCCTCAACACTATACCCTAAACCCTCCAACCCTATCCCTAATCCTTATACCCTCCACACTCTACTTTAACCCTAATCCCTCGACCCTCAACCCTATCCCTAAACCCTTGACCCTCGAACCTTAACCCTCAACGTCAAACCCTAATCCCTCAACCCATAACTCTAATCCCTCGACCCTCAACCCTATCCCTAAACCCTAAACCCTAAACCCTCAACCCTCAACGTCAAATCCTAATCCCTCAACCCTTCACTCTAATCCCTCAACTCTAAACCCGATCCCTAAATCCTCAACACTATACCTTAAACCCTAATCCCTCAACCCTCAACCCTAAACCTTATCCCTAAACCATAATCCCTCAACCCTCAACCCTAATCTGTCATCCCTCAACTCTAATCCCTCATCCCTAAACCCTCAATAGACTCGATACTATACCTTAAACCCTAATCCCTTATCCCTAAACCCTCCAACCCTATCCCTAATCCTTATACCCTCCACACTCTACTTTAACCCTAATCCCTCGACCCTCAACCCTATCCCTAAACCCTTGACCCTCAAACCTCAACCCTTAACCCTCAACGTCAAACCCTAATCCCTCAACCCTTAACTCTAATCCCTCGACCCTCAACCCTATCCCTAAGCCCTAAACCCTAAACCCTCAACCCTCAACGTCAAATCCTAATCCCTCAACCCTTCACTCTAATCCTTTAACCCTAAACCCGATCCCTAAACCCTCAACACTATACCTTAAACCCTAATCCCTCAACCCTCAACCCTAAACCTTATCCCTAAACCCTAATCCTTCAACCCTCAACCCTAATCCGTCATCCCTCAACTCTAATCCCTCATCCCTAAACCCTAAATGCTATCCTTATTCCTAAGCCCTCAACAGACTCGATACTATACCTTAAACCCTAATCCCTTATCCCTAAAACTTTCAACCCTATCCCTAATCCTTATATCCTCCACACTCTACTTTAACCCTAATCCCTTGACCCTCAACCCTATCCCTAAACCCTTGTCCCTTGAACCTCAACCCTCAACCCTCAACGTCAAACCCTAATCCCTCAACCCTTAACTCTAATCCCTCGACCCTCAACCCTATCCCTAAACCCTAAACCCTAAACTCTCAACCCTCAACGTCAAATCCTAATCCCTTAACCCTTCACTCTAATCCCTCAACCCTAAACCTGATCCCTAAACCCTCAACACTATACCTTAAACCCTAATCCCTCAACCCTTAACCCTAAACCTTATCCCTAAACCCTAATCCCTCAACCCTCAACCTAATCCATCATCCCTCAACTCTAATCCCTCATCCCTAAACCCTAAATGTTATCCCTATTCCTAAACCCTCAACAGACTTGATACTATACCTTAAACCCTAATCCCTTATCCTTAAACCCTCTAACCCTATCCCTAATCCTTATACCCTCCACATTCTACTTTAACCCTAATCCCTCGACCCTCAACCCTATCCCTAAACCCTTGACCCTCAAACCTTAACCCTCAACCCTCAATGTCAAACCCTAATCCCTCAACCCTTAACTCTGATCCCTCGACCCTCAACCCTATCTCTAAACCCTAAACCCTCAACCCTCAATGTCAAATCCTAATCCCTTAACCCTTCACTCTAATCCCTCATCCCTAAACCCTAATCCCTCAACTCTAATCCCTCATCCCTAAACCCTAAATGCTATCCCTATTCCTAGACCCTCAACGAGCTCGATACTATACCTTAAACCCTAACCCCTCTACTCTCGACACTCTTATTTAACCCTAATCCCTTGACCATTAACCCTATCCCTCAACCTCAACCCTCAACCCTCAACATTAAACCCTAATTCATCAACCCTAAACCCTAATCCCTCAAACCTAAACCCTATCCCTAAACCATCAACCGTCAACACTATACCTTAATCCCTAATCCCTATCCCTCAACCCTTAACCCTTAAAACTTAAACCCTATCCCTACACTCTCAACACTTGACACTATATCTTAAGCCTTAAACCCTCATCCCTAAAACCTCAACCCTCAATCCTTAAACCTTCAACCATAAACCCTATCCCTAATCCCTCTACCCTCAACACTCTAACCCTAACCTCGACATTAAATGCTAATCCATCAACCCTAAACCCTAATCCGTCAACCCTAAACCCTATCCCTAAACCCTCAACCCTCAACACTATACCTTAAACCCTAATCCCTCAACCCTCAACCCTAAACCTTATCCCTAAACCCTAATCCCTCAACCCTCAACCCTAATCCATCATCCCTCAACTCTAATCCCTCATCCCTAAACCCTCAACATACTCGATACTATACCTTAAACCCTAATCCCTTATCCGTAAACCCTCCAACCCTATCCCTAATCCTTATACCCTCCACACTCTACTTTAACCCTAATACCTCCACTCTCAACCCTATCCCTAAACCCTCGAACCTCGAACCTCAACTCTCAACCCTCAACGTCAAACCCTAATCCCTCAACCCTTAACTCTGATCCCTCGACCCTCAACCCTATCCCTAAACCCTAAACCCTAAACCCTCAACCCTCAACATCAAATCCTAATCCCTCAACCCTTCACTCTAATCCCTCAACCCTAAACCCTATCCCTAAACCCTCAATTCTATACCTTAAACCCTAATCCCTCAACCCTAACCCTAAACCCTAATCCCTCATCCCTAATTTGTCATCCGTCATCCCTTAACTCTAATCCCTCATCCCTAAACCCTAAACGCTATCCCTATTCCTAGACCCTCAACGGGTTCGATACTATACCTTAAACCCTAATCCCTTATCCGTAAACCCTCCAACCCTATCCCTTAACCCTAATCCCTCGACCCTCAACCCTATCCCGAAACCCTTAACCCTCGAACCTCAATGTACTCAACCCTCAACGTCAAACCCTAATCCCTCAACCATTAACTCTGATCCCTCGACCCTTAACCCTTAAAACTTGAACCCTAAAACCTATCCCTACACGCTCGACACTTGACACAATATCTTAAACCCTAATCCCTTAACCTTCATCCCTAAAGTCTTAACCCTAAATCATTAAACCTTCAACCCTAAACCCTATCTCTAATCCCTCTACCCTCGACACTCTACCTTAAACCTAATCCCTTGACCCTTAACCCTAAACGCTATCCCTAAAGCCTCAACCCTAAACCCTAATCCCTAATCCCTCTACCCTCAACACTCTACCTTAAACCTAATCCCTTGACCCTTAACCCTAAACGCTATCCCTAAAGCCTCAACCCTAAACCCTAATCCCTCAAGGTCCTAGACTCTAATCCCTTATACCTAAACTCTAAATCCTATCCCTAAACGCTCAACCCTCAACCTTAAACCTTAATCACTCAATCCTTATCCACCCCTCTTCTCCCCTATCTAGCTCACTCCCATCTCTACCCTCCTCTGCCCTCGACACTATACATACATACATATAGGCATACATAGATACATACATACATACATACATACATACATACATACATATTGGCATACATAGATACATACATACATACATATAGGCATACATAGATACATACATACATACATATAGGCATACATAGATACATACATACATACATACATGATTAATAGCCTTGAACATAAAAAAAAATTAAGGGGAACATAACGCGAGCACGTTATAATGCGCTGGCGTTATGTCAAACATGACACAATAGACTTGCGGAAAAGGAAAAATGCAAAGCAAAACATAACGTGAGCACGTTATAACGCGCTCACATTATGTCTTGCTTTGGGAATCCCAAGCCTTGGGCTTGGGATTTGCTTTGGATTTCCAACCCAAAGGCTTGGAGTGCCTTTTGAACAGTCACAAACGTGTTTTTCCAGGTTCTTCAATATTTCACATAATTTCGTTCGTGCTAACCCTCAGATTTGCACGTGTTTCAACGTCAAACAAATCAAACACCTGGGTAATGTTAGGCTTTCTCTTAGCTATTTAACGATATGATTTTTTTCAGATTTTAACAATGTTAAACATTTCATCTTTAATTTATTTTGTTTGTGTGTCTGTTTTTGGGCAAAAACCACTGTTTGGTCTTTTTTTCATTGTAAATTAACTATTCATTGAAATTTCAAAAAATTATATATTTAGAAACTAGACTCCATTCTACAAATATTAAAAAAAGAAAAAAATGATTTTCAATGAGTTTTCTAAATTTATAGGGGTAGCACGACCAAAATTCTATTTTTTAGGATGTGTCCACTTTGAAAATTAGTAAAAAATCAAATATTCATCAAAAAATTATCAGAAAAATCAGGCATAAACTACATGCTGTTAGCTAATTTCTCACTGAAGCGATTTTAAAAATACCAAAAAAAGTTGACCTTTTGAGGGAGATACAAAACATGCTATGTTATGTTTTTTTGATAGAAACAACACCAATTTCTGTGGCTCCCTCTTTTGAACCCCTTAATCTATGCCATTTTCAAAAAAAAATAGTAGTTTAGAAAGTAGACTCGGAGCACTACGAACATTTTTTTGGTTGCATCTCCAAATTTTGAGTGTAACTATGCTCAATTTCTCATCCAAGGCCAGTATTTCTTGATTTCAGAAAAAAAAAGTGGCCACTTAAGACCCCTTTTTGGCCCCCCATCTTCTTGCACTTACCCATGTGCTTCAGATCAAATTGAAGAGTTGTTTCAGAGTATTGTCTACATGGCTTGTTATATTCTTGCTTTAGGAATGTTCTTGATATTAATCTTCATGTATTTTGATCATGTTATTTGATCTATGTGTCTTGCATAAGTTTTGGATCTTTCAGGTGGATTGAAGATGGCGTCAAAAGAAGATGGTGGACTAGATGGTCATGCTCATATGAAAGTGTTCTTGATGTGATAATTTTAAATGTTTCTTTGATGGTCTTCATCATTTATATGTTTCAGGAAGGTATGTGCAAATTGTGTGCTTCAAGCTATGACAATCTAGATGGTGAGCCTTGTATTTCATCATGTTCTTCAATCAGAGGCAGTTAAGGGTGTGTCTTGAATCAGTAATGACAGATGATAATAGTACTAGTTGGTGTTGTGTCTTCTCTATTTCCTTTCTGCAGGATTGAGTGATCTTGTTGTCATTATCATGGAAGATTTGAAAAGGTCTTATCAAAAGTGGTCATCATGTCATTTTGTGTTGGGAACAGTGTGATGAGTAGTCTTGCATGATATTCAAATTCATATGTGTCATGTCAAAAGACTGATTTATCTAAATCCTAAGTGTTATTTTTATTCCATTATTCTTTATGTGGGAATTATTGGAGATTTGTCATGTGTGTCAAAAAGGGTTGATTGTGATGTCATCGGGAGTAAGTGATTGTTAGCAGATATTTGTCAGTCTTCATTATAACAAGAAGTGGTATTGTTCTTCCGGATGTAAGTTTTCAAATGTGTGTTTCATGATGTCTTATTGCTCTCAAGTTTGAAATGATGTTCAAGATGCAGATGTGCAAGAACAGAGCTTTCATGATAAGTTTAGGACAACAAATTGCATAAGTATTCAGTACCTTCAATATTTTGAAAGACAAGTGATATCATCTTTCAGTGGAGTTGTTCTCAGGGGGAGTTATTTTAGTCTTTGTCATCAGATGTCAAAAAGGGGGAGAAAGAAAGAATGTATTATGAAGTTTTGCCATCAATGACAAAGGGGGAGATTGATGGTAGTTGTTTGTCATTGATGTCAAAAAGGTATTGAGGGTGTTGAGTTAGTGTACATCTTCACAAGATTGATTATCAGATTGATTGTCATTTATGACAAAAGGATGTTGAAGTTGATGGTGCAAATTTGCCATTGTTGATCAGGATATCAGGAGGTCAATTGTTCTTGTGTTTGGTCTTCATATGACAAGTTGTCATCTTCATATGTCTTTCATTGATGATGCAAAGGATACAAAAGAATCATTAAGGTGCTTACTTTTATGGCTCACATGTGGTTTGGATGTCAATAGAGTTGATGTGTTTCACATGAGTTGATGTTGCATTTCATCATATGATTGTCTTCTTCTCTTTTCATCAAAGATGCCTTCATTGATCTTAAGCTTGAAAGTATGTTGCCATACAATAGAGGTCACATGATTTGGATTTAGAGGTCACAGAATGCAGTGATAGTGGTGTTGATTTGTTTCTCCTTCATGTTTCTTGAAGTCATTATGTCATCATACTCTTTGTTCAATTTGAAGGTTGTTGATGTGCTATTTTGAAGGAATGATGGCAGAGAATTAAGATCTGTATTGAGGTGCTACAATGGCAGAGAATCATTGGTATTTAATGGAGGTCCTCATTGTTAGATTTGTGCAGTAAAGTTTAGTATTTATCAAAGGGTATTTTGTTGTTCAAGTGCCATTAAAACTCCTACATACCCGTCACCTTTTGAAATGCACTTTTTGTTATATTTAAAGATTGACCTGCTATCGCAAGTCACAATCACTTAGGTGACTTGTTTGAGTGTTTTAAAATGTTTGGGGACCGGCCCCTTCACCTTGTTCACCGCTACTCCTGGTCTCCTCTTTGTGCATGATGGGCGCCTAAGTTAAATCAACGGCCCTGTTTGAAACTTCAAAGGGTGCGCGAGTCAAAATAAATCAATGGTATTTAAACTTGATTCTACTCCTCCTGTGCCTGCATTTAACGGTCATTGAGAAGTCAAAAGTTTTAAAACTGCAGTTAAGTGGCATTTTCAAAGGCTATTATTAGTATGTTTCTGATGGTAGCGAGTGGGATTTTTAAAGCATATCTTCTTGGAGATTATAGAGACTATTTTTGTGGAAGATTTATTCTATTTTCATCTTCTTCACTCGTATCATGGAGAACTTTAAGAAGGTTTTTTATAAGGCAGTTTTTGTGAAGTTTTATGGAATTTTTTATGGAATATTTATTTCTATTTTTTTTAAAACTTCTCTCTACACATGGAAGGCTATAGTGAGAGTTTTTAAATGTGAGAAAATTGCTCTATGAAGATTTTGATTTTTGAGAGATATTTCTTTTGATAAGAAGTTTTTGCAGATGGATTTTTTGGAAGAAGAAAATGAAAAGAAGCATGAAAGTTTTTTGTCTTGAAGATGATTTTATTTTGCAGATTGAAGGTTTTTAATGCAGGGGAAGATGAAGTTTGAAAGGGTAGATTGGACAAATTTTTTAATATGAAAGGATTTTTGTGGAGACATTATTTGTGCCAAAATAAATGTCTTTTTATGAAATCTATCTCCAAATTTTTGGAGACTGGGGAAGGTGAAAATAATGTGATTTTTGTTTCAGGTGCAAGGATAAATTATTTTCTTCAGGTGAATGAAATTTTGAAAATGATGAAATTGCAAACAAGATGGAAGATCAAAGGTCTTTTGGAAACTTATAAATATGCAGGTGGAGTGTTGTTGTGTAGAAATATATGCAACGGTGAAGATAATTTTATGAAGATTCTTTTAAAAAGAAAATACAGATGAATGTGTGAACAAATTTGTAGTGAGGTAGACACATTTTTGTGAAATGTTCTTGATGGAAGATTAGGTGATTTCAAGGATGAATTGTTCAGAGGATTGAAAGAAATGATGAGATATGCATCTATCAGAAAATGTAAAAGAGATGAATGAGGGTATGCAATGGTGCAAATCAGATTGAGTTACAATCATTTCTTACACACAAGATTTTATATGTTGATTGTATTTTGCTAGTGAAGGTTGTGGTCAGTGAGACCTTCCTATGCCAGTGGTCAGTGAGACCTCTGTATGTGCCAGTGAGGCATCTTGTAAATCTAGTGAAGCTTCATTGGTCAGTGAGACCTTCATGTAACTAGTGAGGTTTTGAATAAGCCAATGAGGCAAATTTGAGTGGTTTTTCTACCCCGAGAGGGTTTTCCACTCCATAAATTTTTGTGTCATAATTTGTCTCTATGTGTGCATATTTGTATTTTGCTTATACATTTTTGGTTCACATCTTTCACTATCATTCTTGTGCATATGAGCTCAACAAATCATTAATGTCTTCCTTTCTATTTGTCTTGTAAAATAAAGTTTGCAAAAAGTTAAGAATTTACACAACACTGATTCACCCCCCCTCTCAATGTTGTCCTTGACTCCAACAATGTTGTTTTGGGGATAGGATCAGAGATGTATAAGGTATGTACTATATTGAAGCTCCAATGGTCTGGTAGTCCGCAAGGCCAACATTCAAGTAACATATAAGTAATACATATTGTTTTGGAAGCCTCAAAACACATGTTTGAGTATATGCAAAAGATGAAATACATAGAGATTAGATATAAAAGATTGAGCGAAGGTTCTACAGGCTCCAATATATCTCAGGATTGAACCACACACAAATATCCCTTGTTTCCAGTACCATACAAGATATGTAATTAAGTTAATGAAGAATTATATATATCCTTGTTCCCTGGACTCTAGTATACCTTGTCTAGCTCTTGTTTTCTCTCCAGAAATGATAGATGAGGTTGTGTGGCTCTAGAAGTATGCGTGCAATGAGGTTCAAGTTCATCTCTAAATGTTTCAGGGTTTCTGATGTACCTCAATGCCATATCTTGAATAATGGTGTATCATAATTAGTCTGGAATACTCTATTTCTAGTAGTTCATCATATCTCTTGTCTTGCAGATGCATAGATTGATCTGACACTTCAGTAGAAATATGGTTAAATGATGATAAAGTGGTATAATGTTGAATTCCTATTCTGCATGATGTTTTTGGCTTCTCCCCAGTGGTATGAAGATAAACAGTTAGCAGTGTTTGTACAATTTGGGCCAATAGACTAGTTTCTGTTATATGCGGTGGATCCTAATCAATTGTTTTGACTTAGGAATATGTGATGTGATGTTCCGTGAATCCTTTCATGAAGTCTTGAATTCTGCAACAAGTTTCCTCTTCATATTGAACATGTTGGAGCCGACTGTTGAAGAACTACACATTTCATCTAAAGGTGCTTGTGATGCCAACCTAGTCAATGTTTTGAAGTGTTGCAGAGGGTATATATAGAAGATTAAATTCATTTGTGAGATACAGATATATGTGTGAATGTAACAAAGTAGAATGAGTAGTATGAAGTGTACAAAGTTAGTTGAATGGAGTAATTGTGCATAAAAGAGGACTGCAACACTAGCATGAGTTAGATTTCTTTTCATAGTAGTTCAAAGTTTTGTTTGACATTATAATTCCTTGTAGTAGTGAACTTATTTTAGGGAGTAGTAGTTTCCTTGGGTTGTAGCCCTAAAATAATGTTGTAAACATTTATATAGCAGTGAGCACTATATTGTGAGTTAACACTCACCATGGTTTTTCCTAGTGTTGGGTTTTCCACATAAAAATCTTGGTGTCTATGTGTTAATGAATGTGTTGCATGTGGTTTTACTTTCTGTTCCCTAAGTTAATGAATCTAATCTACAAATGAAGTATTCAAGTTTTAATATTTGTAGATTCACCCCCCTCTCAGCATCACTATGTGTTCCACAGTGCTAACTTCAGTTTGAGAATTAGGTGGCTAACTAGATCTAGATTTATAGGAATTCATTGATCTTCTTAGAGGCTATATAAATCATGTGATCTTCTTTAGTTGTATATATAAAAAAAATAGACATTTTTGTTTTCTTCATTTGTGTAGTTTATTTAACTCTCTTGTTATTTGAACATAAGTGGAAGATTTGTTTGATGTATGTTGTACACTTTCTACACCTTGGCATATTTGGTGTGACCTAAATCCAAGGGTGTGTTTCAGCTATGGAATATGAGGGGTCATGCTAAACACTTATGGGCCATTATAGGTGGTTTTTTTTACCATTGCTTATATCCATTATTTTGTAATGCCTCTTAGTAGGTTTTCCTATAAAACACTTACATATAAATTAGGGTCAAGCACAAGAAAGAAAGATCTACTTATATTGTGAATGATTGAGTTAATTGAGTAAATGAGTGTTGTGCTTTTTTGGGCCTTTTAGACTTGGGTTTTCTAAAGCAAATAATTATGTTATATTGTGAGTGTGTTACTATTTTCTTTCTATTGAATTTATGATTCTATTAAAAATGTTAAACTCTTATATATATTTATTTATCAATATTATTACTAAACATAAAAAACACTCAAGTTTTACCAATTCTCGTGCTTGGAAACCGTTAACATTAATATTTCATGGAGAAAGTAGAAAGATGGAGAAAGAAGGTATTATTAAATACAACTCATTAAAAATAAATATCTAATACAACTTCCTTTTAAATCCAATTTTTCCACCAGATAATGGCACTACAAGAAAGGATATAAAACTAACATAAGTCCTAGTGCAATATGACATAAAAATATTACTAAAACTCAAATTACAAAACACAAATACATAAATAATTTCCAAGAAAACTTATGAAATTTGACACACAATATGCATCATAGGTTTTTCTTGTACATTGCACAATAAGTATCACCCCATGTGTTTTGTACTCTATAATATGAAAGTATGACAATTGATGTTGCATGATTAGCGTATTGATCAAAAGTAGAACCCAAATGATTCTACCTTGTAGAATACAAACACTCTCTCAATGTTTGAAATAGAGAAATAATAATGTCATCCATGAATTTGAAGCACATGACACTCCATGTTTTGTTGAGCCACAACATGAACCCATTACAATTGAAAAGCTAATTACATGGCTTGTTGCCATTCCCATATCCCACCATATATCATCATCTGAATCTTCATTATTTTCTTCATGCATATTTGGAGAATTAGAAGGGCCACTTAAGCATGACACATATATTTGTAGACAACATAGCCTAGAATTGTTGGAGAAGTATGTAGAATAAAATGTCATCATTTGTCCTCCTTGTGGTATCATCCCTGATAGATTATTATAGGACACATCAAAGTAACTTAAGGATGTGAGAAGTTGCAGCTCACTAGGAATAGCCCCAGATAGTTTATTACATGTCATGTTGCCATTCCCATATCCCACCATATATCATCATCTGAATCTTCATTATTTTCTTCATGCATCTATGGAGAATTAGAAGGGCCACTTAAGCATGACACATATATTTGTAGACCAAATAACCTAGAATTTTTGGAGAAGTATGTAGAATCAAATGTCATCATTTGTCCTCATTGTGGTATCATCCCTAATAGATTATTATAGGACACATCAAAGTAATTTAAGGATGTGAGAAGTTGTAGCTCACTAGGAATAGCCCCAGATAGTTTATTTTGTGAAAGATCAAGTGATTGCATCACTGTCATCTCTCCAATAGACTTAAGAATCTTGCCACTAAAATGATTTCTTGAAATGTTGAGAATAATCAAACCCTTGAGGGATCCAATATTCCAAGGAATGTTACCTAATAAATTATTGTAGGAGAGGTCAAGGCATTTACTAATCTCAAAATTTTCACAAACTCCATATCTTTTCCTTTATTCTTAACTGTTATTTCATCTATATAAGGATCTATTTCAATTGAATAGCTATAGCCACTAGCATACATCTATTCAAGGATTTCTATGTTTTCTAATTGATTTGTCATTGCAGTAAAATTCATAAGGTCTTCTGGAATAACTCCTGAAAAATTATTGTTAGACATATCTAAAATTTGAAGATCTTGCAGTTTCGTTAATTGTAATGGGATTTCACCCTGAAATTTATTATTGCTCAATATTAAGATTTGGAGACTATGCAAGCTCTCAACCCAATTTGTAATGCTTTCTTTTAAATTATTGTTTCTCAAATCAAGGATTTTCAGATGCGTACAATTTTGAAGTGATGATGGCATCTGCCCTTTAAGTGCATTGTCTCCTAATTTCAGTGCCTTGAGAGAAATCATTGTCTCAAATATATTTGGTATCATCCCTTTTAAATTATTCTTCTCTAGATTTAAAGAAAACAACATAGAGCAGTTCTTTAGGCACTCGGGAATCCTACCAATCAACCTATTAACTGACAAGTCTAATATGTTCAAACTCTTCAATTCATAAATAGAATTTGAAATAGAGCCACTAAGATTATTTCTAGCCAATGAAAGGAACTCAAGGTCTTTTGTATATTTGCTAATTGTTTCTGAAATTGATCCATCAAATAAATTATCTGACAGATCTACATAATTAAGGGATGTGATTTCCCAAAGCCAATTTGGAATAAAGCTACTAAGACAGTTGTTCAACAAATCTAACTGGTCAATGAAATATTGAGTTGAAATAAATGCAGGGAAACTTCCTCTGATATTACACTCATGTAAACCTAAGAAGTCAATCTAAAATTTGGGAATGGTGGAGGCACTGACTTATATGGTCAACATATTGCTCGAGAGATCCAACATAAAAAGTTCAGGGCAATCATATAAAATAGAAAATGAGAATGTTCCATTTAAGTTGTTTTTGCCCAAATAAAGAACTCTAAGCTTGGATAGCTTAGAAAAGAAATTTGGGATTGGACCACTAAAAGAGTTATTCCATAGTTCGAGATGAATCAAGGCTGAGAGATTATCTAGAGTAGATGGAATGCTGCCATTTAGTCTGTTTGAACGGAGATCGAGCCACTGCAATTTTGATAGGCTGCCTAAAGAGAAGGGAAGAGAACATTCCAAATTGTTGTGAGAAAGATCAAGATCTATCAAAGTAGGAGCTCCATCAAAGGCAAGAATTTTACCTCTTAATGAGTTTCCTTGAAGGTGCAATGATTGAAGCCGTGAGAGATTTGCAAAGGAGAGAGGAATGACACCCTCAAGATTATTCCAATTTAGGTCCAAATACTCCAATTGTTGCAGCTGAGTCAATTCTCTTGGAATTCGGCCAATAAATCCACATTCATACAAGCTCAGATGCTTCAATCTCCTCAGTGCTCCAACTTGTGGAGGGATAGAAAGATTGTAGAAGTAATTGAGACTGAGGTCCAAGTGTTCAAAATGCAACAGCTAGAATAGTCCCCCTCAATTTCACTCCATAGATGAGATCCAAGGTGAGCACATGGCCAGTGTGCGGGTGGCAGCCCACTCCTTCCCAAGCGCAGCAGTTGAACCCTCTTCATGATTCCAACTTCTCATAAACTCAACCTCTTTGATCCTCTTGAAGGGTGTAGGAAAGATAACCAACACATTTGGTTTACCTAGTACAACAATCAAAAGGGTCCCATGAGGATTTACTACTGACTGGATAGGTTCTATGCCAATAAGGATTACTTCAGCTTTTGCTAGATATGTGATGGTAGTAGGGTCAAGGTTACCCCTTGATCCTTATCTAATAATCATCCTATCTATTGAAAAATACATATTGGTAATGTTAGACCTAAAGACCGTGGTAAGCATGATGCATTTCTTCTCAATACAAATTTTTTAAAAGATGATGAGTGTAATGATGCAATATTCACTCTAAGAGAAATCAACAAATGGATGTTGAAAGACCAAACTCCCATTGAAAGATAGGATAACAACGTCAAAAGTCGGGCCACTATTTTCCAAGTTATTGGAGAAAAAGAGCTTTAGATTCCAAAAAAATTGAAAATGGTCTTCAAGTTAAACTACTTAATCAGGAAAAGGATCTTCAATCTGATTGTACAAACTTAAGAATAAATGAATAGTTAGTCACAACTAAAAACAAATTGAGAGGTCTTCAAGAAAAAAAGATACAAGGGTTACAAGTTAGTCACAACTAAAAACATAAATACTTGAACAATTCCCAACTATTAAACTTTATGAAATTTAACACACAAGTCATGCATCTAGTGTTTTTATTGTACATTACACAATAAGTATCACTCCATGTGTTTTGCACTCTACAACATGAAAATATGACAATTGATGTTGCTTGATTATCTTATTGATCAAAACTAGAACACAAATGATTCTACCTTTCAGAAAACAACTGCTCTCTCAATGTTTGAAATAGAGAGATAATAATGCCATCCATGAATTTGAAGCACTAGACACTCCATGTTTTGTTGAGCCACAATATTCCCATTACAATTGAAAAGCTAATTACATGGCCCATTACCATTCCCATATCCCACCATATATCATCATTTGAATCTTCATTATTTTCTTCATGCATATTTGGAGAATTAACTTGGCTACTTAAGCATGACATAAAGACTTGTAGGCCACATAGCCCTGAATTATTGGAGAAGTATGAAGAATCGAATGTCATCATTTGTCCTCCTTGTGGTATCATCCCTGATAGGTTATTATATGACACATCCAAGTAACTTAAGGATGTGAGAAGTTGCAGCTCCATAGGAATAGCCCCAGATAGTTTATTTTGTGAAAGATCAAGTGATTGCAGCAGTGTCATCTCTCCAATAGATTTAGGAATCTCGCCACTGAAATGATTTCTTGAAATGTTGAGAATAATGAAACCTTTGAGGGATCCAATATTCCAAGGAATGTTACCTGATAGATTATTGTTGGAGAGGTCCAAACATTTTACTAATCCCAAAATTTTTACAAACTCCATATCTTGTCCTTTATTCTTAACTGTTATTTCATCTATATAAGGCATTTCTTCAATTGAATACATATAGCCATTACCATATATTTGGTCAAGGATTTTTGTGTTTTTTGATTGATTTGCCATTGTGGTCAATTTCATAAGGTCTTTTGGAATAACTCCTAAAAAATTGTTGTTTGACATATCTAGAATTTGAAGATTTTGCAATTTCATTATTTGCAATGGGATTTTACCCTTAAATTTATTATTTTTCAGTATTAAAATTTGGAGTCTCTCCAAACTTTTAACCCAATTTGTAATGCTTCCTTGTAAATTATTGTTTCTCAAATCAAGGATTTTCAGATCCCTACATTTTCTAAGTGATGATGGAATATACCCTTCAAGTGCATTGTCTCCTAATTTCAATGTCTTAAGAGAATTCATTCTCTCACATATATTTGGTATTGTCCCTTTTAAATCATTCTTCTCTAGATTTAAAACATACAACATAGAGCAATTCTTTAGAAAATGGGGAATCCTACCACTCAACCTATTATTTGACAAGTTTAAAATCTTCAAACTCTTCAATTTCAAAATAGAATTTGAAATAGAGCCACTAAGATTATTTCTAGCCAATGAAAGGAACTCAAGATATTGTGTGTATTTGCTAATTGTTTTTGAAATTGATCCATCAAATAAATTATCTGAGAGATCTACATATCTAAGAGATGTGAGTTCCCAAAGCCAATTTGGAATAAAGCCCCCAAGAGAGTTGTTCGACAAATCTAAGTATTCAATGAAATATTGAGTTGAAATAAACGTAGGGAAATTTCCTCCAATATTACACTCATGTAAAGCTAAGTAGCGAATTTGAAATTTGGGTATGGGAGAGGCACTGACTTTTAGGGTCAACATATTGCTTGAGAGATCCAAATAATAAAGTTTGGGACAATTATTTAAAATAAAAAATGAGAAAGTTCCATTTAACTTGTTTTTGGCCAAATCAAGAATTTCTAACTTGGATAGCTTAGCAAAGGAAGTTGGAATTGGACCACTAAAAGAGTTATCCTTCATTTCAAGGTCAATCAGGGCTGAGAGATTACCTAGAGTAGACGGAATGCTGCCATTTAGTTTGTTTGAACTGAGATAGAGCCACTGCAATGTTGAGAGATTGCCTAGACTAGATGGAATGCTGCCATTTAGTTTGTTTGAACTGAGATGGAGTGCCCACAGCTTTGAGAGCCCACCTAAAGAGGAGGGAATAGAACCTTCCAAATTGTTGTAAGAAAGATCAAGATATGACAAAGGAAGAGCTCCATTAAAGTCAGGAATTTTACCTTTTAATGAGTTCCTTGAAAGGCCCAACACTTGAAGCCGTGTGAGATTTGCAAAGGAAGAGGAATTTCTCCTAACAGCTCACAACCCTCCATTTCAAGGAATTTCAAGCTAGACATGTTAGCAATCTCCCTTGGAATGACACCTTGGAGATTATTCAGACTCAGGTCCAAGTGCTCCAATTGCTGCAGCTTAGTCATTTCTCTTGGAATTCGGCCAATAAATCCACATTCACGCAACTCTAGATACTTCAATCTTCTCAGCTCTCCAACTTGTGCAGGGATGGAAAGAGAGTAGAAGTAATTGTAATTGAGGGCCAAGTGCTCCAAATGCAGCAGCTGGAATAACCCCCTCGAATTTCGTTCCAGTGAAAGCCATGGAGCTCCAAGGTGAGCACATGGCCAGTGTGTGGGTGGCAGCCCACTCCTTTCCGAGCGCAACAGTTGAACCCTCTCCATGATTCCAACTTCTCATAAGAGGAGGTGAAATTAAGGCCTTGTTTGAAATCCAACAGAGAATTCCTCTCCTCTTCCAAACATGCAGAGCAGCAGATAATGGGCAGCAGCAACAAGACCACCCAAATTCCCAAAGCCATTTTCATTGCCTTCTAAAAACAGAAAAAGGCAAAGCTACTCTCTCACTATGGCAGAACAGAATGAGTAGCCAAAAGCTTGTCTTGTGTGTGGATGAAATGGGTTCGGAAGCTGAGCCCCATTTATAGCCCATTCAAAGTAGGATGCAGTGTAAACATGTCATCATATAGAGCGTGGAAAAATCAAGTCAGTCATTGTGAAGACGCAGAAAATTGCTTCATACGAGTCTGAGGTCGGTCGTCTAATTCGTCAAGTTTTGGACTGTCTTCATACTTGTGTCATCTCATGATTTGAGAAAGAAAAGTTAACAGAGAAGAAGAGAAAAGTTCACAGAGCAAAAAACGAAAAAGAAGAAAAGAGAAACCATTTTATAGTGGAAAACTATTTGAAGATGTAAAGAAAACTTAACACAGAAGTTACATCGAAAGAATTTTCTTTTTTCCGTGTGTCAATTTGAATGGTCAGCCCAAACTCAAACTCTTCGTTTTAAAGAAAATTGAGAGCTGCGAAATTTCTTTATATTTACGAACACAAACAACTAAGAGAGCTGCGAAATGTTCGGTCAAACTTGCGTGTGGAAATAGAATAAAATAGAATACTCCACAAAATAAAATATAATGTTTATTTCTTATGCGAGATTTCCGCGGGGGGAAAATTGCTCTCCTTGTCATCAATTGTTATCAAAGAAATTTCTAAAAATTAGTATATTTTAAACTTAATAAATGTTAAAAGTATAAAAATAGATATAAAAAATAAATGTATTTAGTTTTGTAATTAAAGAATGAATGTAATTTAGTATATTATTAAAATTTAAATATTTTGGAATTAAAAAGGGATACCTTGTCTTAAAGTCAAAATATTCTATTTGTATAAATAAGGCTCGAGTTAACGGAGTTTGCATCGATAAAAAACTAGTGAGGTAGCCCTCAATAGTCGTGAGCGCCTATGTAAGTATATAAAACAACATTTGCGCCCAATGTAACTTCTAAAAGCACAGGCATACATTAGTATAGGTAAGGACCTAGCATACATTAGTATAATTAAGGTAATAGGTCCCTAGTAGAGAAGAGTATCGATGACACATAGCCGATAATGTGGTAAAGTAGTCACTTAGTATATGCGTGAATCATATGAGCACAATAGTGCAAAAGAGGAAGGCATAATTCTAGACACTCCCCAATGTGGTAAAGTAGCTTCTTAGAACATGAATCAATCACATGAGTGCAATAATGTAAGATTTAAGTGTTGGAAAAAGGTGATATTAACCTTGCAATCCTAATATATACATGTGTATCCAACACATTGGGAATGGGTACATTGATGCTTGGGGGGTGAATGGGTGAATTACTTAATTATTGTTTTCTCCCAATTGACTTGGAATATTGGTTGTAGTGGCATTAAATAAGGATGCTACACTTATGGTGAGTGGTTACTTTATGATAGTGGCAATTATGGATTTGTTTGAATGCATTTATACCACTTTCTCATTCGTAGGCGCTAGGTGAGAGAGTGAAGCATATTTGTTTGATGGGTGGGGTTTGTAGTGGTTTGCAAATGGAGCGCCAATTTTGGAGATATGGGCCATGAGAATTCCCAAGGTGCAACAATTAATGATTTCTATTCTTGTGGGAATCGATGAATTTGGTCATGTCGGTGCATTGGAGTTTTTCGTATGATGGTTTATGATACTTAGTTTTAGTGAATCCTCTTGTAGTTTCATCTCTTTGATTCTCTATAAACATGATCTCTTGGATAGTTGTATTATGGGTCTTTTGTAAGTGAGCACTGTTATATTAAAATATGGTCGAGTAGATACAGATTTACATCGAAAATAAAAACATAGAATATTGTATTGAATCGAGATATTCACAGAATTGAACAAGTGTTTTATGTATTTGCATATACTTGGCTTTATAAAATGTTTGAGATAGTTCAACCACCCAAACTTCCTGAAAAGATAACCCATAAACTAATAATTGTTTTATTTATATAAACTATAAACTAACCTATTTAATAAATGTAAATTTAACTATATGTAAACCTTATTTATTCTAACACCCCGCTTAAGGTTTACATGTAATAAAACCAACATTCCCCCCTTATTACATTAACTTGAACAAAGGACGGAACACTGCAAGAGTTGATCATAGCAACCCTTCTGGAGACTTTGATGAAGCACCTTCACCAATCATCATCGCTCACCCAGGAAACACCAAACTAACTCCATCAATGGATCTCATCACTATAGAACCTGCAACCTCTGCACAACATGAGACAACATAAAGTGTCCCCAACCTCCTTGCACATTGAGACAACAACTTTCCTCTGAAAGTCCACATCTCCTCCGAGTATGTCAAAATGCCTCCTCTAGTGCTGCACATGAGAAAACAACTCTCCTCCAAGAATCCACATCTCCTCCAAGTGTATCAATATCCCTCCTCCAGTGCTTTGGAAACAATCCCTCCTCTACTATATAAAACAACTGAACCATTGTGGATACACTAATCCCACCTATTTCAAAAATTATACTATCCACAAACTCCATTATGAATACACTAATCCCACCTATTTGAGAGATTACACTATCCACAAACTAAGTAAATGTAGATACACAAACTCCACCTATTTTAGAAGTTACACTATCCACACATATTGCCACAAACTACCAAGCCCCCCTTGCTCCATGAAGGGACACAGATAGAAAATGGGTGCTCCTCATGCAATGAATCATCCCTAAGTGAGAAGCTAGCTTGGGATGATGAAGATCCTCCTACCTGCATTGCCTCCTACCTCCAATTTGATATCTTTATCTTTAACTGCTAGATGTACCATTCAAACCTCCAAAAACCCTCTCAGGTGTAACATGGGTGGTCCCGAGAACACAAGCAATGTTTGATATATGTGTGGCCATGATAAAAAATAAAGATAACAAGGTGTCAGATTCTACTGAAAAATGCACTTTTTACAATATAGTGTAAACACAAAAATATCCATATAACTCCTTATACACCTTAAAGATTCAAACTATACAACTCTATAATCACCTTATTACTCCACTAAAACTTATAACAATCACATTTTTTAAGCACCAATTTTGCTTGTCAAAAAACTAAAATGATGCAAAACAAAATATAACTGAATTGATAATTGGGTTTGAGTTTGAAGACTTAACCACCAAAAACTTACATGTATCTTCTTGATACACCTTAGCTCTCTAAAAAAACTATGTTTGTGATGCAGGGGCATCACTCTCCATCTGAAATTTTGGTTTTGAGTTTTGTTCCGTGGTGAGATTTTTGTTGTGTTTGGTGGTTTGTGCGTTTGTGGGGGTAACTTCCTCTTGCAATGTATTTATCTCCCTGTTGCTTATAACACAAAGACTTGTTCCTGTCACAAAAACTGTCGAGAATTAGCTCTATCTATTACAGTTTTGGAGGCAACCGAAAGGTCAGAAGAAGAAGAGAATTACGGGACAGCTAGAAGGTAAATTGGAAGGAGTCCTTAAAAACAATTGAGTCGTGAGCAGTTGTAGAAAAGAAAATAAGGCATTGGGTAAACAAGGCTGATAAAGAGCATTAAGTAATAGAAGGATGCTTTGAAAGCTTACTAGCACAACGAAGGCAGAGAAAATGTTGCCACATGGGAAGGAGAATAAACCATACCAATCATAATGTTCATCAACGGTTACTAGAAAGTTAGTTTCTATTACTAAATTCTTGTCACACTTGTAATTTGGAAGAAGAGCCCAGACTTCTGTCACCAGAGCGACAGGTACTCATTTGAAGGAGGGAATTTTTCTGTCAAACCATTATGGAGGAAAACCAATGGTTGAGTGATCAATTGGAGGAATCGAAAGGTTGCGACAGTAGAGTAATTGGAAGGCATGAAGAGATGAATATATATATATATATATATATATATATGGAGGAGAAAGAGCAGGGCAAGAGAGAGAGAGAGGCTGATGAGCCATAGGAGGCTGAACTTTTAAGAGAGAAGGTCAAGAGGTTATGAGTTAAAGAGGTCGAGAGGCTATGAATTGAAAAAGGGCAAAAGGCCAAAGGATAAGGTAGTTGGTATGGAAGGCCGTTGTGGCTATGTGTGTAGGAGGCCATAGGCTGAAGTCAAAGGAAGGAGTCTGATAAAGACATGAGTCAGGTTTGTTGAAGTTCGAGTGTAGAAGATAGGAAGAGGGAGAAATCAGCAGAGAGAAGCGTATGTGGAAGGTGTCGATTACCCAGTAGAATATGGAATGATACATTGTAAGAAAGAAAAGACTGATAATAAAAAGTTTGTTTTGTTCGTTTTGTCACATAGAATACTCTACATGTATATGAATCAAATATTGTTATACTATCATGTTCTAGTTCCTATCAAATGCATTGAATGGTCATCTGGTTATAAGTAAACATTTATGTATTTAGTAGCTCACTGACTGTGAATGCATATCCTGAACTTCCTATCATTATTGTAGAATCAAGTGGTGAGGAATCTTGTTTGAGTCCAATCTATTGAATCTATGCGTGTCAAAAATAATTGTTAAGGGGAGTGCTATCAGATTGGTATCATAGCTTAGAAAAGGTCTGGGAAGAGAAGTGGAGAGTTGCAAAGAAATGCTCAGGTAAAGAATCAATTGACAGGTTGTTGAAGAACCCATAGGACTGGGTAAGGGATAAAGGAAGAGAATCATTGGCATGGTGAAAAGTATGTTGAAGAATGAGAGAGTTGATAGAGTTGTGAAAGAAGTAGACATGAGAGCATTTGTTGTTGTAGGCATGAGAAAGGGCTTGTAACTGCTATCCTCCAACAAAGATAAACTAGGTAGGTGTATAACTTCCTTCTCAAAGAGAGAGTGGGTAGAGGGGGTTTTGAGAGTAACATCTTCTAGGGTCATTGTTGACTAGAGGGTAGTTGTGGAAGGTAAGAGATTCTGTTGCAGCAATGAGAGGATGGGTATTAGTGTAAGGAGACCTGTCATAATCCCATTTTGGGAAAGATATTGGAATGAAGTAGAAAGTAGAAAATACCGAGAGGGATTGGAAGAGATTGAAAGAAGGATGGATATTTTGGAAAAGATTTATTTTCCTGATAAGGTAGTGATTGCAGAAAGTGGACCAGATGAGAAGAAGCAAATTCTCATTAAAGAGAATAAGGAAAGGGAAAAAGAGAAAGTGCAACAAAGAGCACTTGGCAAAGAAGAGAAGAAAGTGTCTATAGAAGAGGCACCTGAAGAGACATTTTGGTCTCTTGATTCATTTGCTATTGATTTGTTTGAACATATGGATGCAGGTATCAAGAAGATTAAAAACAAGCCTTTGGAGGCAAAAGAAGAAAGGGCAAGAAGAGAGCCCATAGATGGAGATAGAGATAAGAGTGAAAGAGGACAAGTTGCAGCAATAGATACTTGAGAAGACAGTTTGTAGTAGCAATGCAATGCAAGGTACCTAAAGATAGAAAGTGGGCTAATGAGAGAAAGAAGAAACCATGTGAAGAGGAAGAGGTGGCTAGACATGTAGCCAAGAATGTTAGCAAATTGGGGCAGCAAACCAATGGAAAGGTAAAAGTTCGTTTTGATGGTGTTTTTGATTGTGCAAGTAGAAATGGGAATGTAAATATGCAAGTTCAAAGGGAAAAAGTTAAATTAGTAGATCATGGGTATATAATACCATATTGGCAAAAGAAATCAGTTGTAAATGTGCAGCCAAGAGGAGTGGTTTGTACTAACTTTTTAACATCAAGGATGGAAGACATGGCAGAGACTAAGAGGAGACAAGAAGATAGGCCAAGAGTAGAGGCAACAAGGCATCAACTTAAGAAGGTGAAGAACCCAACGTGGGTAGTGCAGCATGGGACAACAGTAGAAGAGATTGACAAGGAGAAGCAGACAAAGCAAGAGAAGAGGAGAGGTATAGATATTGACTAGCCCAATAAAGATGAGTGCATGATAGAGCCCCTAGAGAAGGAAAATGAGGATAATGCCACCAAGCATGCACAATAGAGTTTGAGGAAGAGCAGCATGGTAAGTGCAAGACAAAAGGTAGTCGATTTGATTTGTGTAAGGATCATGTTGAAACTTTGAATGAAATTTATGAACATGAGGAAAAGTTGTGGCTGATTGTGGATGATAAGAAAATAAGAAGAGAGAAATATAAAATGAGGAAGGATAGCAAAGGAAGAATGTCTAGTAATGAGTACAAGAGGGATATGAAGAGTACGAGAGATGGAACCCAAAGAGGAAAGGCAGAAAACATAGTTGAGTAAGCTGGAACAACAAAGAACAAAGATGAAGAAGCTAAGGCAACAAAGAGTATGGAAGAGGAAGACAAATGCTTTCTTAAGGAAAAGATGAAAAAGGCAGAATTGGAAGAAGGGGCAACAAAAAAGAATGGTGATGTATGGGCACAATCATCTGGGAATGAACAAGAATTGCAGGAAGATATTGGAATGCATAAACATGGGATAGAGAAGAAGGATTCAGTTAGTAACAGGAAGTTGGTGCAGCAATGAAGGCCAAGGTAAACAAAAATGTCTTTTATAGGAATGTGGATTTGTATTTCTTTAGAGTTTTGATTAATGAAGAATTTGAGCAAAAGTTTGAAATAATTCATGACATTAAGGATTGTAAGAAGCAAGAAGGAATTATAGGTAGTTTGATACTGTATAATTGGACCTTGGGAAAAGAAGAATATGAAATGATGAATGCAGATTTGTTTAAGGCTGAGCATACATTGAGTAACGTAGGTAGCCTGATGGGTAAGGTTGACCTGTTTGGAAAAGTAAAGGTTGAGATGTTTTGTTTTAATCAAGTTGAATGGATTGATAAATGTGAGGGTGGCTTTATTGAAGATGTACAAATCACTGGAACAGTAAGAGATTATAGAACCTTTATTGTAGAGATGCTAGAATAGGTAAAAGATGACATTGATTTATTGACATTGGGTATGTTGAAAAATGGAAAGATATGTAACATCTTATATCCATATTTTTGTAAGGATGTTGGTAGTGGTAGTATGTCTATTGAAGATTAAATTGATTTGTTATTGAAGTTTGATTTCAGTCACATAATCCAACAAATGGATGAGATGAATGAATTGGAAGAAATAGAATGTGTTAATTTTTTGGAATTTGGTTGTGTTGTTGTATGTAAAGATGAACGGGTGAGAAGACTTTGGAGGAGGCTGTTGTATAATGGAAGTGAAATGATAAGAATGGAACAGAGAAAACAATGTTTGGAAAGTTTGATGATGATTATAGAATGATTGTGGAGGAAGAGGAAGAAGAGAAAAGAAGCAGATAAGTTTGATGGTTAGCCTCATTGCAGGAGCACATGCAATTTTGTTCCCTGGGAAGTCTGATGTAGGGGCATTGCTCTCCATCTAAAATTTTGGTTGTTTTGTTCGGTGGTGTAAAGCGTCACAAGTACATGCAAAATCCATTAAACCAACTCAAAAGTAAATGAAGTAAATAATTCACTTCAATACAACATCGCAATAACCAAAAATAAAAAGGTGTAAATAATCCACTTAGATAAAACTTTCAAAGATAAAAGATGTAATTAATCTGCTTAATCACAATATCTTGAAAATAAAAGATAATCTCATAAATATGAATCTCAATGTCATTAAATCTTACATATTCACATGCTTAATCTAGGTAACAAGCACTAAGGTGAGTGCGAGATCATGATAAGCCAAATAGTGGCAATGGAGAAAAAAAGTTTCTCGATGAAAAGTGCTAACATTTAGACTAATATTTAGATTTGGATGGAAAGGGTCTTAATATTTCTATCTCAAATATGGATTCCCTCAAAAAATGATTTTAGATTATCTCATATTTAAGCAAGTGGGAGTCCCAAAACTTGCCAAAGAAACTTGCAAAACCACCCATTTAGTGTTATCCTAAAATTTTCCACAATTTCATCCTTGAAGCTGACAGACTTTTTTGTAACTAAGTGTTATTAAAATTATTATTAATTTTCTACATAGGCTACATAAATGATTTCTTGATAGATATACATACTGAAAAACATCCATAACTTTCAACATATTAATCCTTTTTTAAATCCAAAAAATGCATCACATTCTAGAATTTATTGGGTATACACTAAAATTTAATTTTTTTATTTTCATATATTTTTGACCAAGTTACGTTGGCTAGAAAATTAATTTTTAATATTTTAAAAAGTCATAGTAAAAAAATCATAAATATTTATTTATTTACTTAAAAATTTTAAAAAAATATGCGTCACATCCATTCATGTGTCCTTTACTTAAATCCAAATCATGGAGGAAAAATATTTTTTTTTTCTTATACTTAGGTTGGCCAGAATGACACCTACTTTTTACATTTTTTTTGAAAATTTTAGTAGCACTTCATTGAAATATCCAATTTTCACAAAACTACTTTTAATTTTTTTTAAAAAAAGTAGCAGCCCATAAACTATACTCAATTTATTACAACTTTTATTACTACCTTATTTCTGGATTGTGTAGATAACTCATTCATTTTTTGACATGAAGTTACTTAGGTCTATTTTTCACATTTACATTGCCACTTAGGGGTAGTGTTTGGCTCATCATGATCCTGCACTTACCCACTATAAAATAATATACATAAATCCATTGGCAAGACCATAACACATCCAATATAGGGTCAAATCAACATGTACAAAAATAATAAATAAATCAAAACACTCTCCAGCTGCACGAACCAAGAGGTCCACCACCTGCAAGCCGAGAGATGGGAACATGGCTCAAGTGCTTTTCCACCCAACCATGAAGTATTTACACTTCCCTGGATCCCTTCCTAAAATGAAGGAAACCCAGCCCTGCACAAAATGTCTAGTTACCTAGTAACAACTATAGGAGGGAACACCTGATGTCTGAATGTGCAATTCTAAATAATGAAAAGTAAACTGTCTCACAACAAGACGTGGCATAGATATCAATAAAGAAGTTTGCTAGACAATAAACATCTATTTCAATGTCATCTCAATTAGATCTAATCCTTTATAAATAACTTGGTACAATTCCCAAAAAAGAGGAAAAGTCATCTCTGAATATCCACATTCGACATCCTAGTCCCAAAAGTAACCCAATAACATTTCCTAGATGAAAAATCTACTTCTTTCCCCAAGAAGCAAGAAATAAATAATAAAATAAAATTCAAGTTCTCTAATAAATTATTAAAATTCCCTCTTCCCAAACACATTCAAGGAATTACACTTTTCCAATCAAATCATTAATCTTTGTTTACAGAATTGCACTCATAAGCACACCAAAAAGATATATTATCTAATCCAAAGTTTGATCACAATCTTCATACAAAAGTCATTCTAAGTTATAATTTCATCTTGTTGTAATAACAGTGATAGGAAGTCTAAATCAATAAAAGTAGTCCATAAGTTTGTTTAATTGACATAAACCTCAAGTCCATATTTCAATCATATTTCCTAATAAATAATCATCCAAATTGCTTTCAGCAATCACTGACAAGAACTATTTCAATCTAATTATCTAACCGAAGTTCATGATTCAATGAAAAATATTTTATTCTCAAAACTACGACAGGAAGTCCCAAAAATAGCCAAACAGTCTTCCTATCGCAATTGCAATAGGAACTATTGTAGAAAAGAAATAAAGTGAACAGAGAATAGAATTAAATTAGTTTTTCAATCATGAATATAAGTATAAATGGTTTCAGTATCAGCTTTGACAGAAAAAAAATGGTAATCTACTGTCTCTATTTCCAGTTATCACATTGGTTTTAATGAATTTTAAACAAAGCTATAGGCTTAATTTGTTCATCTATAGAAACATAAGAAGTTTGTAGTCATGAAGGTAGCTACAGGTTCTAATTCCTTAATCCACACAGACAACAATGGATCAACTACAGTCAAGTAATATTGCCAATGACGCTACACGAAGAATAGTTTTGGCTATTTTTCAGAGGTTGAGTTTCATTATACAGAGGTCAATTTTTTAATCTAAATTCGATCTCAGCTAGCATAACAAATAAATACAGTCATTTTATGTTTTACAGAGAGTTATTTAATAGCCATCTGGAAGTCGATTTATAGTTTTCAACAGTAAAAATCTTTCTGACAGTCAAAGTTTTTAACAAGGCAAAGAAAACATCAGTATCATAAAACACCAATGATCAGACAAGACAAGTGCAAAAGACAAGCAAGGAAAGTGGGTCAATCTATTTTAGCGATTCCAGATCACCCAAGAAGCAACCATAATGGCTATAAAGCAGGTCAATGACTAACAAGGAAGGTGATTTCCTTAGCAGAAATGGCCAAAAAGAATAAACAACCAGGAAATAGGGTATGCAGCTACAAGTAGCAGGTCGATCTAGGTCTGCAAGTTCGCCCAGGTAGAAAATTAAGAAGAGGTTGACTCAGAAAATGAGTCAATCAGCTAGGTAGAAGATAAGTGGCCATCATACATAGGGAAGACCAAACAAAACAGTCGCCCAACAATGGCTGATAAAACCATTTTTAAAACAGCCAAATCAATATGATTATAATGTAAGAAATACAAGATGAAAAACCTGGGTAAAATGGTGATTGGTCAAGAGTATGCAGTTGCTGTCGCTACCTCTTTATCTTTCTCAAGTCACTACAATTCCTTCTTGCCTCTGTCGCTCAAGAAAAGTTGGCTTGCTTCTTTGCAAATCGTGGGGTCTTCTTATGAGTTCTTGGTATTTTTGGCTGCCAAGAACTTTCTTTTTATCACAGAATTTAGGTTTTAGAAATAAAGTTTGTATTTTTAGTTTGCATGGAAATCCTCCAATAAAAAAGGCTCATAATTCCATTTAAAATAAAATAATGGCTAATTTAATTAGCTTAATGTCACATAAATGACAGTAACTAATCTTTTAATTCTTTATTAAAAATCTAAATATAATAATGCTATTTTTAATATTATTTAACTATTTTAATTAAAACAAAACCATTTAAATAATCAAGAAGAGAAATGCAATACAATATTCCATATTTATATATATAATTTAATATATTTATTTATTTTTAAGGATCATATTGTCTTCCAAACATCTATAAATAATATTTTATTATTTAATTTAAAATACAATCATCATTTGAATATATTTTGAAAAGACATTTAATTTAAGTAATCACCTCATGCATTTGAAAATGATTAATAACAACGCATTAATGGAATAAGAACCATTCAATATTGCATATGCAACTACGTGATGTGTGTGATTGCATCAGGGTAATCCATCCATCAGTTCTTGCCAAGTAGCTAGAACACCTCTACCTCAACCATGCTCTCATCTTCGACAAGTACCTGCATCCATTTGCACTCAACTTGACGTCAATAGGTTAGTGTCTCTAAAACATAGCTGAGGCAAATCATTGTAATCATATCTACAATATCCAATATTTAAAACAATTTCCAATTTTCATCAATATAACTCGTAATAATTACCTCCACATACACAAAATTACTTAAAGTTAATCAAAATAATTGTTCGCTAATTTAGAATAATCATATTATTCATAAAAATGAGATGTGACATCCTTCCCCACTTGGAAGAGACATCATCTCGATGTCTAATTAAACATCAAAATAATAAAGTGTCCATCAACCACCAATAAAGTATCAAGGTGTCATAAAATAATATCATCTTAAAGCATCAAAAGATCATAATAACAACTCAAAGTATCAAAGCATAACTAAACCCAAAGTATCATAATCCATGCACAAATAAGAAATCTATGCTATATCCTCAAATCAGGAAAAGATCTATCAATCTCCTCTGCATCCTCCCATGTGGCACTATCCTCAGAATACTGATCCCATTGGACCTTATATTGTACCACATCTCTACTATGCAACTTAATGTTGTGCTTCCCCAGAATTCAAGTGGACTCCACCAGTACCACTCTTGGATCCTGAACCTGTAAAGTGCACGCCAATCAAGAATATGTGACGCGTCAGGATGATAAAGCCTAAGTAAAGACATGAAAAATATTATAGATTCTGGCAAGTGCAGGTGGGAGAGCAAGTCTGTAAGATACATGATTAATCATTTCCAGAACTTCGAACGGTCCTACAAAACAAGGAGCAAGTTTGGATGCTTTGCCAAACGATACTAAACTCTTATGAGGTCTAACCCTCAAAAAGACTTTGTCACCAACTGAAAACTATCTAGGAGTTCTATTCTTATCTGCATAACTCTTTTGACGATATGAAGCTTGCTTCAACTTCTCCTTGATCAACATCATCTGATCATCCATTTCTCTTAACATTTCAGGATCAATCACAATTCTATCCTCCACTTTATCCCAACTGATAGGTGTTCGACACCTACGCCCATAAAGAGCTTCGAAAGGTGCCATTCCCAAGGATGCATGGTATGAATTATTATATGCAAACTCTACCAATGGAAGATACTCCTCCCATTTATATTGCTGATCCATACAATACATTATGAGAAGGTCTTCTACCACCTAATTTACTCTTTATGTTTGACCATCCGTTTGAGGATGATAAGCTAAACTAAAATTCAACTTTGTACCCAAAGATGCATTAAGAGTTGTCCAAAATCTAGATGTCATGCAAGTGTCTTTATCTGAAATGATCATCTCAGGCACTCCATGCAATCTGAAAATCTCTTGTACAAACTTCTTAGCTAAGTCCATAGAACCATTAGAAAGATTCTTTGGAATAAAATGTGCTACCTTTGTCAATTTGTCCACAACCACTAAGATGACATCATGCCTATTCTTAGACATAGGTAACCCTTGAATAAAATCCATGCTTATCACTTGCCACTTGTGCTCAGGGATACTGTGTGTATACAACAATCCTGTTGGATGCACATGCTCAGCCTTGACTCACTGGCATTCCAAACATTGAGCTACAAATTCCATCACATCCCTCTTAAGTCTAGGCCAGAAGTATAAAGGTTTCAAACCTTTGACCATCTTTGTCACTCTAGGGTGACCTGAATAAGGTGCATTGTGAATCTCTTCAAGCACTAACTTCCTCAACTCTCCTAAGTTAGGACTATACATCCTTCCCTGAAATCTTAAAAGTCCATCTAATTTGATCACATAACCATCAAACCTATGATCTAAGGGGTCTACTTCCAAAGCTTACTTTACTCTTTCATAATACTCATCCCCTTGGAGATTCTGAATCACTTTCTGTTTCAAATTGGATCTCATGGTAACAATGGCAGCTAGATGTCTTCTCCTACTAAGAGCATCTGCTACTCTATTCTCCTTTCCTTTTATATACTCAATTCCAAAGTCATACTCACTAAGGAATTCTAACCATCTTCTTTGTTGTGCATTAAGGTTAGGTTGAGTAAATATATACTTGAGCCCTAGATGATCTATCTTCAACTCAAAGGGCTTACCTAGAAGATAATACCTCCACATATGAAGTGCATGAACTATGGTAGCTAATTCAAGATCATGCAGCGCATAGTTGAACTCATGTTGCTTTAACTTTCTTGACTCATAAGCAACCACTTGCTCATTCTGCATCAACACTCCTCCTAATCCTTCCCCTAAAGCATCTGTTATAACTGTAAAGTGCCCATTAGGATCTGGTATGATTAGGATAGGAGCAGTTGTGAGCTTTTCCTTTAACACTTGGAAAGCTTGCTCACACCTTTCTGTTCATTCAAATTTCTTACCCTTCTTTTGTAGTGCTGTAATTGGTGCTACTATGGTTGAAAAACCTTCCACAAACTTTTAATAATAACCTACAAGTCCCATAAAACTTCTGACTTCTGTCACACTCTGCAGTGCAGGCCATTCCATTATTGCTTTTATCTTCTCGGGATCAACTACAATCCCTTCTGCTAAGATCACATGACCAAGGTAGTGCACTTTATCTTGAAAGAATGTACACTTAGATAATTTACCATAAAGCTTTCTTTCTCTCAAATGCTGCAAAACAATTCTCAAATTCCTTTCATGTTCTTCCACTGATTTAGAGTATATCAATTGTCATCAAGGAAGATCAACACAAAATCATCTAAACAATCTCTGAAAATACTATTCATCAAATTCATGAAAGCTGCTTGAGCATTAGTCAACTCAAATGGTACTACTGTGAACTCATAGTGACCATATCGAGTCCTAAAAGCTATTTTAGAGATGTCCTCATCCTTGATCCGCAATTGGTGATAACTGGATCTAAGGTCTATCTTTAAGAACACTATTGCTCCTTTCATCTGATCAAAGAGCTCATCTATTCTTGGAAGTGGATACTTGTTCTTTATAGTAGCTTTGTTAAGTATCCTATAATCAATTCATAATCTCAAAGTACCATCGTTCTTCTTTACAAAGATAATTGGTGTGCCCCATGGTGACACACTAGGTCTAATGAACCCTTGATTTAGCAACTCTTGCAATTGTGCTTTAAGCTCATACAACTTTGTAGTAGTCATTCTGTAGGGTGCTTTAGATTGCGGCTCAGTCCCTGGTAGTAAGCCAATTAAGAAGTCAAATTCTCTCTTCAACAACAACTTTGACAACTCTACTAGGAATACATCTCTGAAATATCTAAGGATTGGATAGTCATTGAACACTGGTTCTTCTTTATCAAGGTCCTTTACTTGGACAACATAAATGGCACATCCTTTCCTCTTGGCTTTCTTCAATTGCATAGCTGAGATTTGTCTACTCTCTAAAGGTCTCTTTGCTCCATTAATTTCCACTTGGTTCCCTAGGTCATCCAAACATCTAACAACCTTGTCTTCATAGTTTACTAGAGACTTATGTTCAGTTAAACTGTTGATTCCTAGAATTACATCATAAGAGCCTAAAGGTGCTACATACAAATTCACTTATGTCTAAAAACTAGGAAGCTCTAACTCACTGCATGCTAGACATGAGTCTACCCTCTTTTCTACACTATTGCAATATTGTACCATCCAAGAGTTTTCCATATGTCTAGGTCTAATAGCTAACTTAGATACTACTCTAGGATCTACAAAACATTCTATGGCACCAGTATCAATTAAAATACAAATAGGTAGTCCATAGAGCTTACCTTGGAACTGAATAGGTGCTGCTTGAAAATCTGCTTGCCGATTATCCACTGCAACATGAATCTGATGCTGCGGTGCTCCTTGCTGATTCTTGTTTCCTCTTTTATGTGGACATGCATTTGCCTAATGCTCTCCTCCATAGTTGTAACATCCACCCTTAGGTGCTCTCGGTCCTTCAGCTCCTTCCCTATGATTGTTGTTTCTATTGTTATTGCTAGCTCTTTTGTTTCCACCATTTCCATCCTAAGAATTATTGCCTCTCTTCAAATTTTTGATTTGTCTATTATTGCCTTGGTTGTTATTCTTTTGAAGTTATGCTAATTATTATGTGGTTTCTTATTTGAAAACTTAGCATCTCTTTGCTAATGGTAATTTGTTGTCTGCTGCAACCTCTCCTCTTGCTTTATTACTTTCTCAAAAATGACATCCATAGTGAGTGGGTTATGAATGTCTACCTTAGCTCCAACCTGTGACCTCAGTCCCAGAATAAACTTTCTGATCTAAAATCTCTCATCTGTCTGATACTGTGGAACATACTTAAGTAGATGAGAAAACCTTTCCCAATAACTGGTTACAGACATACCTCCTTGGATCAAGTTCTAAAACTTTCTCATCTTCTTGTTGAAGAATAACTGTGGTAACCATCTTTTTCTAAATAGTTGCAAGAAAATCTCCCAAGTTATCTCGCAGGTAACAACTTCTTATCTGCGTTCTCATTATCCCACCATGTCGCTGGTTCACCAGTCAACTGCTAAGATCCCCACATTTCCTTAGTGTGATCTGAAAGGTTTTAGAGTCCAAAGTATTTCTCCATTTCTATTATCTAGGACTCGGCTCCATCTCCGATGGTCTTTCCATCAAATTTTGGCGATGATACTTTCTTGAGGTCTTCCCCAATTCTTCTGATATCTTTGCTTGATTATCAGCAATAGCTCCAACTTCAGGAACTAGAACTTCTGTCCTTGGGTTCTCATTTTGTGTCTCAACCCTTGGGTTTTCATTATCATTCTAACCTCTAGGAATTCCTCTGATCTCCTACTCAAGAGTATTCATCTTCATGTCCTGTCAAGTCAAGAGATCAAGAATACAGTCAAATCTCCCATCTTGTTCATTACTGGCATCTCCACGATCTCCAGTAGTTTGACCACCCCGAGCACCTCCACGTGCACCTCCATGTGATCCTCTACCTCGACTACTTCCTGATTCGTCACCATGATCAATGTTTCAAGTATTCATAATGGATAATATGTATCAAGTTCACAACTTTATCACAATAGTCCCAAAAACAAAGGCCCTAGTGTTAAACCTAGAGCTCTGATTCCAAATGTAAAGCCTCACAAGTGTTGAAATTAGGGCTGACAACTGAGAGGGGGGATGAATCAGTTGTCTTAAAACTTTAATGCTTGCTATAGTTAATTCTTCTTTACAACTTCTTAATAGATTAATGATATAACCATGAAAAGCAGGAATCAATAACACATGAGCAGATATATAAATAACACACTTGACACCAAGATTTTTGTGTTGGTTTAGGTCTAGACAATTGAGAGGGGGGGTGAATCAGTTGTCACACATTTTCAGTCCTTTTTACTTTTAATCTTCCTTTACCACTTATAATCAATTTAATGATATAAACATTTCAACATCAATCAATAACATATGAATAAAAAGCATAAATAACACATTCGACACCAAGATTTTGACATAGAAACCCGATTAAGGGAAAAACCACGATGGGAGTTAACCCACAAATATTAATACCCTGTTAAAAATATTTTTACAAATGGGAATGCACATGCATTTGGGCTCACTGCCCAGAGCTCACTGCTCAAATGGAGGGTCATTGCCTATGGAGATATTACAAGAGAATGATAGAGAACTGAACTGATTAATAGCATCTACTTATGCAAGAATTTCAGTTCCAGTTAAGTACAAAAACTGATCTTACACATTTCATCTTTTCTCTACTCCTCTTACTGTTCTACCTTCATTCACACTTTAGATTTCTGCTCTTCTCACATATGCCTTGTTTACATACACCACACACATTGAATCATCCAATTTCATCGGCTATATATATCCACAATATGATCTACAATCATTCTATCAGTCAGCTTCAACAACACTAGAACTTTTATGAATTCTCTGTTCTATCGGCTAGATCTATGCATAACTTAAGATGCAGACCAAAACTTGCTCTTGAAGATCATTACTTATGTCAGCCACTGTCACTGATCATTATCATTTGTCCAAAAAACAACTTCCATACATTCAGAATCAAGATCTTCTGCAAGGTCACCCTGTTCTTCTTTTGTATGCTCTGACAAATTGGAACCCCGTACTCGGAGGCTAATATCTTTTGAATCCTTCATCACTAGAGCACAAAAATCTAGAGTTAGACTATCTTGACAATGCACATGACTCCCCTAGATCTGCAGCTAATCATGACTTCCCACCGGAGAGATCCGGACCAAAATATCAGACCCTGTTGTTGCTCTGTTCCTAACTGCCCAGACTTAGACAAATTCTGAATCTGACTTCCGGTATGAACAAACTGTGTTATGCAGATGATTTGGATGATCTTATTTGCCATCAATGACTACATATATCATGGCTAGTAGTGTCTCTTGCTAACAATCTCCCCCTTTGGCATTGATGGCAACACTTAGTGAAAAATGACTAAGTGTCTAGTGCAACTCCCCCTTTGTCTGTACACTCATGTACTTCACTTATTCTAGTTCTCCTCTTTTTTTGAATACCTCATTTTTCATTTCCCTTCACTCCCCCTTTGACATCAATGGAAAAGGGTGGGGTTCACAAGCCAAAACTCTCTAAAAATTCTGTATATACTACTGCATATGTATAAATAATCATTAAGTCTTATTTACATGAACTTGAGAACATCTGCAAAGCTGATTTTTATTTACGCAAGTTCATAGGCCCAAGTACTCTTCATTCCATCCAAAATAGAGATGTGCCCACTCAACAAAAATGCATATTTTTCTACTTTTGCCATATCTGGAGGATCACTTATCTGATGTACATTCTGGGCTTCGGATAAGACATTATGCATAGATTCCAACTTGGGGGCAATCAATCCTCAGAGTTTAGACATCCTCTTCATAGTATTGCCTTTCTCTTTTTCAAGTCCCTTTATTTCATTTGTCAAGCTAATAACCTGACATTCCTAGCTTATAGGAGAGGCAGTTAGAGGATCAAAATTTTGAGATAGAACTGATATTTTCTATTCTTGTTCCTTTATCTTCTTTTCAATATCCTCATTGACTTTAGACCATGATAGGAAAAACTTATATATATCTCCTCCATCACTTAGGGCATTCTGAATGCTCTTTATGCTAATGCCTAGTATCAACCTATCACTCCTTATCAGATTCTTAACTTGATTGAATTTCTTATTTAGGAATTCTTTCTAAACTTTTGCCTCCGCAGACTTTTTGAAAGACTCAAAGTGTGAGTTTACTGAACTTACAAGATTTTTTAGATATCCAGAGGGGGAAATCATTTTGATTCTTCTGATAGGTTGCATTAATTTCTCTAAAATTCTGGTTGCAAGCCCCAGTAGCTCATTGTCCTCCATGTGGGACTTTAACATCTTTTCTCTAGCCTTTACTTGGGTGAATGATGCTATTTTCATCAATTGAATTGGAGAGAGAGCATTTGGATTGGATAGGCCTTGGAGTAGCTCAGGCTCATCAAGTTCAATCATTTCTTTTTTAAGAAGACCTTTTACTACATCTATAGTGTCTCTTGCAACCATTTTAGAACAATCCTTTTTTTCTCCTGATTTATCAGTATCTGCTTTAGGTGTTTCAACATTTGCACCATCTTCTTCTGCCTTGTCCTTCTTTCCTTTTGCTGCCTCTTTCTCTATTTTTCTCTTCTTTGTGTTTTCTTCAGAGGGACTCTTTCTTGTTTTCTTACCACTTGCTACCTGGTCCAGAGGGCTCTATGTGGTAGCAATATCCTCTTCTTTTCTAGAGTGATCAGGTGGAGGGGTCACCCCTACATCAACTATTTTGTCTATCATTTCTATGTCCTCTTGATTGACTTATTCCTTTTCTTGAACTTCTCCAATATTTAGATTTGATGAATCAAATCCAACATTAGTCTCTTCATAGATTAACTCTAGAGGATTTAAATTAACACCTTGGTCATCAATTCTCTTGTTAATCTCTTCATCTAGAGCTTCTAGTTTCGGAACTAGAGAGTTGTCTTCTTTAACTTGTTTCTCTGAAATAATAAAATACTTATCCTTGTCTATAGCCTTTCTCAAAATTTCCTCTATTTCTTTTGCAATTTCCTCAGTTTCACCAAGCATATGTTTGTTCATCTAGACTTTGCTTCTGAATTTATCTTTGACTTCTCTGAGGATTTTGTTTGCTTCTTTTCTAGTCATCACAGGGCACAAAGTGGAGAGAACATACTCTTTGAGTTCCATTTCTTTATACTCAGCTGCTTCTTTCGTCATTTCCAATACTTTTCTTAAGCTTTTAGGGAGTTCTTGTAAAATCTCCAATAGGGCTCTATTGAATTTATTCAAATATGTGATGATGGCATCTTCCAAGATTTTCTTATTTCCCTGATCAAAATTATCATAGTAAACTCTGACATGCTTTAAATTTCCATGAACAATGATTTTTTTTATAATTTCATCAATAGTCATAGCGACCTTACCAGTGACTAGCTTTTTACTGTCCTTATTGCTTCCAGAAGGCTAGTCTTCAGAAGTCTTTGAAGTTCTAGCTTTCTTGGATCTTATTTCTTTCACTTCTTCATTTGTCTCTATCTCTTCATCATCTTTTGTGCTCTTGTGGGTTCTTGTGGCCTTGGTTTTCTTTCTTTTCCCTCCATCATCAGATGGAGTGGCTTCAGAGTTCTTAGAGGAAGTGGACTTGAGTTGCTTAGCAAGAGTTGTAGAACTCCTTATCTTCCTTAAGGAGCTTGGTGGGATTTCCAGAGTGACTACTGGCTCACTTTCTACTTTTTCTTCTATAATCTGCTCATTTCTTTTCTTCATCTTTTCAATTCTTTCTCTATTCTGCTTTACTGCTTCCTTGGTTAGGCCAATGCTCTCATCATACCTTTCAACTTGTCTTTGCACTTTCCTTTTGGTCTAAGGCTGTCTGAGTTCCACATGTAATTTTAGACTTAGTTCCTTGTATGTTTCAAACCTTTCAACAGAGGTATCTTTAGGTGTGTTTAAAAGATGATGAGCATACATATCCAAAACTCTTTCATCCACCTCATAACCCATAGGCATTATCCAAACTGTCCTTGGTTCTACAGCTTCCATCAAGCACTGGTCTGTGTCAACCATGAAACATATGTCATTTTCATATTTCTCCACAATTGCTTTAGGGATTCTCTCCCTTGCTTGCATTAAACTCTGAAAGTTTTTGACGTAGTCCCAAATGGCAGTCTTTTCGGCTTGGGAGTCACCAAGGCTGAGAAGGTGGTCTCTTATTTGCCATGCTATTGGTCTGTTAGTTGTCCAATGCACACCTTGAATTCTAGGTATTTCATTCATAAAATAGAAGAACAAGCATATAATCAAGGAACCATATTTGAAGGAATTTTTCTTATCTTTCTTTATCTTGGTCAAATTCTCAATCAATTGATTTCATAGTACTTCACAAAGATCATAATAAACATTTTCTTTTAACATTTTATAGGCTACATATATTGTAGTTTCAGAGATAGAGTTTTCTCTGTTGGAGTGGTAAACTTTGTACCCAATCACCATGGAGGTGAATTTGACATCCAGTTCTATAATATCATTGATAGTCATCGCCCTTCTGTCAAACTTGGCACTAGTAGCATCAGTCACTGTCTAGTTTTTCATGACTTTCATCAAGGGCAATCCACTGGTTGAATTTAATCCAGTTACAATCTTGATAACATCCTTTGTGATCTTGAATGGTTTCAATAGCCATATGAATTCATCATGTATTCGGATTAAAATATATCAAACCCATTCATTTTCATCAAATGTCAGAAACCCAATGACTTGTAAAAAATGTTTACTTTCTAGGGCCTTGTATTTTGGTTTCATTTTTTGGCTATCATCTGTTAAGTAATTGTTAAGCAAATCCAAGAGTTTTAGGTTTCCAAATTCATCCATGTTATAGTGGATGTATGCCCTAATATCCTCAACATGCAGTACACCATGTGGAACCTTAGAGAATGCACCCAACGGTTCAACTTCAACTGATTTGTGTGGATGCTTTTTAAATATTGGTTGGGGCCTTTTAGTTACATCAACAACTAGAGGAGTAGCCATATGCAGAAATTGAGAACTCAAGAGATTTCAAAGAAAACAGAAAAATCCCTTGTTATGCAGATTAGGGTTTTTTCTTGGAAATCTTTTTCTTGCTTCCAAATCTTGAGAATTCTAAGCTCTAATCTTGTCCACTTCTTTCTTCTTATTTTCTCTAGATGCAAAGTCTTTCAAATGAGGAATGAATGACCCTTTTAAGCTTTGCATCCCCTAATTTGCCTTTGTAATAAATGCTCTGCCCTAGCACATCTGGTTGCTCTGTTTTTGAATAGTCTCTCATATATCACTTCACAATTTGCCATAATCACTTCCTTTCTTCCAAAAATCCTTCCAAATGTTCTGAGTCAATTCAAAGTACCTTTTCTCATTGTGCCAGAACCAAGCACTCAACTACTGGCTAGGGGATTTTTGATTTTTAATGTAGCTCCCCCTGAGCCAGAGCTTTTAATTTAATTGCTTGAATAATTATCTGCACTGGATTATGGTGCAGGCCCATCACTCTAGGTCACAGTTGATTTCTTCACCCATGTCTCACATGTTTCATTTTGGATTTCATTCTCTTTAATTTTTCTTTTGCCCTTGTCTTGTCCCTGCTCATTTGGTTTTCTGTTTACCAGACCTCTTCCTTCATTGGTCCTACTTCTACAGAATCTTGTAAAATGATCAGATCAGTTACAATAGAAGTACACAAGATTCCTTTGCCCATTTGATTAATTTCTTCTTGATCTACATTGATTTTCTATGTGTCCAAATCTATTGCATGCAAAACATTTGCCATTGAAAGATTTCCTATTTCCCCTATTTGATGAGTCATTCATTATCATACCTCTACACTCATTAGATTTATGACCATACCTCTTACAAATGAAGCATTGTCTGGAGAAGGATGGATTATTTTGATTTACTCTACTTCTACATTGAGTGGCTTTATGACCAAATTTATTGCACTTGAAACAATTTCCATTGAAAGATGGATATCTTTGAGCATTAGGCTATCTTATCGGAGGTCTTCTAGGTTTGTTTGTCTCATTTCTTGGTTGAAAGTTTCTTTGTCCAGATCTAGAGCTTTCACCTTTATCATATCTAAGACCATGCTTGTCTTCAACTCTTCTCTGACCCTCAAGTATTGCTTCAAGTTTAGTTGAGCTTATCTTGAATTTATCCTTGTATTCATTTGCAACTTCTAGATCATGTGTGAGACTGACAATTTGTCCTTCAAGATCTCTTTCATTGTCTTTGCTTTCTTGTAGATTAGATTTTAGATGACCAGCAATACTATCTAATCTATAACATTCATTAGTTCTTTCTCTTAGAGTTTGATTTAAATCTTCTTCAGTCTTCTTCCTTTGCTCAATTTCTTTGGTAAACCTTATTACCCCAAATTCCATCTCAGCTTTTAGAACAATAATTTCTTCTGACAGCTTATTACGCTCCTTTATTTTTTCTTCCAAGGCTTCATTTATGTTATTTTCTTCAGATAAATTGGATAATTGCAGAAGTAGCTACTTATTCCTTCCCAAAGATTTCTTTAATTTGTCTTTTAATATTTCAATGGTGTCATTAGCATCCTTGATTTCATCTTTCAAATTATAAATTTTTACTTTGGACTGATCAAGATCTTTTAGAGCCAACTGAAGTTGATCCTTAAGTGAACCCATTGAAAAACTTCTTCTAAGATCTTTCCTTAAGCTATTAAGCTTCTTTTAAAGAACCTTGCTCTGATACCAATTGTTGGTTTAGGTCTGGACAACTGAGAGGGGGGGTGAATCAGTTGTCACACATTTTTAGTCCTTTTTACTTTTAATCTTCCTTTACCACATATAATCAATTTAATGATATAAACATTTCAACATCAATCAATAACATATGAACAAAAAGCATAAATAACACATTCGACACTAGGATTTTGACGTGGAAACCCGGTTAAGGGAAAAACCATGGTGGGGGTTAACCCACAAATATTAATACCCTGTTAAAAGTATTTTTACAAATGGGAATGCACATGCATTTGGGCTCATTTCCTAGAGCTCACTGCCTATGGAGATATTACAAGAGAATGACAGAGATTTGAACTGATTATAGCATCTACTTATGCAAGACTTTTAGTTCAAGTTAAGTACAAAAACTGATCTTACACATTTCATCTTTTCTCTACTCCTTTTACTATTCTACCTTCATTTGCACTTTAGATTGCTGCTCTTCTCACATATGCCTTGTTCGATACATCACACACACTGAATCATCCAATTTCATTGGCTATATATATCCGCAATATGAGCTACAATCACTCTATTCATCGACTTCAACAACACTTAGAACTTTTATGAATGCTCTGCTCTATCAGCTAGATCTATGCATAACTTAAGGTGCAGACCAAAACTTGCTCTTAAAGATCATTACTTATGTCAGCCACTGTCACTGATCATTATCGTGTCCAAAAAACAACTTACATACATCTGGAATCAAGATCTTTTGCAAGGTCGGCCTATTCTTCTTTTGTCTGCTCTGACAAACTGGAACCCGGTACTCAAAGGCTAATATCTTTTGAATACTTCATCACCGGAGGGTAAAAATATGGAGTTAGACTATCTTGACAATGCACATGACTCCCCTAGATCCACAGCTAATCATGAGTTCCCACCAAAGAGATCTAGACTAAAATACCAGACCTTGTTGCTGCTCTTTTCATAATTGCCCAGACTTAGACAAATTCTGCATCTAACTTTTGGTATGAACAGATTGTGTTATGCAGATGATTTGGATGATCTTATTTGCCATCAATGACAACATATATCATGCCTAATAGTGTCTCTTGCCAACATTTTGACATGGAAACTTGGTTAGGGGAAAAGCCACGGTGGGGGTTAACCCACAAAGATCATACTCTATTAAAAGTATTACAAAAAGGGAAGGCACATGCCTTCGGGCTCACTGCCTAGAGCTCACTGCTCAAGAGAGGCTCACTACCTACAAGAATGATTAAAAAGAATTACAAATTTTTTGAACTAATGAATAGCATCTTCCAATGCAAGAATTTAGTTTTAGTTAAGCATAGAATACTAATCTTACACACTTCATCTTTATTTTACCCTGTTTATTGCTCTGCCATAATCTAGACCTTAGATCTCTTCTCTTTTGCACTTTAATCTGTCTTTTGCGCACTTACTCCATCATAACACAACACTTGAATCCATTGTCTATATATATTTGCATCAAGAAATTCAATCAACTGTAGTCAGCTTCAAGAAAACTTAGAACATTTTTAAGAACTTTGTTCTGTCGGCTGAATCTATGCACAAATATCAATGCGGACCAAATACTTGTGTTCCTAGATAATCAATCAAGTTGGCCAATGTCACTGATTATCACTAATTGCTTATTCAACAACTTTCCTGCATCCAGACCAAGATCAAATACTAGGTCGCCCTATTCTTCTTCTGACTGTGTAGACTAACTGGAACTTGATACTCAGATCCTTATAACTTTTGGATCCTTTATCATTGGAGGATAAATCTCTGGATTTAGATAGTCTTGATAATCCTTAATACTCTCTTAGATCCATAGTACACTGTGACTTACCATCGGAGAGATCTAGACTAAGATATCAGACCCTATCACATGCTCTGTTTCTGACATTCGGACTTAGACAAATTCTCACTCTAACTTATGGTATGAAAAAATCATGTAATGTGGATGAGTAGGATAGACTTAGTTGCCATCAATGACAACACTTGTCATGCATAGCAATGTCTCTTACCAACAATCTCCCCCTTTGGCATTGATGGCAACACTTAGTGAAAAATGACTAAGTGTCGTAACAACTCCCCCTTTCTATGTGCACTTGTGCTTTTCACTATTCTCCAAAGCTCCCCCTTTGTTGGATTCCTCATTTTTTACTGCTCTTCACTCCCCTTTTAACATCAATGGCAAAGGGTAGGTTCTACAAATCAAAATTTACACAAAAATTTTGTATACCAGGCCGCATATGTATAGACAATCCTTAAGTCCTATTTACATATATTTGAGTATATCTCCAAAAATGTTCTTCAATTGTGCCATCTCTCTATCCCAGCTCTTCTTCATAGTGTTCAAAATTGAGATATGGCCATTGAATAGGAATGCTTGTGACTTTGTTGTTCGCAAATCAATTGGATCACTCAACTGAGCTACAACTTGGGCTTCGGTCAGAGCATTAAACATTGTTTCCATCTTGGGAGAAATTAGTCCCCGGAGCTCACTCATCCTTGCCTCAATGTTCTCCTTATCTTTTGTCAATCTCTTTATTTCTTCAATCAGGATGATTGCCTAACACTCCTTACTTGCCACTGATGTTGTCATAGGATCAAAAGATTTGGATATGCTACATAGTTTCTGCTTAGACTCCTTTATTTTATCTTCAATATCCTCTATACCTTTAGGACAAGATAAGCAAAATTTATATACATTTCCTCCTTCTGTTAGAGCATTTTGAATACTCTTTATACTGGCATCTAACACCATTCTATCTACTCCAATCAACCCCTTTAGAGCATCAAATCTCTTATCATTGAGTTCCTTTTGAAACTTGACCTCTACAGACTTCTTTAGAGATTCAAAATGAGAACTTACCGAGTTTATTAGATTTTTCAATTGGCCAAATCGAGATGCCGAAGAATCCTTCTAAAAAGAGGGCATGATCTTCTCCAAAATTTCTGATGCCAAGCCAAGTAGCTCATTGTCTTCTAAGTGAGACTTCAAGATGTCTTCTCTAGCTTTAGCTTGAGCAATGGAGGCCAACTTTATCTTTTGCACCAGAGATAAGGTATCAAAGTTTATTAGATCTTGTATAATGCCCTTATCTTCTTCAATCTATTTGTCTCTTTCTAGAATTTCCTTCATTGCTTCTGCAGTGTCTCTTGCCCAAAATGATGATGTATCTATTTGATCCTTACCAGTATTGTTAACCGGATTGACCTGCTTGGGCTCTTTATCAACCTTTGCAATTTCTTCATTTTCATTTTTCTCCTTGGCCCTTTCTACTTCTTGGTCCTCTCCTTCTTCTACTTCATGCTCTTTATTCTTCAATGAATCATTTTTAATTTGATCATCTACTTCAACATTCATTTCTGTATCTTCTTTGTAGGATTGATCCGGAGGAGTTTGAACACCTCCTGTATCTTCAATTTCATCTGCCATCTTTACATCTTCCTTGTTTATTGCTTCCTCTTCTGGAATAGAGGAGTCATCTAACTCAGTTTGCTGATCATTGGTCTTCAATTTTTCAACATCTGGAATTGAGGAGTCAATCCCATCATCAATCTCCTTTTCAACAATAGGAAGATTATGTCTTTTCAATGCATTCAGAAGAATCTCCTGAGTATCTTTGACTATCTCATTTGTTTCACCAAGCATGAGTTTATTCATTCTCTTCTTACTCCTGATGTCATCCTTCACTTCTTTGAATATCATGTTCATCTGATTTGGAGTAATCTGAGGGCATAAATTTATCAACACATGCTCTCTAATCTCCATTTCTTTACCTTTTGCATTATCTTTTCTTAACTCCAAAATATCTGCAAGACTTTTTTGAATTTCAGAAGTTATTTCAATCAAGGCCTTATTATAGATGTTCAAATATTTGACTATTGCTTCTACTAGAACCCTCTTATCAACATCATTGTAATGAACAAAGAATTTAGTCATTGGCATTAAATTACCATCTAAAGTGACTGATTTGATGATATCATCGACAGAGAGAGTAGGCTTTTCAACATATGTTTCAGTCTTTTGCCTCTTGCTTTCTCTTTTGCTTTCGGAGGACTTCTCCTTAGACACCTTGGCTACTTTTGTACCTGATGCTTTTAACTATTTAACTTTAACATCAGAGTTAGTTTCTTCTTCATCATTCTTCATGCTTTTATATGTCTGGGAGGCCTTAGTTTTCACCCTTTTCTCTTCTTTTCTGGATGATTTGTCTTCAGGTTTGGTAGATCTTGGGGGAACAAGGCAAAGCTTCTGGTTTTTCTAGGCTGGCTGGTGGAAACTTCTAGAGCACTTCCTTGTTTCTTATCCTACTTCTCCTTCTCATATTTTTCTATCCTTTCTCTATTCTGCCTCATAGCGTCTTTAATTATGCCTATACTTTCAACATACATCTCTACTTGCTTCTGAGCTTTCCTTTTCATTTCTAGTTTTCTGAGCTCAACATGCAATTTCAAACTTAGCTCCTTATACGTTTCAAATCTTTCAACTGTGGTATCTTTTGACTTACTTAAGAGATGTTGAGAATACATATCTAATATTTTCTCATCAACTTCATAACCCATGGGCATAATCCATACCATTCTTGGTTCAACAGCTTCCATTAAACACTGATCTATATCTACCATAAAACATATTGTATCCTTGTATTTTTCAACTGTAGAAGAAGGAATTCTCTCCTTTGAATGCATCATGTTCTGAAGGTTCTTAAAAAATCCCCAGAGAGATGTCCTTTGAGCATTGGCGTCCCAAATATTGTTCAAGTTCTCTCTTATCTGAATGGCAATAGGTTTGTCACTGGTCCAACACATGCTTTTCTTGCCAGGTAACTCGTTCATGAAATAGAAGAACATACATAAGACCAGTGTACCATACTTGAATGTGTTCTTCTTATCCTTCTTTACCTTATTCAGATTTTCCATCAGCTGGTCCTACAATAGCTCACATAAGTCATAGTCAACATTTTCTCTCAACATCTGATAAGTTGCATAGATAGTTGTATCAGATACATAATTTTTCCTGTTGGAATGAGAAATCTTGTAACCAATCACCATTGAGGCAAACTTAATATCCGGATCAATAATATCATTGATAGTCATTGCCCTTTGTCAAATCTTGAACCAATAGCATTAGTCACAGTTTGAATCTTTATAGCCTTCAACATTAGCAGTCCCTCAGATGATTTTAACCCTATCATAGCCTTGATGGCATCCTTAGTGATTTTGAAAGGTTTCATTATCCACATAAACTCATCATGCATACGGCTTAAGACATACCAAACCCATTCATCTTCAATGAAGCATGGAAACCCTATAATTTGAATGAAATTTTTATCGTACAGTGCCTTATACTCATATTTAAGACCATGAATTTCATCCCTCAGATGATTCTTAAACAAATCTACAAGCTTTGAGTCTCCAAATTCATCTATGCTAGCATGAATATAGGCCCTAATATCTTTGACATGTAATACATCATACGGAACACTTGAAAATGCACCTAATGGGTTGACTTCTACTGATTTGTATGGATGCTTCTTGAATTTGGGTCGGGGCCTTTTAGTAATATCAACAACCAATGGTGTAGCCATTGCAGAAGATCAGAAGTTAGGGTTTCTGTGGATATTGTATTGTAGCATTTTACAACGGTATTGAGTTGCAGGGATTACTAGTTGTAATTGGTTTGATTTACTGGATAATAATATTAGACTCTATGTTTGGTGGATGTATCCTGAGTTTGGGTGAACCACATTAAAACTTGTCTCTCATTGCTATTATTTCTGTGTATTTCCATTCCTCTGTTTAATCTTTATTTGCATTTAATTGATATCTTCTGCCAGCTAACCCTAACAAGTGGTATCAAAGCTAGGTTGTGTTTGATTATCATTTATAAAAGGTCTCATGGTTGAGTGGGAGCAATGGCGGACGAGGGTAAATTGAAGGTCGATAAATTCAATGGGCAAAACTATCAGCTATAGAAGATGTAGATGGAGGATTACCTCTATCAAAAGGATTTATGGATGCCTTTGGAAGGAGTAGCCAAGAAACCGATAACAATGACTGATGAGGATTGGAATCTTCTTGATAGAAAGGCACTAGGAACCATTCGGTTGTGCTGGGCACCATCAGTGGCATTTAATATAATGGAAGTGAAGACAACAGATGGTCTGATGAAAGCTTTGGCTAAATTGTATGAAAAACCCTCAATCTCAAATAAGGTATTTCTCATGAAGCATTTGTTTAATCTAAAAATGGTTGAAGGTGGATTTGTTACAGATCATTTAAATAAATTTAATACGATTGTCAGTCAATTGACTTCTGTAAATATAAAATTTGATGAAGAAGTTAGAGCTCTCTTGATATTATGTTCATTGCCTAAAAGTTGGAATAGTTTGGTAATGGTGGTTAGTAACTCTATTTCTGGTTCAAATACCCTGAAATTTGATGATGTTGTTGGTGTTATTCTGAGTGAGAAAATTCATAGGAAAAGCTCAGGTGGATCCACATCAGGTAGTGTTTTGAATGCAGAAAGCAGGGGCATATCAAAGGAGAGAGGAAAGGGTTCTGGAGGTCATGGGAAGTCATGAGGAAAATCAAAGGACAAGAGATCCCAAACCAGAGGACAGAAGGATTGCTAGTACTGTGGGAAACCAGGTCATCTGAAGAAAGATTACTGGTCTCAGAAAAATAAAGAAGGAGACAAACAAGAAGGCAATAAGGAGGTAAATGTGGTAAGTAATAAATTTGAAGATGATGCTTTGATGCTTTCCTTAGATAATGCTGATGATTCATGGGTTTTAGATTCAAGGGCTTCATTTCATGCTATGCCCCATAGAAGTTATTTTCTTGATTATGTCCAAGGGGATTTTGGGTTGGTTTATTTGGGAGATAACAAACCCTGTCAGATTGTTGGAAAGAGAAGAATTAAAATTAAGTTGTAGAATGGGAATCATTGGCTACTACAAGAGGTAAGGCATGTTCCAAGGCTCAGTAGGAATCTAATTTTAGCAGGGCAACTAGCTGAAGAAGGTTGCATTGTTACATTTACTGATAAAAATTGGAAGGTTTCAAAAGGTGCCTTAATAGTAGCCAAAGGTGTGAAAGTAGGCACCTTATATCTTTGTACAGATCATACTGTTCCTTCTACTTTAGTTGTTGCAAAGAAAAAATAAACAGGTTCAAGAACAGTTGCTGTGGGTTCGCAGGAAGAGACTAAAACAGTTGTTGCAAGTTCTGAGACAACACTGTGGCATAATAGACTTGGGCATATGAGTGAAAAAGGTATGAAGGTACTTCATTCTAAGAAAGTTTTACCAAGTTTGAAATGTATTAATATAGATTTTTGTGAAAGTTGTGTATGGAAAACAAAAGAGAGTCAGTTTTCTCAGAGATGAGAAGCAAAAGAAAGATGAAAAGTTAGATCTTGTGCATACAGATGTATGGAGACTGGCTCAGGTATCTTTTCTTGGTGGCTCTCAATATTATGTTACATTCATAGATGATGCAACTAGGAAGGTATGGATTTATTTCCTTAAACAGAAATTTGATGTATTTGAAACATTTAAGAAATGGAGAAGCTTAGTTGAGAATGAGATGGGTAAAAAATTAAAATGTCTTAGATCTGATAATGGTGGTGAGTATTGCAGCAAAGAATTTGAGGATTATTGTTCCTTTAGTGGAATTCCTAGGTAGAAAATGGTTCCAGGGACTCCACAGGAAAATGGAGTGGCTGAACTCATGAATAGGACAATAGTGGAGTGTGCAAGGACCATGAGATTGCATGTTGGGCTGCCTTTAAACATGTGGGCAAAGACTGTCAACATTGTTGTATATTTAATTAATAGAGGTCCTTTAGTTCCTTTGGGCTATGGTTTTCTAGAGGAAGCATGGATAGGTAAGAAGGTGAGTTATTCTTTTCTCAAAACCTTTGGATGCGAAGCATTTGCACATGTAGATTCTAAAAATAGAACCAAGATGGATGCAAAATCAAAAAAATGTACTTTCATTGGATATGGCATTGATGAATTTGGTTATAGGCTTTGGGATTTTGAAAATCAGAAAATTGTGAGAAGCAGGGATGTTGTATTCAATGAGAAGGTGTTGTACAAAGATCAGTTGCATCAACATGAGAAGAAAAAAAAGGATTATGTGGTACTGGATGATACTCCAAATAGTGATGTTCTAGGGGTTCCTCATACTCTGCAATAGCAACTAGAAATACCACAAACTCCAGTGAATGTTAGATGGTCAACAAGGCTAAGTAGACCTCCTGAAATGTTCTCTCCCTCCTTGTATTCTATTTTGTTAATAGATGCTGGTGAACCAGAAGGGTATGATGAAGCTATGTAGGTGGATACACAGGTTCAGTGGGAGCTTGCTATGAAAGAGGAAATGGACTCCTTGCTAAAAAATCAGACTTGGGAATTATGTAAGTTGCCTGCAGGTAAAAAGGCTTTACCAAACAAATGGGTTTATCAGTTGAAAGAGGAAGATGGAGGTAAGAAAAGATTTAAAACTAGGTTAGTTGTAAATAGATTTGCACAGAAAAAGGGCATTGATTTTGATGAGATATTTTTTCCGGTTGTTAAGATGACTTCTATTCGTACTACTTTAAGTATTGTGGCTGCCGAAGATTTGCATTTAGAACAACTAGATGTGAAAACTACCTTTCTCTATTCTGATTTGGAGGAGGAGATATACATGGAACAGCCCCAAGGATTTGAGGTCAAAGGTAAGGAGAAACTGGTATGCAGATTGAAGAAGAGTTTGTATGGCCTAAAACAAGAACATTGGCAATGGTATTTGAAATTTGACAGTTTTATGGTTGAGCAAGGCTACAACTGGTGTAATTCTGACCATTATGCTTATTTTAAGAGGTTGGATAATGATAGCTACATTATTTTATGTTTATATGTTGATGACATGCTTGTAGCTGGGTCTAACATGGGTCGCATAAGAGAGTTAAAACAACAGTTAGCATAGTCATTTGCTATGAAGGATTTGGGGGCAGCAAAAGAAATCCTTGGTATGAAAATTTGCAGAGACATGAAGAATAGAAAATTGACTCTGTTAGTGCCTGCATGAATAGTCAGGTTTCAAGTATTTAAATCTACAGGCACCCTCCCAAAAAATCCAAAAAATTCTAAGTCTTTAGGCCTCCTCAACATATTTCAATATTCTGAGAGGAGGGGGTCATCATATTTTCAGATATCGGCCTGATATTTCCACGGGGTCATCATGTTTCTAACATCAGTCATCTTAGTTATGATCACCCCGATGCTACTGCAAATTTTCAATATGACCCGACATTCCGAAGAGGGGGTCATGTTTCAAATATTGGGTGATCTTAGTTATTATCACCCTGACGCTCTTTTATCACCCCGGTGTTGTGGACGTCAGTTTTATGTGGGGGGTGATATCAACTTGTCCATCACCCTGATATCTTGCAGGGGGTGATATTTTAAATATCAGGTCATCTCATGAATAACACCCTTGCCGCCAATGATCACCCTGATATTGCAAGATGATGATGACGTGAACAAGTATAGGATGTTTCTTCATATCGGGGTGATATTTCCTGCAGGGTGATATTTCGCATCAGGGTGATGCGAAATATCGAGGTGATGTTTCCTATCGAGTAGGCAGGAGGTTCGCTAATGTCAGGGTGATATTGGCTAACAGGATATCATGCAGGATGATGATGATGAGGTATAAGCTGGCGTCGTTGGGAGCAAAATCACCGACATCATATATGCTCACGACCTAGTTTACAAAGTGTTGAGGAGTTGCTGCAGGGTGAATGTGGGATAATTAGTTCCCACATATTTTGAAAATATTAGGGTCATATTTCTTGGCGAGAAAAGTTGCAAAATGCACAGTCCACTGCATTCCCAAGGACCGTAGGTTGGTATGCCATTAATGGCGGATGTTACAGGGTATGGGCGAAGGTATGGACGGATCAAGTACCCGATTGAAGATGTGAATCCCCAAAATAGTGGCGCAGGGCTCGAGACCACTCCCTGTCTCCTCCTCCACCTACTGCATTCAATGTTTGAGCGCCATTTCTCATGATGTGCTGTATCTGGCAAATTTTGAATTGCCCAGTGATTAATGTTGAGTACCTTCTTGCTGTATATAGCAGGTTGTGTTGCTCATTTGTAAGGTTGTTGAAGACTTGGGCATTTTTTGTGTGAATAACAAAAAATAGGGCATCTCCTTGCTGCTGTATCTCATTTTGGAGTTTATGAGCTGCATCATGAATGTACATTGCAGATATTTTCAGTTTCAGTGTTGTTTTATATGAGAAGTGCATTATGCATGTGTTTATCTGTTTGTCTCCTTTGTTGTATGCATCTCCTTTTTTTGAATATGGTTGCTAAGGGTTCCTTAGATTCTAGGATATAGATCTCTATATCACATGCCTGATCTCTAACTTCCATTCAAGGAGTGGATTAAATTGTTTTAGGTTAAGCATGGAGAAGGTTGTATGTCAGCAAGGATATCTGTAAGTAGAAATAGTTAAGTACTCATTCTTGGATGATGTTTGTAAGGCAAGCATCAATATAACCCGCTGGAACTTGAATACCATCTGCAATCCATTCTTTTGTATACATCTGGTTGACTCCTTGCCCTAAGATAGGCATTGGTTTTCTCCTGGGTTAGTAGTTATGATCCAAAACCCCTTGTCTTGCATCCAAATAAAATCCATCTTTTCATACTTCCACCCTGTTAGTTGTAGGAGTAGGATTAGGAACACTGCATACTCTCATCCACAACCAGACACATATGTCCAAGAATGTTGCCAAACTTGTGATGTATCATGTACATCTTGGTCCACACATGAGAGTATTCTGCCTGTTATTGTTAAGCTAAATCTTTCTATCATTGGGTGAGTCAAATGTTACATCTTTAGCTATAGGGATACCCCCCTTGGTGCGGCAAAACTAGAAGTGAAGGGGAGGCAGCTCACGCAACCTCCTATATTAGTTGGCTAAATCTGCATGTGCATAGGAACTAGCAAACCCTCTGCTAATTCAGAAGAAAAAAACCAATAAAATGGTGACTCCGCTGGGGATCAATATGAGAGTGTTATCCTATAATCTCTGGTGAAGTTTTGCCCATCTGAGTCACCAACAGAAATGGTGACTCTGCTAGGGAGTCTTTCATGTGAATATGGTGCTCTGCTGGTGGAATGAACTCAAAAAAATATTTGATGAGCTTTCAGTGGTTTGATAACTATGTCCTCTCTGGAGAGGTGGTGACTCTGCAAAAAAGTTTTCAGTACACATGAAAGGCTGATGTACGTTGTTGTGACAAAAGAATGTTTTGTTCATGACTTCAGCATCTAGATGAGAAAGGTACCTAGCTCCTTCCCACTTATATTTGTTGTTTTATTGCATAAGTTAGATGCAAGGGGGAAGCCTTAGGTCTTAGGCATACATAGGATGTCTAAGAGTGAAGTTTATATGAATCCAAATATGTATTCACCCATACTCAGTCAAGAGGGGGATGAAATGTTGAGTAAAAGAATGGAAGAGATAAGAAATAGGTTGATATTCTTAGAGGCTCAGCAGGCTCAGTTAAATAGTAATAACCGTGTTGTGTCTGCCAGTCAGAAAGCTAAACCTCTTGTCAGCCCTTTTGATCCTTTGTATGACCAACTAGATTTGTCATGGGTTGACTATAAAGTTGAAAGTATGTCTGCTGAGATGTACAATCAGATGCCTAGATTTAGTGGACACAGTGTGTGTGATGGGGGTGCACATATCCAAAATTTTCACAGCTTTATGGAGAGAAACTCATTTAGAGATGAGGATATGTGGATGAGGTTTTTTGTTAGATCATTTGATGCAAAAGGTAGAGATTGGTATTTGAGCTTTCTAAAGAGATCCTTTGCCTGTTGGGATGAACTTGTTGACTGTTTTAGAGAAGAATTTGCAAGAGAACCTGCTGATCTTGTTGCAAGATTAATGGAAATCAGAAAACAAGATGAAGAGCCCTGTATTGATTTTAGTCATAGATTTGCAGTTGTCCTTTCACAAATCCCTGAAGACTTCAGACCTGATATTTTAGCCTGTAATGGCATATATTTTGAAGCTTTTGAGGAGGGCTCTAGTACATTGTTGAGGGAATTCAAGATAATAAGTATGCAGATGGCATACAAGTTTTTAGAAAATATAGAAAATTTGAGAAATCTGCACATGCTGAATTCCCTGTCCACAGGCTTTGGTATAACTAATAATTGTATGGCTGCAAATGACCAAGTGATCATGGCATCATTTAAAGATAAATGTGTAAATGATGAGATAAAAGTTGAGAATGCTATACTTGAACATACTGTTGATGATAATGCTCAACTAGATTGTTCACCAATGAAAGATGCCAATGAAAGGATCAATGATGACTCCCAGTTCAGAGTTGAGGTATCTGGTTCTGAAAATAATGATGTGGTTATGGACATCAATGAATACTTTTTTGAATGGGTTTGTGGAGATGATTGTGAGTATTGTGTACAAGACAGAGAAGAGATAAGCAAACAGGGGAGTAGTTCCATGTTGGAATCATTGCCTTTTATTAAGACACATGGAGTGATGAAGAGCAATCAGGGATTGAAACAAGTGCTAGTGTTGATTATGATTGTTCTTTATTTGATTATTGTTTTGCTTATGACATACAGGCTGATACTCCTCCACAAAGAGAATCCATTGGTAATGAAAATGCATGTTCTGCTGCCCATGAACCAATGGCATACCATGATGAAGCTGAAACACTTGGATTAGCCCTTTTTGACACATATGCTGATGAGGATCTGTTGGAGTATGGTGAAAATCTAGGCACTGCTATTGATATGGATTCTAGTTCTCATCCTGATGAAAGAGAAGCCAACATACATCATGAAGGTTATTGTAGAGAGGTGCCAGAGCCTGATCCTTTCTAGTTTGGTGCTATTGATGGTTGTGTGCGTGATGTACACAAATATGAGTTTGAAAGCTTTTTCTTTGATGTGTCAGCTTATGATAAGATGAGCCTTGATGATCCTAGCTACATGGTGGAGTTTGAGTGTTTTTAATTTTTAGTCCAGCTAGGAGATCATTTTACAATGCATATTGCTGATATAGATGATGCTAAGTGCTATATGCCATATGAATATGCATTGCTTGATGAATATGACATTCACATGTTGCATGATGCTGAAGGTTGTTTGCATAGGGATGACAGTGACAAGCTAAATAAGATGCTTGAATATGCAAATGACAAGGTTTGTTTGTGGGTAGATCATGGTAGTATCTTTAGGCTTAATCCAGTGTATGCAGATGAAAACAAGGTATTTGACAAAGGGAGATACAGGTCTTTCCTTTCTTGGTGGCCTTGGGCCACCAAGTCTGATTGGTGATGCAGATTGGTGCAGTATTTGACTCTGTGCCCAATGGATAAGGGACTGGTCTGCATCCTAGAGATCTATGGTTCTCAGCTTGCAAGAGGCATGCATCCCTAGAAAAAGCCACTGTTAGTGCTTGGATGAACAGTCAAGTTTCAAGTATTTAAATCTACAGGCACCCTCTCAAAAAATCCAAAAAATTCTAAGTCTTTGGGCCTCCTCAGCATATGTCAATATGACCTGATATTCTGAGAGGAGGGGGTCATCATATTTTTAGATATCGGCCTGATATTTCTGTGGGGTCATCATGTTTCTAACATCAGTCATCTTAGTTATGATCACCTTGATGCTGCTGCAAAGTTTCAGTATGACCTGACATTCCAAAGAAGAGGTCATGTTTCAAATATCGGGTGATCTTAGTTATGATCACCCCGACGCTGTTTTATCACCCCGATGTTGTGGATGTCAGTTTTATGTGGGGGGTGATGTCGACTTGTCCATCACCCTGATATCTTGTGGGGGGTGATATTTCAAATATCAGGTGATCTCATGAATATCACCCTTGCCACCGATGGTCACCCTAATATTGCAAGATGATGATGATGTGAACAAGTATAGGATGTTTCTTCATATTGGGGTGATATTTCACATCGGGGTGATGCGAAATATCAGGGTGATGTTTCCTATTGAGTAGACAGGAGGTTCACTGATGTCAGGGTGATATTGGCTGATAGGATATCATGCAGGAGGATGATGATGAGGTTTAAGCTGGCATCGTCGGGAGCAAAATCACTGACATCATATATGCTCACGGCCTAGTTTATAAAGTGTTGAGGATGTTGCTACAGGGTGAATGTGGGATAATCAGTTCCCACATATTTTGAAAATATCAGGGTCATATTTCTTGGCGGGAAAAGTTGCAAAATGCACAGTCCACTGCATTCCCAAGGACCGTGGGTTGGTATGCCATTAATGGCAGATGTTATAGAGTATGGGTGAAGGCATGGATGGATCAAGTACCTGATTGAAGATGTGAATCCCCAAAACGGTAGTGCAGGGCTCGAGACCACTCCCTGTCTCCTCCTCCACCTGCTGCATTCAATGTTTGAGCGCCATTTCTCATGATGTGCTGTATCTGGCAAATTTTGAATCACCCAGTGATTAATGCTGAGTACCTTCCTACTGTATATAGCAGGTTGTGTTGCTCATTTGTAAGGTTGTTGAAGACTTGGGCATTTTTTGTGTGAATAGAAAAAAATAGGGCATCTCCTTGCTATTGTATCTCATTTTAGAGTTTATGAGTTGCATCATGAATGTACATTGCAGATATTTTCAGTTTCAGCGTTGTTTTATATGAGAAATACATTATGCATGTGTTTATCTGTTTGTCTCCTTTATTGTATGCATCTCCTTTTTTTGAATCTGGTTGCTAAGGGTTCCTCAAATTCTAGGATATAGATCTCTATATCACATGCCTGATCTCTAACTTCCATTCAAGGAGTAGATTAAATTGTTTTAGGTTAAGCATGGAGAAGGTTGTATGTCAGCAGGGATATTTGTAAGTAGAAATAGTTAAGTACTCATTCTTGGGTGATGTTTGTAAGGCAAGCATCAATATAACCCCCTGGAACTTGAATACCATCTGCAATCCATTCTTTTGTATACGTCTAGTTGACTCCTTGCACTGAGATAGGAATGGTCTACTCCTGGGTTAGTAGTTATGATCCAAAACCCCTTGTCTTGCATCCAAATAAAATCTATCTTTTCATACTTCCACCCTGTTAGTTGTAGGAGTAGGATTAGGAACCCAGCATACTCTCATCCACAACCAGACACATATGTCCAAGAATGTTACCAAACTTGTGATGTATCATGTACATCTTGGTCCACACATGAGAGTATTCTGCATGTTATTGTCAAGCTAAATCTTTCTATCATTGGGTGAGTCAAATGTTACATCTTTAGCTATAGGGATACCCCCCTTGGTGCGGCAAAACCAGAAGTGAAGGGGAGGCAGCTCATGCAACCTCCTATATTAGTTGGGTGATTCTGCATGTACATAGGAACTGGCAAACCCTCTACTGATTCAGAAGAAAAAACCATCAGACTCTATCTCAGGTTGATTATGTTGAAAAGGTGTTCCAGATATTCTATATGGAGAATGCAAAAGTTGTTAGCACACCTTTGCCTAGTCATTTGAAATTGACTAAGGAGATGTGTCCTAAGACACAAGAGGAGGAAGAGAAAATGCTCAAGGTACCATATGCTTCAGCTATAGGAAGTTTAATGTATGCCATGGTATGCACGAGATTGGAAATTGCACATGTTGTAGGAGTCGTTAGCAGGTATATGAGTCATCCCAGATTAGAGCATTAGAATGCGGTAAAATGGATTCTTAGATATTTGAGAGGTACATCCAATAAACACTTATGTTTTGGGGGCTCTAATACTAATCAGGTTATGTAGACTCAGATTTGGCAGGGGATATTGATACCAAGCGGAGTACTATAGGTTATGTCTTTACTAAGGGTTAGGGTTTCTGTGGATATTGTATTGTAGCATTTTGCAACGGTATTGAGTTGCAGGGATTACTGGTTGTAATTGGTTTGATTTATTGGATAATAATATTAGACTCTCTGTTTGGTGGATGTAGCCCGAGTTTGGGTGAACCATGTTAAAACTTGTCTCTCGCTATTATTATTTCTATGTATTTCCATTCCTCTGTTTAATCTTTATTTGCATTTAATTGATATCTTCTGCCAGCTAACCCTAACAAATACCAGGCCTTTTCCATTATTCATGGTTGTGTAGAATCTTACAATATAACCAAATCTATTGCAATTGAAGCACACAACATTTATTTGCTTATTTACTTGATTCTCTCTTGATCTGCATTGGTTTGCCATGTGTCCAAATCAATTGCATGTAAAACAATATCCACTAAAGGAATTGTCATTTCCTCCTTTGTTAGAGTTATTCTTCATTAGACTTTTGCATTCATTGGATCTATGACCATACCTCTTTAAATTGAAGCATTGACCGGAGAAGGATGGACTAATTTGATTTACTCTACTTCTGCATTGAGTAGCTCTATGACCAAATTTATTACACTTGAAACAATTTCTTGTATTAGGATTTCTAGGATTCCTTCTTTGATTTCTTGTATTAGGATTTCTTTGACTAGATCTAGATCTTTCACCTTTCTCAAATCCTAGACCATGATTATCATTTGTCTTCTTCTAACTGTCAAGTAGTACCTCAAGTTTAGCTGAACTTATCTTGAATTTCTCTTTATATTCATTTGCAACTTCTAGGTCATGTTTGAAAATGACAATTTGCCTTTCAAGTTCTTTTTCATTGTCTCTAATTTCATGTAAATCAGACTCTAGATGGCCAGCAATTCCATCCAATTTGCAGTATTCTTCTATTCTTTCTTTCAGAGTTTGTTTCAGGTCTTCTTCAGTCTTCTTTCTTTCCTTAATTTCTTTGGTTAACCTCATCACCCCAGATTCCATTTCATGTTTTAGAATAGAAACTTCTTTTACCAGCTTCTCACATTCCTTTGTCTTCTTCTTTAGAGCCTCATCCATGTTATTGTCTACATTCTGATTTCCTAGTTGACGAAGTAGCTCTTTCCTCTTTTCATTAGATTTGCTTAATTTCTCTTTTAAGGTCTCAATGAAGTCTTCAACATCTTTAATGTTTTCTTGTAGTTCTTTAACATCTACCTCGGACTGATCAAGATCTTCTAAAGTAACTTTAAGTTGTTCCTGAAGATTCTATGAATATATTTTGATACTTTCCCAGATCTTCCTTGAGCTGTTAAACTTCTTTCAAGGAACTTAGCTTTGATACCAATTGTTGGAATTAGGGCTGACAACTAAGAGGGGGGGTGAATCAATTGTCTTAAAAATTTAATGCTTGCTATAGTTAATTCTTCTTTACAACTTCTTAACAGATTAATGATATAGCCATGAAAAGTAGGAATCAATAACACATGAGCAGAAATATAAATAACACACTTGACACCAAGATTTTTGACGTCGAAACCCAGTTAAGGAAAAACCACAGTGGGGGTTAACTCGCAAAGATTATACTCTATTAAAAGTATTACAAAATGGGAAGGCACATGCCTTTGGGCTCACTACCTAGAGCTCACTGCTCCAGAGAGGCTCACTACCTACAAGAATGATTACAAAAGCATTACAGATTGTTTGAACTGATGAATAGCATCTTCTAATGCAAGAATTCAATTCTGATTAAGCACAGAATACTGATCTTACACATTTCATCTTTATTCTGCCCTGTTTACTACTTTGCCATAATCCAGACCTTAGATCTCTTGTCTTTCACACTTTAATCTACCTTTTGTCCACTTGCTCCATCATCGCACAACACACTCACCAAAACACTTGAATCTATTGTCTATATATATCTGCATCAAGAAATTCAATCAACTATAGTCATCTTTAAGAAAACTTAGAACATTTTTAAGAACTCTATTTTGTCTATTGAATCTATGCACAAATATCAACGCAGACCAAATACTTGTGTTCCTATATCATCAATAAAGTTGGCCAATGTCACTAATTATCACTAATTGCTTATTCAACAACTTTCTTACATCCAGACCAAGATCAAATACTAGGTCACCCTGTTCTTCTTCTGACTGTGCAGACTAACTGGAACTTGATACTCAGATCCTTATAAATTTTGAATCCTTTATCATTGGAGGCTAAATCTCTAGATTTAGATAGTCCTAACAATCCTTAATACTCTCTTAGATCTGCAGCACACTATGACTGACCACCAGAGAGATCTGGACTAAGATACCAGATCCTATCACATGCTCCATTTCTGACATCTGGACTTTGACAAATTCACACTCTAATTTCTGGTATGAACAAATCATATAATGCAGATGAGTAGGATAGACTTAGTTGCCATCAATGACAACACCTGTCGTGCGTAGCAGTGTCTCTTGCAACAACAAGTACATGTAAAAGCCATTAAACCAACTCAAAAGTAAATGAAGTAAATAATCCACTTAAATACAACACCGCAAAAACCAAAAATAAAAATGTGTAAATAATCCACTTAGATACAACTTTCAAAGATAAAAGATGTAATGAATCCACTTAATCAAAATATCTCAAACAAAAGATAATCTCATAAATATGAATCTCAATGTCATTAAATCTTACATATTCACGTGCTTAATCTAGGTAACAAGCACTATAAAATAATATACATAAATCCATAGGCAAGCATGCCATAATACATCCAATATAGGGTAAAATCAACATGTACAAAAATAATAAATAAATTAAAACACTCTCTAGCTACACAAACCAAGAGGTCCACCACCTACAAGTTGAGAGAGGGGAACATGGCTTAGGTGCTTTTCCACCCAACCATGAAGTATTTACACTTCCCCAGATCCCTTCCTGAAATGAAGGAAACCCAGCCCTGCACGAAATGTCTAGCTACCTGGTAATAACTATAGGAGGGAACACCCGATGCAACCCTGATGTTTGAATGTGCAATTCTAAATAATGAAAAGCAAATTGTCTCATAATAGGACGTGGCAGAGATATCCATAAAGAAGTTTTCTAGATAATAAACACCTATTTCAACATCATCTTGATTAGATCTAATCCTTTATAAGTAACCCAGTTCAATTCCTGAAAAGAGAAAAAGCCATCTCTAAATATCCACATTCGGCATCCTAGTCCCAAAAGTAACCTAATATCATTTCCTAGATGAAAAATCTACTTCTTTCCCCAAGAAGAAAGAAAGAAAGAATAAAATAAAAGTCAAATTCTCTAATAAATCATTAAAATTCCCTCTTCCCAAACACATTCAAGGAATTACACTTTTCCAATCAAATCATTCATCTTTGTTTAGACAATTGCACTCATAAGCATGTCAAAAAGATATATTATCTAATCCAAAGTTTGATCACAATCTTCATACAAAAGTCATTCTAAGTTATAATTTCATCTTGCTATCATAATAGTGATAGGAAGTCTAAATCAATAAAAGCAGTCCATAGGTTTGTTTAATTGACATAAACCTCAAGTCCATATTTCAATCATATTTCCTAATAAATAATCGTCCAAATTGCTTTTAGCAATCAGTGACATGAACTATTTCAATCCAATTATCTAACCAAAGGTCATGATTCAATCAAAAATAACTTACTGTCAAAACTACGGCAGGAAGTCCCAAAAATAGCCAAACAGTCTTCATGTCGCAACTATGACATGAACTATTGTAGAAAAGAAATAAAGTGAACAGAGTACAGATTTAAATCAATTTTTTGATCATGAATATAAATATAAATGGTTTCAGTAACAACCTTGACAAGAAAATAATATAGTAATCTACTGTCTCTGTTTCCAATTATCACATTGATTTTAACAAATTTTAAACAAAGCTATAGGCTTAATTTGTTCAGCTACATGAACATAAGAAGTTTGCAGTCATGAAGGTAGCTATAGGTTCTAATTCCTCAATCCATAGAGACAACAATGGATCAACTTTAGTCAAGTAATACTGCCAATGAAGCTATAGGAAGAATAGTTTTGGCTATTTTTTAGAGGTTGAGTTTCATTATACAGAGGTCAATTTTCTAATCTAAATTTGATCTCAGCCAGCATAACAAATAAATACATTCATTTTAATGTTTTATAGAGAGTTATTTAACAACCATCTAGAAGTTGATTTATAGTTTTCAATAGTAAAAATCTTTCTGGTAGTCAAAGTTTTTAACAAGGAAAAGCAAACATCAGTATCATAAAATACTAATGATCAGACAAGACAAGTGCAGATGACAAGCAAGGAAAGTGGATCAATCTATTTCAGCAATTCCAAATCACCCAAGAAGGAACCATAATGGCTATAAAGCAGGTCAATGGCCAACAAGGAAGGAGATTTCCTTAGCATAAATGGCCAGAAAGAATAAGCAACCAAGAAATAGGGTATGCAGCCACAAGTAGCAGGTCGATCTAGGTTTGCATGTTCGTCCAAGTAGAAAAATAAGAAGAGGTTGACTCAGAAAATGAGTCAATCAACCAGGTAGAAGATAAGTGGCCAGCATACATAGGGATGACCAAACAAAAGAGTCACCCAACAATAGTTGATAAAACCATTTTTAAAATAGCCAAATCAATATGATTATAATGTAAGAAATACCAGATGAAAAACCTGGGAAAAATGATGATTGGTGAAGAGTATGCAGCTGCTGTCACTGCCTCTTTATCTTTCTCCTATCACTGTAATTCCTTCTTGCCTCTGTCGCTCAATAAAAGTTGACTTACTTTTCTGTAAATCGTGGGGTCTTCTTATGAGTTCGTGGTGTTTCTAGCTACCAAGGACTTTCTTTTTATTATAGTTTCTCTCCCTTATTTTTGGCAAACATAGAATTTAGGTTTTAGAACTGAAGTTTGTATTTTCAGTTTGCATGGAAATCCTCCAATAAAAAATGCTCATAATTTCATTTAAAATAAAATAATAGCTAATTTAATTAGCTTACTGTCACATAAATGATAGTAACTAATCTTTTAATTCTTTATCAAAACTCTAAATATAATAATGCTATTTTTAATATTATTTAGCTATTTTAGTTAAAACAAAACCATTTAAATAATCAAAAAGAGAAATGCAATACAATATTGCATATTTATATATATAATTTAATATATTTATTTATTTTTAAGGAACATATTGTCTTCCAAACATCTATAAACAATATTTTATTATTTAATTTAAAATACAATCATCATTTGAATATATTTTGAAAAGACATTTAATTTAAATAATCAAATCATGCATTCGAAAATGATTAATAACCATGCATTAATGCAATAAGAACCATTCAATAATGCATATGCAACTATGTGATGTGTGTGATTGCACCAGGGTAATCCATCCATTAGTTCTTGCCAAGTGGCTAGAACACCTCTACCTCAACCTTGCTCTCGTATTCGATGAGTACCTGCATCTATTTGCACTAAACTCGACGTCAATAGGTTAGTGTCTCCAAAACATAGCCAAAGCAAATCATTGTAATCATATCTACAATATCTAATATTTAAAATAGTTTCCAATTTTTATCAATATAACTCATAATAATTACCTCCACGTATGCAAAATTACTTAAAGTAAACTCAATCAAAATAATTGTTCACTAATCTAGAATAATCATATTGTTCATAAAAATGAGACGTGACAGGTGGTGAGATTTTTGTTGTATTTGGTGGTTTGTGTGTTTGTGGGGGCAACTTCCTGTCGTAATGTATTATCTCCCTGTCGTTTATAATACAAAGACTTGTTCCTGTCATAGAAACTGCCGAGAATTAGCTCTATCTGTTACAGTTTTGGAGGCAACCGAAAGATCAGAAGAAGAAGAGAATTACAGGATAGCTGGAAGGTAAATTGGAGGGACTCCTTAAAAACAATTGAGTCATGAGCAGTCATAGAAAATAAAAGAAGGCATCAGGTAAACAAGGCCAATAGAGAGCATTGAGTAATAGAAGGATGCTTTGAAAGCTTATTGGCACAACGAAGGCAGAGAAAAAATCGCCACATGGGAAGAAGAATAAACCATTACCTGTAATTTGGAAGAAGAGCCCAGTCTTCTGTCACTAGAGCGACATGTACTCATTCAAAGGAGTGAATTTTTCTATCAAACCATTATGGAGGAAAACTGACAGTTGAGTGGTCAGTTGGAGGAATCAAGAGGTCGCGATAGTAGAGTAGTTGGAAGGCACGAAGAGATGAATATATATATCGATGGAGGAGAAAGGGCAGAGCAGGAGAGAGAGAGGCCAATGAGCCATAGGAGGCCAAACTATTAAGAGAGAAAGCTGAGAGATTATGAGTTAAAGAGGCCAAGAGGCTATGAATTGAAAAAGGGCAGAAGGCTAGAGGATAAGGCAATTGGTATGGAAGGCCACTGTGGCCATATGTGTAGAACGAGGCCGTAGGCCGAAGTCAGAGGAAGGAGTTTGATAAAGACATGAGTTGGCTTTGTAGAAGTTCGAGTGTGGAAGATAGGAAGAGGGAGAAATCAGCAGAGAGAAGCGTATGTGGAAGGTGTCCATTACCCAGTAAAATATGGAATGATACATTGTAAGAAAGAAAAGTCTGATAATAAAAAGTCTCTATTTTGTTCGTTCTATCACATACAATATTCTGCATGTATATGAATCAAATATTGTTATACTATCATGTTCTGGTTCTTGTCGAATGCATTGAATGGTCATTTGGTTATAAGTAAACATTTATGTATTTAGTAGCTCCTTGACTGTGGATGCATAGCCTGAACGTCCTATCATTATTGTAGAATCGAGTGGCGATGAATCTCGTTTGAGTCCAATCTATTGAATCTCTGCATGTCAAAACTAATTGTTAAGGGGAGTGCTATCAGTTTGTTTCCAAAAAAGTTGTTAACCTTATAGCTTCAAAAACCAAACACAACCTTATCTCTCCTTAGAGTAAAATCTTATGTCTCCCTTAACTCTTTAAAACTCTCTATATGAACGTTTGCCCCAAAAAAAAACAAACTTGCATACCTATACAATCAGTTGTAATTGTATTGTTTCTACTTTGATTCCATATGATAATAATTATATTCCATATTGGGGTCATCCCACAATAATGGGTTACACTTTTTGGCCAAACTTGACATTGAAATCAACATTTTGAACTAAATCTTCACTTTCTGACACCTATAGCCACTAAACCGTTAGGAATTTGAAGATGATGCAAACTAGCGATTTGTGAGATTTTGTTTATAGATTCTAAATATATTTTTTTAAAAAAAATTGGAGTTAAATTGTAAAACTTTTTGCGCCTCCTTTAATAACTAGTTTTTAATAGTAAACAACATTTTTTTTAAGTGATGTGTATTCTGTAGCACATAACTTTTTTTCTACAAAGGATAAAATTTTGATTCTTTTGAATTTAGATTGGTAACACCGATATATAGGGTATGTGTTTGGTTTCATAATATTTTTTTGAATTTTTTTTTTAATTAAGTTTTGAAGTCAAACCAATTATAATTTAGACATACGCGTATTCCGTAAAACATAACTTTTTATGTATGTATCAAAATTCAAAAAAAAAAATTGTTGAAACAAAGACGTCAATAGATAGGGCATATATATTATTCAGAATTTTTTTCACTAATTTACTAATTTTCCATGTGTGTAGAATAGAGAACTTGATGTTCGGTAAAAAACCTACATTCACAAGAAATAAAAAAGAAATATAATAATCAAATTAAATATATTTAAAATTATGCTTTTTGGAAATTTTATAATAAGGACTACATACTTACAAAACATAAATTTTAAATGAATTCATTTGATCCCCCAAAAGGTAAATCAAAAGTGATTTTTTATCAGCATTTTGTTAGGTGTAGAGGAGACTCCATTATAGGTATGGTTTAAAACTAACGGGGTTTTATCCAAGGGGGTTTGAATCTAATGGGGTTTGATCAAAGCCTCTTTAATTAAAATCTTTTAAATGGAACCTTTCAATGCTTAAATAATTATATTTACTAAAAGTATGCGATTTTAGCAAAAATCAGAATGTCCCAGAAAGTGTAACCGATTATTGTGGCAGCACCCATTGAATATAAAGAATTAGGTTTTTGAATTGTTAGTTGTACTTTTTGTTTTTCCCAATTATATATGACTTTGTTCAGTCAAATAAACCTTCACTTAGTGTTTTCAGATGTAATAGAAGCCATGAATTTGCCTCTCTGCTTGTAATGCTAGGTAAGAAAATGTATGCAACCAAAGTATTTGGAAGTGCAACACCTTGTATCATAGTTCACCATCTTGTATTTGTACATTTCAGTGCCTTGTAGCACACTTTAAACATCTTTATGCTGCTCCTTTAGTTCTCAACACACAACAAATGCATTAGATCTTCATAAAATGTGATATTTAAAGGAATTTACAAACTCTTGCCGCCTCTACAAAGTTCAATTGCCATGGCAGTGGGGTGAGTGCAGGATCATGATGGGCCAAACAGTGGCAATGGAGAAAAAAACTTGCTAGATGAAAAAGTGCTAACATTTAGACTAATATTTAGATTTGGATGGAAAGGATGTTAATATTTCTAGCTCAAATATGGACTCCCTCTAAAAATGCCTTAGGATTACCTCATATTTAGGCAAGTGGGAGTCCCAAAAGATGCCAAAGAAACTTGCAAACCACCCATTTAGTGTTATCCTAAAATTTTCCACAATTTCATCTTTGAAGCTGATAGACTTTTTTGTAACTAAATTTAATTAAATGAAAAGGGTTTATAGAGGAAAAATATAATATACACCTCATAATAATTTTAATAGATAATTATTATTAATTTTCTACATATCCTATGTCTAATTTCCTATTAGATATACATATTGAAAAATATCCATAACTTTCAACATATTAATCCTTTTTTAAATCCAAAAGATGTGTCACATTCTAGGATTTATTGGGTATACATTAAAATTTATAATTTTTGAGTTTCATATATTTTTGACCAAGTTAGGTTGGATGGAAAATTAATTTTTAATATTTTAAAAAGTCACAGTAAAAAAATCATAAATAATTATTTATTTACTTTAAAAATTCTAAAAAATATGTGTAACATCCACTCCTGTGTCCTTTACTTAAAGCCAAATCATGGAGGAAAAATATTATTTTTTTCTCATACTTAGGTTGGCCGGAATGATGCCTACTTTTTACATTTATCTAAAATTTTAGTAGTGCTTCACTAAAATATCCAATTTTCACCAAACTATTTTTAAAATTTTCAAAAAAAAAGTAGTAGCCCATTAATCAAATTCAATTTATTACAACTTTTATTACTACCTTATTTCTAGATTATGTAGATAACTCATTCAATTTTTATGGCTTAAAGGAAGATGTGAAGTGATGTTCCTTGAGTCCTTTCATGAAGTCCTGAGGTCTACAACAAGTTTCCTCTTCATATTGTACATGTTGGAGTCGACTCTTGAAGAACTACACATTTCATCTAAAGGTGCCTGTGATGCTGACTTGGTCAATGTTTTGAAGTGTTTGAGGGGTATATATAGAAGATCAAATTCATTTGTAAGATGCAGATGTATGTGTGAATATGACAAAGCAGAATGAGCAGTATGAAGTATCCAAAGTCAGTTTAATGGAGTAATTGTGTAGAAAAGAGGATTTCAACTTTGGCTTGAGTTAGATGTCTTCTCATAGAAGTTCAAGTTAGGAAGCAAGGTATGCGGAAAACACTTCCTACACTGATCTACTAAGGAAAGATTTATGCAAATTTCAAATTTTACAGTTACAGAATAAGATGCACATTAATAGAAAGACAATAACAACTTCCAAATTGGTGCAGGAGCACCTTCTCTATGGTGTAGGAGTCATGTTTTGTTTATGTTTCCAATAAAGCTTTTTAAGCCGCATCATGTTTGTAATAAGGTTTTCATGTCAATTTGGTCACCAGACCTATGTTTAAGTCAAGTTGATGTAATAACACAATGAAAACATGTAGTTTTCTTGTGATAGGAGAAAATCAATGGCTAACTGTCTTTCAAATCAGTTTGCATGGTTGGGAGGAAAGTTAACTGATGTTTTCAGGCCTTCTATAGGCGAAGTATGATGTAATTTGGAAGGGGAATGAATGAATGAGTGAAAATCTAGATTTTTGGGTGTGTTGAAACATTGTTCTTTCTGAGTATTTCTCTGTAACTGTCATACTGTACGGCTTGTACGGATAGTTGATTGCCTGAAACCTATTGGAGATGTTCATGCATTGAAATAGATTTCATTTAAACATAGTCTTCTGTCTTGAAGTGTTATAGTTTGTGAGATATTGTTAGTTCTACAAAGACTGATCTGAAAACTAGAAACTAGGGTTTTGGTGAACAAATGGAGTGTTATTCCTCTATCCACTGAAAGAAAGATTCTCATTTTCAATGTGATGGAGGAATATAGTGTACATTTTGTGTTTTCTGTTGTTTTGGGTCAACACCCAGGGATCCAAGGAGTTTTTGCATGAGTTGACTAGGCATCTCTATGTGACTAGTCTTTGAAATGATAGGCAAAGTGCTGTGAGTGGAGTGACCAAATTGATGGTTGATATAGTGTTGACAAAGGATTGTAGACCCTTTCCATTCTGTCAAGTTTTGTCTCTATATACTGGTTTGATGTTTGTGAGTTGCAGAGTTATAGAGTTGCCATCGGCGTAACACAGCCCCTTGGGGAAACTTGTGGAAATTATACTGATCAAAGTGTTGGGCTGATAGGAGGTGTGTCGGTGAAGAACGAATGAAGTCTCACTGAAGAACATACATCAGCGTATCGGGAGACCTTGGTTAAGGCTTCACCGATAGTGGTCTGTCTCGCTGACTAATGCAGTTCGAAGGAGTCATCGAGGTGATCGGTGTGTCGGCGGAATAGTCTTTGGGTGGCTGATGGTACGTATCACACCGAAGAGTTGGGGGATGGTCAATGCAATGTCAAACGTATCGGTACATTGGCCAAAGTTCACAAGGGGTCGCCGATGATTTAAGTCTGGCCGATAAGGTCACGATTGATCAGCATCGAAACCGCCACGGTTAAGATGAGTGGAATCTCAACCACCATCGAGTTATCAGCAGGAGGTAAGAAGACACCACCGATGGTAGAAGTCTCTTCGAAGACAAGGTGAAACTAGGCTGTCAGGGAGAGTTGAGGGATCAGGTAGAGAGTTGCAAGGTGACCGACAGGATTTGTCTGACCGACAGGATTTGTCTAACCGACAAGAGTAGGTCGCCAAGACATAGGTCACACTCACGCCGATTAGTTTTGTTTGATAAGTCGAACGCTTCCTCTGTACGCTCTACATCATATCTTTCTCTGTACGCTCTGCATCATATTGGTATCAGAGCCAATATTTGAATTGGAGCTGTGTATGTCAGACAAGGAGATAGAAACTGAGGCTAGCATAATGCCTCCCAAGTCTATGAGCAAAGAAGCCATCAAGAAGATGGTAGAGGAGATGCTTGAAGCAAGGTTGAAAGAAGAGAGGCCCAAGGGTAAGTGTAAATAGGATGGAAGTGCTTTTGAGGCGGAAGAAGAAGAAGAGGCAGAGGAAAGCCCTCAAGAACAAGAAATGTCTGCAGACCAAAAGGCATTCTTGAAAGCACTCAAAGGTGCTCATGGAGATAGTGGCGATCCAAAGATGGATGTTCCTACATTCAATGGGAAACTAGATGGAGATGCCCTCATGGATTGGATTGAAGCCATGTGTAACTATTTTGACTTCAAGGAGTATAGTGGCTACAAGAAAGTCAAGTTTGCTAAGACAAGATTGAGAGGTTCTACCCTAGTTTGGTGGAACTATATGCAAGGAGAAAGAGAGAAAGTTGGAAAGAACCCTATCACCAAATGGAGTAGAATGGTGGCCATGTTGAGAGACAAGTTCATGCCATCTGATTATGAGTTGCAGACCATTAGGAAGTTTAATCATCTCAGACAAAAGGATATGGATGTGGCTACATATACTAAAGAATTCCATAGATTGAGCATGAGAGCCAATCACAAGGAGGAGGAGAAAGAGATGGTGGCCAGATATTTCGATGGCTTGAGGTATAACATACAAGATGAATTTAGTATGGTGGTTCCTAAAATAGTGGATGAGTGTTTTCCATTAGCCTCTAGGGCTGAGGAAAAGTTGAAAAGAAACAGTGATCAAAACACTAGAGGAAGAGGTAGCAGAAATAATAGGGGAAGAGGTAGTTTTGGTAGATGACAGTCAAGTAGAAATGAAAATTCAAGTCAACAAGAGTCTCATGATGTAGATAATAGAGGTGGTGGTTTTAGAGGTTGGAGAAGACCAAATGGTAGAGGTAGAAGTGGTGGTGCAGGTAGAGGACCCAGAGTTTTCAGTGGTAGATGCTATGGTTGCAATCAAGTAGGCCATACTGCGAGCAAATGCCCTGAGAAGGCAACTAGTTCCCATGATGGTGGAAGAAGGAATCAGTTGTTGAAAGATGATGATTGCCAAAGTGTGAATTCACCCATTGGTAGTGCTGTACCAGTCCTTGAAGGAGAGAACATGATGATCAAGAGAACCTTGTTGAAGATGTCGTTGAAGAAAGAGCCCCCACAAAGGAAGACTCTCTTCAGAACCCAAGGTATAGCATATGGTAAAATTTGTAAAATCATTGTTGATTCAGGTTCTACTGAGAATGTAGTGTCTACTGAAATGGTAGAGAAATGTAAGTTGAAAAGGCTGCCCCATGTTAGTCCTCATAAGATCTCTTGGTTGAATAAGAATCAAAATTACATGGTAGAAGAACAAACTTGGGTTGCGTTTGAGACAGGTGATTATAAGGACAAGATACTATGTGAGATTATTCCTATGGATGCTTGTCACCTTCTTCTTGGACATCCATGGAAGTATGATGTGAAGGCACAACATGATGGTGAGAAGAACACATACCTTATCACCAAGAATGGAAGGAAGTTTAGGATGGATCCTATGCAAGAACAGGTTGGAGAGAAGAGTAATGACACCAATGTCATGATGGTTAGTGGCAAAGAGTTCTTACACCTCATGAAGGAGAAGGATACCCAAGGGTATGCCTTGGTAATGAAGCCTAAAGATGAATCAGGTCAGCAAGACAAAAAGCAAGAAGAGATTCCACTAGAAGTGCAGCAATTGTTGGAAAAGTACCAAGATCTTGTGGTAGAGGATACTCCTAACTCCTTACCACCCATGAGAGATATAAGTCATCAAATTGACTTGATCCTAGGTGCCACATTGCCCAATAAGGCTGCCTATAAATTGACACCACAACAAAATGAAGAGCTGAGTAGACAAATTTAAGAACTCTTAAAGAAAGGACTGATTAGAAAGAGTCTTAGTCCATGTGCAGTCCCTAGTGTATTTGCTCCAAAAAAAGATGGGAAGTGGAGGCTATGTATGGATTAAAGGGCCATAAATAAGATCACAATAAGGTATAGATTCCCAATGCCAAGGATTGAGGATCTTTTGGACTATCTTGGTGGGTCATGTTATTATTCAAAGATTGATTTGAAATTTGGTTATCATCAAATCAGAATTATACAGGGAGATGAGTGGAAGACTGCCTTCAAGACAAATGAAGGTCTCTATGAGTGGGTTGTCATGCCATTTGACCTTAGCAATGCCGCAAGCACATTCATGCGTTTGATGAATGAGGTACTTGTTGAATTCATTGGCAAATTTGTAATTGTTTATCTTGATGACATACTTGTTTTCAGCAGGACAAAAGAACATGTGAAGCATCTTGGACAAGTGATGAAGAAGTTGCATGAGAATAAGTTGATGATCAACTTGGATAAGTGTGAGTTCATGAAAACTGAACTTGTGTACCTAGGTTTTGTGATTTCTAATGGTTGTTTGAAGATGGACCCCACAAAGGTTGAGGTCATTCTCAATTGGCCTACTCCTAGGACAATGGGAGATGCTAGAAGCTTCCATGGCTTGGCAACTTTTTATAGGAAATTCATTAGGGGATTTAGTCACATAAGTGCTCCTATTCTTAACACCATCAAGGGTGGAATGAAGTGCAACTTTCAATGGACAAAGCAAGCAGATGATAGCTTTGAATTATTAAAGAAGAAAGTGGCTGAATTACCTACATTGGTGCTCCCTAATTTTGACATAGTTTTTGTAGTGGAATGTGATGCAAGTTAGCAAGAAATAGGTGTTGTTATGAGTCAAGATGGACATCCAGTAGCCTTTTTTTCAGAGAAGTTGAATGAGGCTAAACAAAAGTACTCTACATATGATCTAGAGCTTTATGCAATGGTGCAAGCTCTCAAAAAGTGGAGACACTATTTGCTGCCCAAAGAATTCATTGTTTTCACTGATAACCATGCTCTTAGCTTTCTAAATAGCCAGGAAAAGTTGAATCATAGGCATGTTAAGTGGATGGAACAATTGCAGGCCTATACCTTCACTATTAAGCATAAAAAGAGTGTTGCCAACAAAGTGGCTGATGCTTTAAGTAGTAGGATGCTTGTCATACATGAAGTATAGATGGAAAGCATGGGGATAGATTGTTTGAAGGAGTTATACAAGGAGGATGCAGATTTCAAAGCTGCTTATGAAGTTTGTGCTAGTTTGGCTAACACTTTTCATGGTGAATATTTAGATTTTGTGTTGCAGGAAGGTCTCTTATTCAAAGGCAGTTTGCTATGTGTTCCTAAGTGTTCAATGAGGGATAACATCATCAAAGAGAAACATAGTGGAACCTTAGGAGGACACTTTGGGTTGGACAAGACTTTGGAACAAGTCACTAGATTCTATTATTGGCCAAAAGTACAATCAGATGTGAGGAGATATGTTACAAGTTGTACCATCTGTCAAAAGGCCAAAGGCATGTCTTCTAATGCTAGTTTGTACCAACCTCTTCCTATTCCCAACAAGCCTTGTGAGAGCATTAGTATAGACTTTGTACTTGGTCTTCCTAAGACAACAAGGGGTGTGGATAGTGTTTTTGTCATTGTGGACAGATTTAGTAAGATGACTCATTTTGTGCCATGCAAATGCACAAATGATGCATCTCACATTGCTGATCTCTTTTTCAAAGAAGTTGTTAGAATCCATAGTTTGCCCCTTTCAATTATCAATGATAGAGACTCCAAGTTTGTTGGTAATTTTTGGAGGACCTTATGGAGAAAATTGGGAACACAATTGTCTTTCTCATCAACCTACCATCCCCAAACTGATGGTCAGATTAAGGTTGTTAACAGATCCTTAGGAAACCTTCTAAGATGCCTTACCAAGCAGCATGGGTTGGCATGGTACTTGATTGTCAGTCAAGCTGAGTATGCTTACAATGATTCAGTGAATAGAAGCACAGGGAAGAGTCCATTTGAAATTGTTTATGGTTTCCATCCAAGAGGACCACTTAAACTCAAAGACCTACAAGGTTGGGACAAGAGGAGTTCTCTAGGAGAAGATTTTGCTACCACCATGAAGGCAGTTCATGATCAAGTCAAAGTTCAATTGGAAAAGACAATCTCCAAATACAAGGATAGGGCAGATCTCAAAAGGAGAGATGTACAGTTCAGGGTGGGAGATTTGGTGATGACCTATCTAAGGAAGGAAAGGCTGCCTAAAGGAAAACCAACCAAGCTTTTGATGAATAAAATAGAACCATGTAAGATAGTGCATAAGTTTGGTCCAAATGCTTATGAAATAGAATTGTCATCTGGTCTTGGTATTTCTCCCATATTCAATGTTTCAGACCTATTTCCATTCAGACCTCCATTGAATGTTGAAGATGGATCAGATGCTGTGATTGAAGATGAAGATTGGGTCAGAGATCTACCTCCAAGTAAGCCTTTATAGTTGGAATGTATCTTAGATTCTAAAGTTGTCAAAAAGACAAGGAAGGTTGTGTACAAGGAGTACTTGGTCAAGTGGTAGGATCTTCCTGATTCAGAGGCTACTTGGATGAGTGAAGCAGATATTTTGAAGCATGGGAAGACACTCCAACAGTTGGCAACTCAAGGGACTTGAGTTTTCTCTTGCAGGGGGAGTATGGTGTGGTGGTTCCTACATAAGCAATCGGGTTTTAAGCATTTAAATATGCAGGCCCCTTCCCAAAAAATCCAAAAATTCTAACACTTTCAGCCTCTGCAGTGGTAAAATTGTGAAAAAATTAGCTAAGTGCAGGTGTCTTTGTATATACAAAGGGGTTTGTATGTACATACTGGTCAGAATGTGCATTGGTGGGCTTGCAAAATCTCCATCGCCCTTTGGAAAATTGAGTTAGGTGTATTTATGATTGTATATTGGGCTCTAAAAGGTGCATATACAAAGGGGGAATCTTTCACAGATTCCAAGGAATATTCCTGCTTTGTATATCGGGTCATATACAAAGAAAAATATACAAGAGCATGCTAATATACAATTGCTACAGTGGCGAGCGGAAGATACATTCCTAGAATATTCTGTTGAAGATAACGCAGTTGTATATTAGAGGTTTGTATATTTGCGGATGTAAGCGAAACATACAAAGGTGCAAAGATGGATTTGCTATAGTGCACCAGGGAAAGATACAACGTAGATCTAGAGAAAGAAGTGTTGAAGTCCGCAACATGTATATCTGGCGTTTGTATGTTTGACATACAAGCCAATATACATTGAAGAAGTATGCATTCTAGACCTGAAGGCGAAGTCAGATGCGGCAGATAATTTTTTGAGTTCTGTCTTGTATGTATGAGGCGCTTGTATATGCTGATATACAAGCTGATATGCAGTGAAAGAGATACAAGCCAGACTTCAAAGGGAGGTACATTCTGATGCATAATGGTTTGAAGTCCGCGGTGTGCATGTATGTGGTGTTTGTACATGCCGATATACAAAGGGTTAAGATACAAGCTGGATCTGAGGTGGTTCTCAAATTGTTCTAATAAAGTGTGGGGTCCAACTTGTATATAAGGTGCTTGTATATGCTTTTGCATGTACAGGGTGAAAAGGCAAAATGGTGAAGGTGAAAAGTCAGTGATGGAGGATCAAGGTGCCTACGTGGCATGATATTATTGGTTCGCAACTTTTCAAAGGTGTTTTGAGCCACAGATCTCAGCGATGGGGAGGTGATTGACAGATGTATTTTAATTTTGTTGGAGCGATGGTTTTCTTTGTCTGTGGCCCATTTTTGAGCGGGAAAATCTTCAAATGCATCTGCTGTTGCATCTCGCAGGTAGATGAAGCATTGATGGTAGGATTGCAAACAGGCATGGGCCAATGGTTGAATGGCTAAGTACCAGGTTCATGACGATAATTTTCTAGTGGTGGCACAAGGCTCGAGCTCAGCTACTCCTCTCCCTTCTCTTGCTTCTTCCTGTTGTGTCCCCTACTGCTGCATTTACTATTTTGAGCACCAATCTGATCATGCATTGTATCTGGCAAATTTTTGATTTGCCTTGTAATTAATGTGTTGAGTACACTTCCTTGTTGTATAAGGAGGACTGTGTTACTCATTTTTAGTTGTTGAATACTTGGGCATTTTTGTGTAAATAATGAAGAACAGGGCATGATCCTGGGTTGTTCTATCTCATTCTGGAGTTTATGAGTTGCATCATGAATGTATTTTGCACGTATGTTCAGTTTCATGTTGATATAGATGAAAAATGCTCTTATGCATGTGTTTATCTGTTTGTCTCCTTCACTGCATGCATTTCCTTCTTTTGAATCTGGCTGCTAAGGGTTTCTCAGATTCTAGGGTATAAGTTTCTATATCACATGCTTCATCTTTGACTTCCATTCAAGGAGTGGATTAAATTGTTTTAGGTTAAGCATGGAGAAGGTTGTTTGTCAGCAGGGATATCTGTAAGTAGAGGCAGCTAAATACCCATTCTTGGGTGATGTTTGTAAGGCAAGCATCAATCCAACCCCTTGAAACTTGAATGCTACTTGTAAACCATCTATTGCATATGTCTAGTTGACTCCTTTCCCTGAGATAGGCACCGGTCTGCTTCTGGGTTAGTAATTATGACCCAAAACCTCTTGTCTTGCATCCAAATCATCATATCCATCTTTCCATAACTTCCACCTGTTAGTTGTATCAGTAGGATTAGGACCCCTACATACTCTCATCCATAACCAGACACATATGTCCAAGAATATTGCCAACCTTGTGATGTATAATCCACATCTTGGTCCACACATGAGAGTATTCTGCCCATTGCTGTCAAGCTAAATTTTCCTGTCATTGAGCTAGTCAATGTTACATCTTTAGTTATAGGGACACCCCCTTGGTGCGGCAGAACCAGAAGTGAATGGGAGGCAGTTCATGCAACCTCCCGTATCTATTGGCCGAATCAGCCTATGCATAGGAACTGACAAACCCTCTGCCAATTCGGGAAAAATAACCAACATGGTGCAGGAGCACCTTCTCTATGGTGCAGGAGTCATGTTTTGTTTATGTTTTCAATAAGGCTTTTTAAGCCACATCATGTTTGTAATAAGGTTTTCATGTCAATTTGGTCACTAGACCTATGTTTTGGTCAAGTTGATGTAATAACACAATGAAAACATGTAGTTTTCTTGTGATAGGAGAAAACCAATGGCTAACTATCTTTCAAATCAGTTTGCACAGTTGGGAGGAAAGTTAACTGATGTTTTCAAGCCTTCTATAGGTAAAATATGATGTAATTTGGAAGGGGAATGAATGAATGAGTGAAGATCTAGATTTTTGGGTGTGTTGAAACATTATTCTTTCTGAGTATTTCTCTGTAACTGTCATTCTGTACGACCTATACAGATAGTCGATTGCCTGAAACCTATTGGAGATGTTCATGCATTGAGATAGATTTCATTTGAACGTAGTCTGCTATCTTGAAATGTTATAGTTTGTGAGATATTGTTAATTCTGCAAAGACTGGTCTGAAAACTAGAAACTAGGGTTTTGGTGAACAAATGGAGTGTTATTCCTCTATCCACTAAAAGCAAGATTCTCATTTTCAGTGTGATGGAGGAATACAGTGTACATTTTGTGTTTTCTATTGTTTTGGGTCAACACCTAGGGATCTAAGGAGTTTGGGCATGAGTTGACTAGGCATCTCTATGTGACTAGTCTTTGAAATGATAGGCAAAGTGTTGTGACTGGAGTGACCAAATTGATGGTTGATATAGTGTTTGCAGAGGATTATAGACCCTTTCTGTTCTGTCAAGTTTTGTCTCTGTATACTAGTTTGATGTCTATGAGTTGTAGAGTTACAGAGTTACCATCGGTGTAACATAGCCCCTCAGGGAAACTTGTGGAAGTTTTACCGATCAAAGTGTTGGGCCAATAGGAGGTGTATCGGTGAAGAATGAAGGAAGTCTTGCTGAAGAACATACATCGACATATTAGGAGACCTTGGTCAAGGCTTCACTGATAGTGGTCTGTCTCACCGACGAATGTGGTTCAAAGGAGTCATCGGGGTGATCAGTGTGTCAGTAGAATAGTATTTGGGTTGGCCGATGGTATACGTCGCACCGAAAAGTTGGGGGATGGTCAATGCAATGTCAAACGTATCGATACATAGGCCAAAGTTCACAGGGGGTTGCCGATGATCTAAGTCTGGCCGATAAGGTCACGATTGACCAGCGTTGAAACTACCACGGTTAAGGTGAGTGGAACCTCAACTGCCATCGGGTTATCAGCAAGAGGTAAGAAGACACCGCTAATGGTAGAAGTCTCTCTAAAGACAAGGTGAAACTGGGCTGTCGGGGAGAGTTGAGGGATAGGGCAGAGAAGTTGCAAGGTTACCGATGAGATATGTTTGGCCGACAAGAGTAGGTCACCAAGACATAGGTCACACTCATGCCGATCAGTTTTGTTTGATAAGTTGAATGCTTCCTTTGTACACTCTGTATCACAAATGCAAACACACAACTCACAAAACAAGATATACGTGGGGAAAACCCTTTCAGGTAAAAAACCCCACACTCCAAAGCTGCCCAATATATTATTTAGGAATCATGAAGATTACAATATACTTGTAGAGAAAGCTTTTATAGGAGTATACCCAACCAGAGATCTAGGAGGTAACTTGACATCTATAAGATTCTTACATACAACCTCCATCTCAAGTTCCTGATATATAGGATATACAATACAGTACACCGCCAACGGTAATTACAAAACCACGAGCTAAAACCACCCAAAAGTGGCACCCAAATTATCTCCAATCAAAGATACCTTGTGATGTGCCAAAACACACACCAACACATGTAACTCTCCCCTTTACAGCTCTTTTACGTGTCTAACACGTTTTTACATTTCCCAAAAATAGAAGGTCCAACTTCCGAAGGCCATAACTTTTGATCAGGGTGTCCGATTGACAAACCGTTTAATATGTTGGAAAGCACATGAAGAGATCTATCACCCTATTTACTACTTTTCTAGTTATCATCATATTTTGGATGTTTAGAGAATTTTTGATTCTGGTAATTGAGTTCAAAGACTTTTTCTGGCAATTTCAAAAAATAGAAACTTTAATATCTCGTGATCCAGATATCATCTTAAGATGAAACTCACCCGAGATGTTCACTTAGCTGTTCCACACCTTCTGGGAAAAATTTCAGGTCAATTTGAGCTTAATCAAAGAACTTACTAAAAATAGTAAGTCTTGCTATTTTTAGCTCATTTGGAATCTTTTGGAAACTTTGAAAGTTCTAGACCATTATCCAAGATAAAGGGTATTCAAACAGACCAAAACTGGGAAAAATAGTAATCTTTCAAAGTTGCAAGGTTGAGACACTTTTCTTAACATTCTCCCACTTGTCAAACACATTGTAAGAGAAAAGGGAGTATCAAAACCATAATTTAATTGCTAGGGGCCGAGAGGCCCATTGACTCTGAACACCATCTGAACTTCTCTGTGGTCACAAGTTTTGTCAAGGAATCTGCAACATTTATCAAAGTATCAACTTTCTCCAAGTTTACCTTCCCATCCTCTACCATGTCATGAACAAAATGGTACTGGACATCAATATGCTTAGTCCTCACATGGAAAGTAGGATCCTTTGCCAAACATATGGCACTATAACTATCACAACAAATAGTAATCTTCCCTACATCAAACCCAACATCAGAACACAATCTCTTAAGCCAAATGGCTTCTTTACAAGCATGAGTTGCTGCCATATACTCAGCATTAGTAGTGGACAAAGAGACCAAAGGTTTCCACTTACTCATCCAACTAATAGCACCACCAAACATAGTGAACACATAAGCACTGGTGGATCTCCTGCTCTCAATGTCACCTGCCCAATCTAAATCCACAAATCCATGAATACAAAATGAATGTCGAGGTCTTGTAGGATAACCATGATAACATAAGGAATACTCAGAAGTACCCTGCAAAGATCTGAACACTCTCTTAACTGCATCCCAATGTACCCATCCAGGATTAGCCATAAATTGACTAAGGACTCCCACTGCTTGGGCAATGTTTGGTCTTATACAGACCATTGCATACATCAAACTACCAACTGCACTAGCTTAAGGAACTTTGGTCATATCCTCTATCTCAGAAGGAGACTTTGGATAGTCTTCAACAGATAACTTTGTCCCCATTGTAACAGGAATAGTCAAAGGTTTGCAATCCACCATGCTAAATCTCTCCAACACAGTGTTAAGATACTTACTATGGCCTAACCAAAGTTTTTTGTTTTCTCTGTCTCTTCTGATCTCCATCCCCAGAATGTACTCAGCTACTGCTAGATTTTTCATCTCAAACTGTGCTAACACCTAAGACTTCAAATCAGAAATCAAACTTTTACCATTTCCAATGAGTAACATATCATCGACATACAATACAATAATGAGAATGCGATCATTATCAAACTTGTAGTAAACACAATGATCTAATTTCAATCTTTGAAATCTAATACTCAACACAAAGGCATCAAAATTTTGGTACCACATCCTAGGAGACTATTTCAAACCATACAGACTTTTTCAACTTGCAAACTAGATTTTCTTTACCTTTCACCACGTAGTGCTCTGGCTGTGACATATAGATTTCCTCCTCCAAATCACCATGAAGGAATGTTGTCTTCACATCCATCTGTTCCACTTCTAGATCATACACTTCTGCAAGAGATAATAGGAACTGAATAGATGTCAGCTTTGCAACGGGAGAGAAAATTTCACCATAGTCAATTCTCTCCACCTGAGAATACCCCTTTGCAACCAATCTAGCCTTATATTTCTCAACACTGCCATCTACACTAAATTTCTTTTTGAACACCCATTTGCATCCAATAGGTTTTCGTCCTTTAGGCAAGGGTACTAAGTCCCAAGTATTATTCTTTTCCAAAGAAGCCATCTCTTCTTCCATGGCCTCCTTCCAGGAACCTACATCTTTCATACCCATAGCCTCTTTCACGGTTCTAGGCTCATTAGTGTTAGAAATCAAAGCAAAAATTAAATTGGAATCATGCAATGAATAACCAAACCTATCATGTTGTTTCCTTATCCACGTGGACCTTCTCAAAGGTTGAGGTTCTTCATCTTCTTCTAAACTTTCAGAGCTACTAGAGCTCTCCTCATTATCAGGTCCAATAGGTGTTTTTGGTTCAACTTTCTCAGGGGTGGAAGGAAGCTAAACCACATCATCTTTCTTCTCTTCTTTCTCTGGCTACAAGACAATAGAAGAAGGATGGAGCTCTTTGAAGATCACACTTCTGCTATATAGAACTCTATCAACCACTAGATCCCAAAGCTTGTACCCTTTCACATCGATGCCATAACCAATGAAGATACACTTTATAGCCTTGTTCTCCAACTTAGACCTCTTCTCCTTAGGCACATGTACATATGCCTCACAACCAAATACTTGAATGTGTCTTAATGAAGGCTTTTTACTAGACCATACCTCCATAGGTGTCTTATCAATGAGCACTGATATAGGAGACCTGTTAACCAGGTAACAAGCAATAGCAATAGCTTCAGCCCAAAAATTTTGTTCAAGACTAGCTCCACTTAGCATACTCCTTGCCCTCTCCATCAATGTTCTATTCATTCTCTCTGCAACTCCATTCTGCTGAGGGGTATACAGAGTTGTCTTATGCCTCTTAATCCACTGTTCTTTACAGAACTTGTCAAAATCTACTGAACAGAACTCACCACTGTTGTCAGTCCTCAAACACTTAATCTTTCTATCCTTTTGATTCTCTACAAGAGCTTTGAACTCTTTGAATCTATTAAAGACTTCATATTTACATATAAGGAAATACACCCATGTCCTTCTACTGTAATCGTCAATGAATGAAACAAAGTAAACATATTTTGAAATCGAAGGAACATTAACAGGACCAAACACATCAGAATGAATCAAGTCCAACACATCAGAAGATTTGTGAGAACTAGAATAAAATTGAACACGGTTTTGTTTTCCATAAATGCAATGTTCACAGAAATTGAACTCAAGGTTACAATAATTCATACCCTCAACAAGATTTTTATTCTTCAGGGTCCTCAAACCCTTTTCACCAATGTGACCAAGCCTTTAGTGCCATAACATTGTCTTCTCAGCTGGAAGTTTCATCTCCATAGAATGAGCACCCTTAGGTACCTAGAAAGCACGACCATCGGAAGTAGATGCAACAGTCTTTTTTGCTGCTGGTTCCAATGGTGAGGATGAAGACACTAAAGTTCTCTTCTTCGAAATAGAGGCACTATTGCACTGAACTACGCATGCATCAAGCTGAAACAGAGTGTCAATCTGAACACCCTTAGCCAACACCATAGATCCTTTAGTCATCTTGCATCCTCCATTCAAGAAAACAACCTGCACACCCACATCATTCAATTTACTTACAGAAGAAGGTTCCATGTCAAACTAGGGACATGCAAAACACCATTGATTCCATTTACTCGTCCATCAGGGAATCAAATCAAGACTCTTCCACGGCCAACTATCTTTAGGTGAGAATCATCACCCAAGTACACCTTTCCACCATTGTATTCTTCATACTTTAAAAACCAACCCCAATGTGAGGTCATGTGAAAAGATGTACCAGATTCAATAAGCCATACATCCTTGTTGGGAATTAAGGTGTCTCAACCTTTGCAAGTTTCTAGCAGTTATTATTTAATTGTATTTATTTTTTGCCTATTATTGTATTTTGGATGCAAATCCTATTTTGTTACTTTGTGGGAGTTGGCATGCTGATGTGTCATCCTACATGGAAGGTGACCACATGTATTTTTTGTCCTCATATGAGGAGATAGGCATTCCACCTTGTGGTAGAAGATTTTCCATGTGTTGGCATCTTTCGGGTATTGTAAGAGGTTTATGATGCGTAAGAGTTATGACAGAATCTATGACATGTAAGGGCCAGAAATGGAAAATTATATGATAGGTGAAGACAAGTGTCCGAAAGCATCTTGCATGGGGAAGTAGGCACCCAAGTTTGACTATGACAAGGTTGTAAGAGAATCTACTATTAATAGATAGTTATGACAGATTCTCTTACAACTGTAAGAGTTGTCATATATGACAGATTTTATGACATTGTAAGAGCATCTGTCATACCTTAATTGGGTAAATTTGGGGTGCCCAAGTTGGGGGGTTGTAAGGGATGAAAGAGAATCACTTACAAGTGTCATATGCATGTTTTATGGCCTTGGAAATTGGGCCACATGGATTTGGACGAGTTCATTGTGTGACTTGCTCTAGAAGCTACCTCCATTCGTACTACTTCTCTTTATATATAGGTGCTTGGAGATGGAGTTTGTATCATAGGTTCATAGGTACTGTTATGCTGCCAGATTGACTCCAGACACGAGTGTTGAAATCCATTCAAACTTGCATTGCAAGTGTATTGTAAACATTCTTTTAGATTTGTTAATACATTGTGCAGGTTTCTGAGTGTGGGGTTTTTCACCTGATAAGGGTTTTCCCTACCGTAAATCTTTGTCTCTCTTCTTCTATCTACATTCTAGTTCTTGTGTTTTGCTACAATATCTCATGTTAATAGTTTAACATTGTTGTAATAGTTAGGATAAATTTAAATTTGCATAGCTCCCTCTCCTCAATAGATTAGTGTAGGAAGCAATTTCCGCACACCTAGCTTCCTTTCAGTTGATATCAGAGCTTGATCACCTTTGGTCCTAGTTGTTGGGTAGGGGTTTTTTGAGCTAATCTTAGGTTGAGTGGGAGTTCATGTAGAGCATTCTATATCTTATTGCAGCAAGGAGATGGCAGGCACATCAAGAAGGTTTGAAGTAGAGAAGTTTAATGGCAGTAATTTCGAGCTGTGGAAGCTCAAAATAGAAGACATGTTAGTTGACCGAGACCTTTGGGATAGTATGAGTGGAACTAAACCAGCTACAATGTCACAAGTTGACTGGGATCTAAAGGATTGGAAGGCTAAGGGTCTCATAAGACTTAGTCTTGCCGATTCTGTATTGTTAAATGTCCATGACGAGACTACTGCAAAACTCCTTTGGAAGAAGTTGGGGGATGTGTATCAAGCCAAATCCCTAGTCAATAAACTTTTTCTGAGAAAGAAGTTCTATTCTCTTCGAATGGAGGATGGAGGATCCATTGCTAAACATATGAATGCTTTCAACATGCTAGTTGTACAATTGACATCTATTGGTGTAAAGATAGAGGAGGAGGATTGGTGTATGACCCTGCTTTGTTCTCTACCGGACTCATGGGATCATCTTGTCATGGCAATCGGAAGCACCACATCCACATTCAAAATGGAAGAGGTGGTTTCTTCGCTATTGTCTGAAGAGATGCGAAGAAAGTCTGAAGAGATGCGAAGAAAGTCTTCTGAGGTAGCCAAAGAAGCCCTTGTAGTTCATGGAAGACCAAGGAGAAAGGGAAGAAGAAGGACAAGAAAGCTGAGAAGGGTAGATTCAAATCCCATGGGAGATCCAAATCTCCTAGAAAGTCTAAGGCTCTTTGTTGGAACTATGGCAAGACCAGGCATTTTTGAAAGGAATGCAAAGAGAAGAAGAAGAAAAAGAAGAAAGCTCTTGATTCAGATTTCGACAAGTCACAAGATGACGGTGTTGCTTTCATCGCAGCCCTGGCAACCCATGCATCAGATGATGTGTGGCTAATCAACTTTGGTGCATGATTCCACATGACATCGCATCGAGATTGGTTCACTAAGTATGAGGAGTTCAATGGTGGAAAGGTGTATCTGGGTGACGACTCTCATCTGAAGATCATTGGTCATGGAAGAGTCTCTATCTAATTCCCTGATGGTTGAGTGAAGGGGATCTCTAGGGTTATGCACATCCCAGGCTTAGTATGGAAATTACTTTCTGTAAGTAGTTTGAATGATGCAGGTTTGCAGGTTCTCTTTTCAAAAGAAGGATGCAAGATGACTAGAGGATCTATGGTGCTTGCTAAGGGTACTCGAAAAGGTACTATGTTTTAGCTAGAATCATGCATTGCATAATGCAATAGTTTTGGTGGTGCCTGCATAAGCAATCAGGTTTTAAGCATTTAAATATGCAAGCCCCTTCCCAAAAATCTAAAAAGTTCTATCTCTTTTGACCTCTGCAGTGCTAAAAAATGCAAAAAATCAGTCATATGCATGTGTCTTTGTATATACAAAGGTGTTTGTATATACATACAGGTCAAAATATGCATTGGCGGGTCAAAATCTCTTTCGCCCTTTGAAAAATTGAGTTAGGTGCATTTTCGATTGTATATCAGACTCTAAAAGGTGCATATACAAAGGGAGAATCTTTTGTAGATTCTAGGGAATATTCTTGCTTTGTATATCGGGTCATATACAAAGCAAAATATACAAGGGTGTACTAATATACAATTGCTACAGTGGCGAGCGGAAGATACATTCCCAGAATATTCTATTGAAGATACTGCAGTTGTGTATTAGAGGTTTGTATATTTGTGGATGCAAGTGAAATATACAAGGGCGCAGATGCATTTGCTACAGTGCTGGAGTTACAAGCGAAAAATATACAATGGCAGAATATACATAGAGGATTCCTTGTTTGTATGCAAAGGCCAATATACATTTGGTGGGGTCCGCCTCACATGCAAAGGGCTTTGTATCTCATATACAAAGGAGAATGTATATGTGATATACATTCAAAATATATAATCGAATATACAAGGAGGAAATATACATTTTGGACCCGAAAAGGAAATCAAGCTGCAATAGATAGATTTTCAGGTCCATGGGTTGTATATCGTGTTTGTATATGCGATATACAAAGCAAAGATGCAAATGAAGGAGATACAAGCCAGACTTCAAAAGGAGGTACATTCTGATGCATAAAAGTTTCAGGTCCGCCTTGTATGTTGAGTAGTTGCGTGTATATGCATCCTGCATATACAAAGATTTAAAAAGGGATTTGTATATGCATTTGAACATGCATATACAAGGGGCGAACAGGCAAAATACAAGGGGGAAAAGGCCAGCGATAGAATCATGGGATGCCTACGTGGCATGTTTTCACTGGCCGATGACTTTTCAACATTTTTGAGTGCCGTGGATCTCAACGATGGGAAGTAGATCGACGGCCATGTTTTGGACCTTCAGCGGTGGTTTTTCCTGAGCATGTGCGGCCATTTTTTGAGTGGGAAAATCTCTAGATGTACCTACTGTTGCATCTCGCAAGTGGATGGGGCTTTAATGGCAGATTGTGCAGGGAAGGATGGGCAACGGAAATGACAGGTCAACCACCTGATTGAAGATGAATGTCTCTGAGCGGCGGCTTAGATCCTGATTCCATCTGCTCCTTTCTCCTTGTCCCTCTGCTGCATTAACTATTTTTGAGCGCTAATACGATCATGTGTTGTATCTGGCAATTTTTGAGTTGACCGTTGTAATTTTGGCTGAGTACACAGTTTTGCTGTAAAATACAAACTGTGTCACTCATATTTGGTTGTTGAAGACTTGGGCATTTTTGTGTAAATAATGAAGAATAGGGCATGATCCTAGGTTGTTTTATCTCATTCTGGAGATTATGAGTTGCATCATGAATGTATTTTGCACGTATGTTCAGTTTCATGTTGATATAGATGAAAAATGCTCTCATGCATGTGTTTATCTGTCTGTCTCCTTTGTTGCATGCTTTCCTTCTTTTGAATCTGGTTGCTAAGGGTTTCATAGATTCTAGGATATAGGGTTCTGTATCACATGTCTGATCTCTAACTTCCATTCAAGGAGTGGATTGAATTGTTTTAGGTTAAACATGGAGAAGGTTGTATGTCAGCAGGGATATCTGTAAGTAGAGGCCGCTGAATACCCATTCTTGGGTGATGTTTGTAAGGCAAGCATCAATCCAACCCCTTGAAACTTGAATGCTAGTTGCAAACCATCTATTGTATACGTCTAGTTGACTCCTTGCCCTAAGATAGGCACCGGTCTGCTTCTGGATTAGTAGTTATGTTCCAAAGCCCCCCTTGTCTTGCATCCAAACATAAATTCAAAACCATTCCATTATTCCCAACCTGTTAGTTGTAGGAGTAGGATTAGGACCCCTGCATACTCTCATACATAACCAGACACATATGTCCAAGAATGTTGCCAACCTTGTGATTTGTCATACAAATCTTGGTCCCAAAATGAGAGTATTCTCCCTGTCATTAGAAAGCTAAATCTTTTCATCATTGAGCTAGTCAATGTTACACCTTTAGTAATAGGGACACCCCCCTTGGTGCGGCAGAACCAGAAGTGAAGGGGAGGCAGCTCACGCAACCTCCCATAATCTGTTGGCCAAATCAGCCTGTGCATAGGAACTAGCAAACCCTCTACCGATTCAGGAAAAATAACCAACAGATTTTGGTGACTCTGCTAGGGACGATTTGATGAAAACAAAATTTATTTTTATCCATCTGAGTCACCAACAGATTTTGGCAACTCTGCTAGGGAAGAATTGATGAAAAAAGAATAGTATCCATGTGCCCATCCAAGTCACCAATAGATTTTGGTGACTCTGCTAGGGATGATTTGATGAAAATAATCATTGTTGCATATCTGGTTCTTTCATGTGAATGATTGTGCTCTGCTGGTGGAATGAACTTAGAAACATATTTGATGAGCTTTCAGTTGTTTCAAAATTTTGTCCTCTCTGGAGAGGTGGCGACTGTGCATAAGATTTAAGTGCACATGAAAGGTTGATGTATGTTGTTGTGATAAAAGAATGTTCTGTTCAGATTGTAGCATCTGGATGAGAAAAAGTACCTAGCTCCTTCCCATTTATATTTATTGTTTTATTGCAGAAGCTAGATGCCCAGGGGAAGCCTTAGGTCTTAGGCAGATATATGATGTCTAAGAGTGAAGTTTATATGAATCCAAGTATGTATTCGCCCATACTCATTCAAGAGGGGGATGATGTATTGAGTAAAAAATTTGAAGAGATAAAGAATAGATTGATATCCTTAGAAGCCCGGCAGGCCCAGTTAAATAGTAATAACCCTGTTGTGTCTGCCAGTCAAAATGATAACCCTCTTGTAAGCTCTTTTGATCCTTTGTATGACCAATTAGATTTGTCATGGGTTGATTATCAAGTTGAAAGTATGCCTGCCCAGATTTACAATCAGATGCCTAGATTTAATGGACACAGTGTGTGTGATGGGGGTGCACATATCCAAAATTTTTACAGTTTTATGGAAAGACATTCATTTAGAGATGAGGATATGTGGATGAGGTTTTTTATTAGATCCTTTGATGCAAAAGCTAGAGATTGGTATTTGAGCTTTCCAAAGAGATCCTTTGCCTGTTGGGATGAACTTGCTGACTGTTTCAAAGAAGAATTTGCAAGAGAACCTGCTGGTCGTGTTGCAAGATTGATGGAAATTAGAAGACAAGATGAAGAGCCTAGTATTGATTTCAGTCATAGATTTGCAGTAGCCCTTTCACAAATCCCTGAAAACTTTAGACCTGATATTTCAGCCTGTGTTGGCATATATTTTGAAGCTTTTGAGGAGGGCTCTAGTGCATTGTTGAGGGAATTCAAGATAACAGCTATGCAGATGGCATACAAGTTTGTAGAAAATATAGAAAAAATGAGAAATGAGCACATGTAGAATTCCCTATCCATAGGTTTTGGTATGAATAATGGTTATAAGGCTGCAAATGACCAAGTGATTATGGCATCATGTGAAGGTAAAAATGAGAATGAAAATATATCAATTGAGCATGCCAGTAGAAGGATCAATTATAACCCTCGTTGCAAGGTTAAGGTATCTGATTCTCAAAATAATGATGTGGTTATGGACAGCAGTGAATACTTGTTTGAGTGGGTTTGTGGAGATGATTGTGAGTATTGTGCACAAGATAGAGAAGAAATCAACAAACAAAGGAGCAGTTCCATGTTTGAATCATTGCCTTTTATTCAGACACATGGAAATGATGAAGAGCAATCAGAAATTGAAACAAGTGCTAGTGCTGAGCATGATTGTTCTTTATTTGATTATAGTTTTGTCTATGACACACAGGCTGATACTCCTCCATAAAGAGAATCCATTGGTAATGAAGATGCATGTTCTGCTGCCCATGAACTAGCAGCATACCATGATGAAGTTGAAACACCTGGACCACCCATGTTTGACACATATGGTGATGAGGATCTGTCTGAGTATGATGAAGATTTGAGCCTTGCTATTGATTTGGATTCTGTTTCTCATCCTGATGAAAGAGAGGCCAACATACATCATGAAGGTTATTGTAGAGAGGTGCCAGAGCCTGATCTTTTCCAGTTTGGTGCTGCTGTTGGTTGTGTGCATGATGTGCACAACTGTGAATCTGAAAGCTTTTTCTTTGATATGCCAGCTTGTGATAAGATGAGCCTTGATGTTCCTAGTTGCATGGTGGACTTTGAGTGCTTTCAGTTTTCAGTCCAGCTAGGAGATCATTTTGCAATGCATAATGCTGATACAGATGATGACAAATGCTATATGCCATATGAATGTGCATTGCTTGATGAATATGGCATTCACATGTTGCCTGATGATGAAGGTTGTTTGCATAAGGTTGAGAGGAACAAGCTAAATAAGAGGGTTGAATATGCAAATGATGAGGTTTCTTTGTGGGAAGATCATGGCAGTATCTCCAGGCTTGATCCAGTGTATGCAGATGAAAAGAAGGTGTTTGACAAAGGGAGATACAGGTTTTTCTTTTTTTGGTAGCCTTAGGCCATCAAGTGTGTTTGGTGATGCAGGTTGGTGCAAGTTTGACTATGTAGCCCAATGGATAAGGGACTGGCCTGCATCCCAGAGATCTAAGGTTCTCGCCATGCCTGCAAGAGGCATGCATCCCCAGACAGAGCCACTGGTGGTGCCTGCATAAGCAATCAGGTTTTAAGCATTTAAATATGCAGGCCCCTTCCCAAAAATCTAAAAAGTTCTATCTCTTTTGACCTCTGCAATGCTAAAAAATGCAAAAAATCAGTCATATGCATATGTCTTTGTATATACAAAGGTGTTTGTATATACATACAGGTCAAAATATGCATTGGCGGGTCAAAATCTCTTTCGCCCTTTGAAAAATTGAGTTAGGTGCATTTCTGATTGTATATCAGGCTCTAAAAGGTGCATATACAAAGGGGGAATCTTTCACAGATTTTGGAGAATATTCCTGCTTTGTATATCGGGTCATATATAAAGCAAAATATACAAGGGCGTGCTAATATACAATTGCTACAATGGCGAGCGGAAGATACATTGCTGGAATATTCTGTTGAAGATACCGCAGTTGTATATTAGAGGTTTGTATCTTTACGGATGCAAGCGAAATATACAAGGGCACAGATGCATTTGCTACAGTGCTGAAGTTGCAAGCAAAAAATATACAATGGCAGAATATACATAGAGGATTCCTTGTTTGTATGCAAAGGCCGATATACATTTGGTGGGGTCCACCTCACATGCAAAGGGCTTTATATCTCATATACAAAGGAGAATGTATATGTTATATACATTCGAAATATACCATTGAATATACAAGGAGGAAATATACATTTTGGACCCGAAGAGGAAATCAAGCTGCAATAGGTAGATTTTCAGGTCCGCGGGTTGTATATCGTGTTTGTATATGCGATATACAAAGCAAAGATGCAAATGAAGGAGATACAAGCCGAAATTCAAAAGGAGGTACATTTTGATGCATAAAAGTTTCAGGTCTGCCTTGTATGTTGAGTAGTTGCGTGTATATGCATCCTATATATACAAAGATTTAAAAAGGGATTTGTATATGCATTCAAACATGCATATACAAGGGGCGAAAAGGCAAAATACAAGGGGGAAAAGGCCAGCAATAGAATCATGGGATGTCTACGTGGCACGTTTTCACTGGCCGACAACTTTTCAACATTTTTAAGTGCCGTGGATCTCAGCGACGGGAAGTAGATCGATGGCCATGTTTTGGACCTTCGGCGGTGATTTTTCCTGAGTGTGTGCGGCCATTTTTTGAGCAGGAAAATCTCCAGATGTACCTATTGTTGCATCCTGCGAGTGGATGGGGCTTTAATGGTAGATTGTGCAGGGAAGGATGGGCGACGGAAATGACAGGTCAACCACCCGATTGAAGATGAATGTCTCTGAGTGGCAACTCAGATCTTGATTCCATCTGCTCCTTTTTCCTTGTCCCTCTGGTGCATTAACTATTTTTTAGCACCAATCTAATCATGCATTGTATCTGGCGATTTTTGAGTTGACCGTTGTAATTTTGGCTGAGTACATAGTTTTGCTATAAAATGCAAACTGTGTCACTCATATTTGGTTGTTGAAGACTTGGGCATTTTTGTGTAAATAATGAAGAATAGGGCATGATCCTAGGTTGTTTTATCTCATTATGGAGTTTATGAGTTTCATCATGAATGTATTTTGCACGTATGTTCAGTTTCATGTTGATATAGATGAAAAATGCTCTCATGCATGTGTTTATCTGTCTGTCTCCTTTGTTGCATGCTTTCCTTCTTTTGAATCTAGTTGCTAAGGGTTTCATAGATTCTAGGATATAGGGTTCTGTATCACATGTCTAATCTCTAACTTCCATTCAAGGAGTGGATTAAATTGTTTTAGGTTAAACATGGAGAAGGTTGTATGTCAGCAGTGATATTTGTAAGTAGAGGCAGCTGAATACCCATTCTTGGGTGATGTTTGTAAGGCAAGCATCAATCCAACCCCTTGAAACTTGAATGCTAGTTACAAACCATCTATTGTATATGTCTAGTTGACTCCTTGCCTTGAGATAGGCATCGGTCTGCTTCTAGATTAGTAGTTATTTTCCAAATCCCCCCTTGTCTTGCATCCAAACATAAATTCAAAACCATTCCATTATTCCCAACCTGTTAGTTGTAGGAGTAGGACTAGGACCCCTACATACTCTCATACATAACCAGACACATATGTCCAAGAATGTTGCCAACCTTGTGATTTGTCATACAAATCTTGGTCCCAAAATGAGAGTATTCTACCTGTCATTAAAAAGCTAAATCTTTTTGTCTTTGAGCTAGTCAATGTTACACCTTTAGTAATAGGGACGCCCCCCTTGGTGCAGCAGAACCAAAAGTGAAGGGGAGGTAGCTCACGCAACCTCCCGTAATCTGTTGGCCGAATCAGCCTGTGCATAGGAACTGGCAAACCCTCTGCCGATTTGGGAAAAATAACCAACAAGTTCTTCTGACTCAAGGAAGAGAGCTGTAGTCACTTCATCCCCACCATCTGAACAAGTAGTGAAGAAATCTGTTGTTTCTAGTCTTGATGTTTGTAATCGTGCATTAGAAGTTAAACTTCCTGTAGAAAAGACAATGTTATGGCATAGGAGATTTGGCCACATTGGTGAGAAGGGTCTGCGTACCCTAAAAAATAAGAACATCATTGAGGGGTTAGATGATTGTAATCTTGAGTTTGACTTTTGCGAACATTGCATTTATGGAAAACAAAACTGTGTTTAGTTTTACTCGAGTTCTCATAAGTCTTCTGGTGTGTTGGACCTTATTAATTTTGATGTGTTTGGTCCTATTAATGTTCCTTCATTATCAAAATCTGTATACTTTGTATCTTTTATAGATGATTACAGTAGAAGGACATGGATTTATTTTCTCATAAGAAAATCTAAAGTTTATAGCAAGTTTAAGGAGTTTAGAGCCTTTGCTAAGAATTAGACTGGTAAAAAGATTAAATGTTTGAGAACTGACAACGATGGTGAGTTCTGTTCTACATAATTTGATAAGTATTGCAAGGAACTTGGGATTGAAAGACATTAGACAACTCCATACACTCCGCAACAAAATGGAGTTGCAGAGAGGATGAACAAGACACTGATGGAGAAGGCTAGGAGTATGCTTAGTGGAGCTGGTCTAGAACAAAAGTTTTGGGCTGAAGCTATTGCCACTGCTTGCTATCTGGTAAATAGATCTCCTACATTAGCTCTTGTTGGAAAGACACCGATGGAGGTGTGGTCTGGTCAAAAGCCTTTAGTAATGCATCTTCGTGTTTTTGGTTGTGAGGCATATGCACATGTGCCTAGGGAGAAGTGGTCAAAGTTGGAGAACAAAGCTATTAAGTGTATCTTCATTGGCTATGGTGTTGGTGTGAAAGGATACAAGCTTTGGGACCCCGTGGCTAAAAAAGTGTTGTATAGCAGAAGTGTCATCTTCAGAGAGCTTACACCTTCTTCCACTATTTTTTAGCTGGAAGAAAAAGAAAAGAAAGACGATGTTGTTCAGTTTCCTCTCACCCCTGAGAAGACTGAACAGAAAGACAATGTTGGACCTGATGATGAGGAGAGCTCTAGCAGCTCTGAAAGCTCAGAGGAAGAAGCCGAACCTCAACCTCAGCTCTTGAGGAGGTCTACACGGATAAGAAAGCAACCTGAAAGGTTTGGTTTTACATTGCTTGATTCAAGTTGTGCTTATGCTTTTCTTACTAACAGTGATGAACCTAGAACTATATTAGAGGCTTTGGATATGAAGGATGCAGGTTCTTGGAAAGAGGCCATGGAGGAAGAAATGGCTTCTTTGGAAAAGAATCAAACTTGGGACTTGGTGCCTTTGCCTCCTGGACGGAAACCCGTTGGATGCAAATGGGTGTTCAAGAAGAAGATTGGTGTAGATGGCAGTGTTGAGAAGTATAAGGCCAGATTGGTTGCAAAGGGGTATTCACAAGTGGAGGGTATAGATTATGGTGAGATCTTCTCTCCCATTGCAAAGCTGACATCCATTCGATTCCTGTTGTCTCTTCCAGTAGCTTATGACTTGGAGGTAGAATAGATGGATGTGAAGACAACTTTCCTTCATGGTGATTTGGAGGAAGAAATCTACATGTCACAGCCAGAGCATTTCATGGTGAAAGCTAAAGAAAATTTGGTTTGTAAACCTAAGAAGTCTTTGTATGGTTTGAAGAAATACCCTAGGAGATGGTACTTGAAGTTTGATGCCTTTGTATTGTCAATTGGATTTGTGAGATCGAAATTGGATCACTATGTGTACTTTTAATTTGATGGTGATTGTATTCTCATTGTTGCATTGTATGTTGATGATATGTTGCTCATTGGGAAGGGTAAAAATATGATTTCTGATTTTAAATCTTAGTTGTTAGCATAGTTTGAAATGAAAGATTTAGGGGCAACCAGGTACATTCTAGGAATGGAAATCAGAAGAGACAGAACCAATAGAAAACTTTGGTTAAGCCAAAGTAAGTATGTGAAAACCATGTTGGACAGATTCAGCATGGCAGATTGTAGACCATTGTGTGTTCCCGTTTCTTTGGGGACAAAGTTATCTATTGAGGATTGTCCAAAATCTCCTAGTGAGGTGGAGGACATGAGAAGAGTACCTTATGCTAGTGTTTTTGGCAGTTTGATGTATGCTATGGTTTACACAAGACCAGAAATTGCCTAAGCAGTGGGAGTCCTTAGTTGATTTATGGCTAATCCTGGACGGGTTCATTGGGATGTAGTTAAGCGAATGTTTAGATATTTGAGGGGTACTTTCGAGTACTCCATTTGCTATCATGGTAATGTTTCAGGACCTCTGCATTCTATTGATATTCATGGATTTGTGGATTCAGATTAGGCAGGTGACATTGACAGTAGGAGATCCACTAGTGCATATGTGTTTACACTATTTGGTGGTGCTATTAGTTGGATGAGTAAGCGACAACCTATTGTTTCTTTGCCCATGATAGAAGCTGAGTACGTGGTAGAAACTCATGCTTGTAAGGAAGCCATTTGGCTTAAGAGATTATGTTTCAATATTGGTGTTGATGCAGGTCAGATCACAATCAGTTGTGACAATCAGAGTGCAATTTACCTTGCAAAGAATCCAACTTTCCATGCTAGAACCAAGCACATTGATGTTCAGTTTCACTTCGTGAGAGACATGGTTGAGGAAGGAAAGGTAAATTTGGAGAAGGTAGATACTTTGAAGAATGTTGTAGATGCATTGACGAAACTAGTGAGCACATAAAAGTTCAGATGGTGTTTGGAGTCTATGGGCCTCTCGGCCTATAGCAGTTAAACCCTGTTATTTCTATTGGCTCTTGAAAGGTGTTCGACAAGTGGGAGAATGTTGGGAATTAAGGTGTCTCAACCTTTGCAAGTTTCTAGAATTTATTATTTAATTGTATTTATTTTTTGCCTATTATTATATTTTGGATGCAATTCTTTTTTCGTCACTTTGTGGGAGTTGGCATGGTGATGTGTCATCCTACATGGAAGGTGACCGCATGTATTTTTTGTCCTCATATGAGGAGATAGGCATTCCTCCTTGTGGTAGAAGAGTTTTACCATGTGTTGGCATCTTTCGGGTGTTGTAAGAGGTTTATGACGCGTAAGAGTTATGATAGAATCTATGACATGTAAGGGCCATAAATGGAAGATTATATGACAGGTGAAGACAAGTGTCCGAAAGCATCTTGCATGGGGAAGTAGGCACCCAAGTTTGACTATGACAAGGTTGTAAGAGAATCTGCTATTAATAGACAATTATGACAGATTCTCTTACAACTATAAGAGTTGTCATATATGACGGATTTTATGACATTGTAAGAGCATCTGTCATACCTTAATTGGGTAAATTTGGGGTGCCCAAGTTGGGGCATTGTAAATGATGAAAGAGAATCACTTACAAGTGTCATATGCAAGTTGTGCGGCCTTGGAAATTGGGATACATGGATTTGGATGAGTTCATTGTGTGACTTGCTCTAGAAGCTACCTCCATTCGTACTACTCTTTATATACAGGTGCTTGGAGATGGAGTTTGTATCCCAGGATCATAGGTACTGTTATGCTACTGGATTGACTTCAGACATGAGTGTCAAAGACCATTGAAGCTTGCATTGCAAGTATATTGTAAACATTCTTTCAGATTTGTTAATACATTGTGCAGGTTTCTGAGTGTGGGGTTTTTTTACCTGATAAGGGTTTTCCCCACCGTAAATCTTTGTCTCTCTTCTTCTGTCTACATTTTGGTTCTTGTGTTTTTCTGCAATATCTCATGTTAATGGTTTAACATTGCTATAATAGTTAGGATAAATTTAAATTTGCATAGCTTTCTCCTCAATAGATTAGTGTAGGAAGTGATTTCCGCACACCTAGCTTCCTTTCAATCCTTAGATGCATGTGTTGCCAAGGCAACGACAAATGCTTCTCCTTCATCCTGAGAGGACTTCTCAGAATCTGAATCATAATTCTTTTTCTTTTTCTTTTTCTTTTTCTCCTCCTTGCACTCCTTACGGAAGTGACCAGGTTTGCCACAGTTCCAACATAGGGCCTTGGACTTTTCGGGAGACTTAGATCTCCCACGAGATTTGGATCTTCCTTTTTCTTCCTTCTTATCCTTTTTCTTTCCCTTCTGTTTAGATCTACCATGAACTGCAAGAGCCTCTTTAGCCGATTCAGAAGACTTTCTCTACATCTCTTCAGACAACAACTAAGAAACCACTTCATCCATCTTGAAGGTGGTAGTGGTACTCCCAATGGCCATAACAAGGTGGTCCCACGAATCTGGTAAGGAACACAATAATGTCATACATCGATCCTCCTCCTCCATCTTCACACCAATAGAAGTCAACTGGTCAACAAGCATATTGAATGTATTCAGGTGATCAGCAATAGATCCTCCATCTTCCATCCTTAGAGAATAAAATTTCTTTCACAAGAATAACTTGTTCACCATGGATTTAGCCTGATAAACATCTCCAAGCTTCTTCCAAAGTTCCTTTGTAGTCTTCTCTTCATGGATATTCAGGAGCACTGAATCAACCAAACAGAGTCTTATCAAAACCTTCGCTTTTCAATCTTTGAGATCCCAATCTTCTTGAGACATTGCTATTGGTTTTGTACCAGATGCAGCTTCCCATAAATCCTGATCTACAAGCGTGTCCTCCATTTTGAGTTTCCACAACTCAAAATTATTGTTGTTAAACTTCTCTATCTCAAACCTCCTAGATGTGCTCACCATCTCTTACCTGCAACAAAGATATCAAAATCCTCTACACAAGCTCCCACTCAAATGAAGATCAGCTCAAAAAACCGTCTACCCAACAACTAGAACCAAAGGTGATCAGGCTCTAATACAAATTGAAAGGAAGCAAGGTATGCGGAAAAATCTTCCTACACTGATCTACTGAGGAAAGATTTATGTAAATTTCAACTTAAACAGTTACAAATTTAGATGCACATTAACAAAAAGATAATAAGAACTTCCAAATGAAACACACAACTCACAACACAAGATATACGTGGGGAAAACCCTTTCAGGTAAAAAACCCTACACTCCAAAGCTGCCCAATATATTATTTAGGAATCACAGAGATTACAATATACTTGTAGAGCAAGATTTTATAGGAGTATATCCAGCCAGAGATCCAAGAGGTAACTCAACATATATAAGATTCTTACATACAACCTCCATCTCAAGTTCATGATATATAGGAGATACAATACAGTCCACTGCCAACGGTAATTACAAAACCATGAGCTAAAACCACCCAAAAGTGGTGCCAAAATTATCTCCAATCAAAGATGCCTTGTGATGTGCCAAACCACACACCAACATGTGTAACTCTCCCCTTTACAGCTCTTTTATGTGTCCAACACGTTTTTACATTTCCCAAAAATAGAAGGTCCAACTTCCAAAGGCAATAACTTTTGATCCAAGTGTTCGATTGTTGAACTGTTTAATACGTCAGAAAGCTCATGAAGAGATCTATCACCCTATAATCTGTTGCGCCAGTTATCATCATTTTTAGGACATTTAGAGAAGTTTCGATTCTAGTAATTGAGTTTAAAGACTTGGTGATGCCTACATAAGCAATCAGGTTTTAAGCATTTAAATATGCAGGCACCTTCCCAAAGTCCAAAAATTTCTAACACTTTTGGCCTCAGCAGTAGAAAAAATGCAAAAATCAGTTAAGGTGCAAGTGTCTTTATATATACAAGGGTGTTTGTATATACATGCAGGTCGAATGTACATTGGCAGGCTTGCAAAAATCTCCATCACCCTTTGGAAAATTTAGTTAGGTGCATTTCTGATTGTATATCGGGCTCTAAAAGGTGCATATACAAAGGGGGAATCTTTCACAGATTTCGAGGAATATTCCCGCTTTGTATATTGGGTCATATACAAAGCAAAATATACAAGGGCGTGCTAATATACAATTGCTACAGTGGCGAGCGGAAGATACATTCCCAGAATATTCTGTTGAAGATACCGCAGTTGTATATTAGAGGTTTGTATATTTGCGGATGCAAGTGAAATATACAAAGGTGCAAAGATGCATTTGCTATAGTGCAGCGGGAAAGATACATGTGGAAGGGCCCGCGGGTATCTACAAATGAGTTTGTATATTTGACATACAAGCGGGATATGCAAGGTGGATGCGGCTGAAATGTTAACAGCATTTTGAAGTATTTTGAGTTCCGCCTTTGTATGTTTGGGATTGTATATTCCAAATATACATTCGAATGTACAAGGTAAAACATGCATGCAGGTCAACGACGGTCAACATCAGATATGGGGCCCACCAGTTGTTTGTGCATTCGCTTGTATGTTTGCATACAAGCTGATATACAAAGGAAGACATACAATCCGGACCCGATGAAGATTTCAAGTTGCTTCATAAACATTTGGGGTCCGTGGCTTGCATGTATATGGCATTTGTACATGCCAATATACAAAGAGGATATGCGAGGAAAGATGATGCAAAGCGGACCCGATGGTTGATTTTCAATTTGTTCTATGATGTTTTGGGGTCCGCCTTGTATGAAGGGTGATTGTATATGCATATGTTCATGCATATACAAGGCGAAAAGGGCAAAATAAGGAAAGGAAAAGTCAGCGATAGGAGCATGAAGTGCCTACGTGGCATGTTTTCACTGGTTGGAGACTTTTCAAGGTATTTTGGAGCCGTTTATCACAGCGATGGATTTTGGATCAATGGCCATGCTTTGAGACCGTAGCGATGGTTTTTTCCTAGGTGTTTGAAGTCATTTTTTGTGCGGGAAAACTTTAGATGTGTCTGTTGCTGCATTCCAGAAGAGGCTATGGGTAGCTGAAGCATTAATGGCAGAAATGTAGCGGTATGGGTCGATGATGGATAGGTCAACCACCTTTTTTAAGATGCAAGTCTTTGAGCGGTGGCTCAGATCCCAAGCCCACTTGCTCTCTTCCTCTACTTCCTGGCTGCATTCAATTTTGAGAGCCATTTCTCATGATGCATTGTATCTGGCGAATTTTTGAGTTGACCATTGTAATTTTGGCTGAGTACACAGTTTCTCTACAAAATGCAAACTGTGTCAGTCATATTTGGTTGTTGAAGACTTGGGCATTTTTGTGTAAATAATGAAGAACAGGGCATGATCTTGGGTTGTTTTATCTCATTCTGGAGTTTATGAGTTGTATTATGAATGTATTTTGCACGTATGTTCAGTTTCATGTTGATATAGATGAAAAATGCACTCATGCATGTGTTTATCTGTCTGTCTCCTTTGTTGCATGCTTTCCTTCTTTTGAATCTGGTTGCTAAGGGTTTCATAGATTCTAGGATACAGGGTTCTATATCACATGTTTGATCTCTAACTTCCATTCAAGGAGTGGATTAAATTGTTTTAGGTTAAACATGGAGAAGGTTGTTTGTCAACAGGATATCTGTAAGTAGAGGTAGCTAAATACCCATTCTTGGGTGATGTTTGTAAGGCAAGCATCAATCCAACCCCTTGAAATTGAATGCTAGTTGTAAACCATTTGTTGCATACATCTAGTTGACTCCATGCCCTGAGATAGGCACCGGTCTGCTCCTAGGTTAGTAACTATGACCCAAAACCCCTTGTCTTGCATCCAAATCATCATATCCATCTTTCCATAACTTCCACCTATTAGTTGTAGGAGTAGGATTAGGACCCCTGCATACTCTCATCCATAACCAGACACATATGTCCAAGAATGTTGCCAACCTTGTGATCTATCATGCAGATCTTGGTCCTAAAATGAGAGTATTCTGCCTGTTGCTGTCAAGCTAAATCTTCCTATCATTGAGCTAGTCAATGTTACATCTTTAGTTATAGGGACACCCCCTTGGTGCGGCAGAACTAGAAGTGAAGGGGAGGCAGCTCATGCAACCTCTCGTATCTATTGGCCGAATCAGCCTGTGCATAGGAACTGGAAAACCCTCTGCCGATTCGAGAAAAATAACCAACAGATTTTGGCGACTATGCTGGGGAGTTAATGAAAAAGAATAGTATCTATGTGCCCATCCGAGTCACCAACAGATTTTGGCGAATCTGCTGGAGACGATTTGATGAAAATAGAATTTATTTTTATCCATTCGACTCACCAACAAATTTTGGTGACTCTGCTGGGGAGTTAATGAAAAAGAATAGTATCTGCGTCCCCATCCGAGTCACCAATAGATTTTGGTGACTCTGCTGGGGATTGATATCCAGATCTTTCATGTGAATGATGGTGCTCTGCTAGTGGAACAGAAACATATTTGATGAGCTTTCAGTTTTTTGAAAATTTTGTCCTCTCTCGAGAGGTGGCGACTCTGCATAAGATTTTAGTGCACATGAAAGGTTGATGTATGTTGTTGTGATAAAAGAATGTTCTGTTCAAGCTTTCAGCATCTGGATGAGAAAAGGTACCTAGCTCCGTCCCATTTATATTTGTTGTTTTATTGCATAAGTTAGATGCCGAGGGGAAGCCTTAGGTCTTAGGTAGATATATGATGTCTAAGAGTGAAGTTTATATGAATCCAAGTACGTATTCACCCATACTCAGTCAAGAGGGGGATGATGTATTGAGTAAAAAAATTGAAGAGATAAACAATAGGTTGATATCCTTAGAAGCCCAGCAGGCTTAGTTAAATAGTAGTAACCCTGTTGTGTCTGCCTGTCAGAATGATAACCCTCTTGTTAGCCCTTTTGATCCTTTGTATGACCAATTAGATTTGTCATGGGTTGATTATCAAGTTGAAAGTATGTGTGCTAAAATTTACAATCAGATGCCTAGATTTAATGGACTCAGTGTGTGTGATGGGGGTGCACATATCCAAAATTTTTACAATTTTATGGAAAGACATTCATTTAGAGATGAGGATATGTGGATGAGGTTTTTTGTTAGATCGTTTCATGCAAAAGCTAGAGATTGGTATTTGAGCTTGCCAAAGAGATCCTTTTCCTATTGGGATGAACTTGCTGACTGTTTCAAAGAAGAATTTGCAAGAGAACCTGCTGATTTTGTTGCAAGATTAATGGAAATTAAAAAATAAGATAAAGAGCCCTATATTGATTTCAGTCATAGATTTCCAGTAGCCCTTTCACAAATCCCTGAAAACTTCAGACCTAATATTTTAGCCCGTGTTGGCATATATTTTGAAGCTTTTGAGGAGGGGCTCTAGTGCATTATTGAGGGAATTCAAGATAACAAGTATGCAGATGGCATACAAGTTTTTAGAAAATATAGAAAAAATCAGAAATGAGCATATGCAGAATTCCCTATCCATAGGTTTTGGTATGAATAATGGTTATAAGGCTGCAAATGACCAAGTGATTATGGCATGATGTGAAGGTAAAAATGAGAATGAATATACATCAGTTGAGCATGCCAGTGAAAGGATCATTGATGACTCCCATTACAAGGTTGAGGTGTCTGGTTTTGAAAATAATGATGTGGTTATGGACAGCAATGAACATCTGTTTGAATGGGTTTGTGGAGATAATTGTGAGTATTGTGCTCAGGATAGAGAAGAAATAAGCAAACAGGTTGATACTCCTCCACAAAGGGAATCTGTTGGTAATGAAGATGCATGTTCTGCTGCCCATGAACTAGTGGCATACCATGATGAAGTTGAAACACTTGGATCACCCATTTTTGACACATATGGTGATAAGGATCTGTTTGAGTATGGTGGGAATCTAGGCACTGATGTTGATTTGGATTCTATTTCTCATCCTAATGAAAGAGAAACCAACATACATCATGAAGGTTACTGCAAAGAGATGCCAGAGCCTGATCTTTTCCAGCATGGTGCAGCTAATGGTTGTGTGCATGATGTGCACAACTGTGAATCTGAAATCTTTTTCTTTGATATGCCAGCTTGTTATAAGATGAACCCTGATGCTCCTAGTGGCATGATGGACTTTGAGTGTTTTCAGTTTTCAGTCCAGCTAGGAGATCATTTTGCAATGCATAATGCTAACACAGATGATAACATGTGTTATATTTCATTTGAATATGCATTGTTTGATAAATATGGCATTCACATGTTGCTTGATGATGAAGGTTGTTTGCATAAGGTTGAGAGGAACAAGCTAAATAAGAGGGTTGAATATGCAAATGACAAGGTTTGTTTCTAGTCAGATCATGGTAGCTTCTTCAGGCTTGATCCAGTGTATGCAGATGAAAACAAGGTGTTTGACAAAGGAAGATACAGGTTTTTCCTTTCTTGGTGGCCTTAGACCATCAAGTGTGTTTGGTGATGTAGGTCAGTGTAACTTCATGACTATGTGCCCAATGGATAAGGGACTGGTCTGCATCCCAGAGTTCTGAGGTTCTCGCCATGCCTACAAGAGGCATGCGTCCCTAGACAGAGCCACTAGTGGTGCCTGCATAAGCAATCAGGTTTTAAGCATTTAAATATGCAGGCACCTTCCCAAAGTCCAAAAATTTCTAACAATTTCAGCCTCTGCAGTAGAAAAAATGTAAAAAATTAGTTAAGGTGCAAGTGTCTTTGTATATACAAGGGTGTTTGTATATACATGCAGGTCGAATCTACATTGGCGGGCTTGCAAAAATCTCCATTGCCCTTTGGAAAATTGAGTTAGGTGCATTTCTGATTGTATATCGGGCTCTAAAAGGTGCATATACAAAGGGGGAATCTTTCACAGATTCTGGGGAATATTCTCTCTTTGTATATTGGGTCATATACAAAGCAAAATATACAAGGGCGTGCTAATATACAATTGCTATAGTGGTGAGTGGAAGATACATTCCTGGAATATTCTATTGAAGATACCGCAGTTGTATATTAGAGGTTTGTATATTTGCAGATGCAAGTGAAACATACAAAGGTGCAAAGATGCATTTGCTACAGTGCAGCGGGGAAGATACATGTGGTAGGGCCCGCGGGTATATACAAATGAGTTTGTATATTTGACATACAAGCGGGATATGCAAGGTGGACGCGGCTGAAATGTTAACAACATTTTGAAGTATTTTGAGTTCCGCCTTTGTATGTTTGGGATTGTATATTCCAAATATACATTCAAATGTACAAGGTAAAACATGCATGCAGGTCAACGACGGTCAACGTTAGATATGGGGCCCACCAGTTGTTTGTGCATTCGCTTGTATGTTTGCATACAAGCCGATATACAAAGGAAGACATACAATCCGGACCCAATGAAGATTTCAAGTTACTTCATAAACATTTGGGGTCCATGGCATGCATGTAAATGGCGTTTGTACATGCCGATATACAAAGAGGATATGCGAGGAAAGATGATGCAAAGTGGACCCGATGGTTATTTTCAATTTGTTCTATGATGTTTTGGGGTCCGCCTTGTATGAAGGGTGATTGTATATGCATATGTTCATGCATATACAGGGCGAAAAGGGCAAAACAAGGAAAGCAAAAGTCAGCGATAGGAGCATGAAGTGCCTACATGGCATGTTTTCACTAGTTGGCAACTTTTCAAGGTGTTTTGGAGCCGTTTATCACAGTGATGGATTTTGGATCGACGGCCATGCTTTGAGACTATAGTGATTATTTTTTCTTGGGTGTTTAAAGTCATTTTTTGAGCAGGAAAACTTCAGATGTGTCCGCTGCTATATTCTAGAAGAGGCTATGGGTAGCTGAAGCATTAATGGCAGAAATGCAGTGGTATGGGTCGATGATGGACAGGTCAACCACCTTTTTTAAGATGTAAGTCTTTAAGCGGCAGCTCAGATCCTGAGCCCACCTTCTCTCTTCCTCTGCTTCCTGGCTGCTTTCAATTTTGAGCACCATTTCTCACGATGCATTGTATCTGGTGGATTTTTGAGTTGACCGTTGTAATTTTGGCTGAGTACACAGTTTCGCTATAAAATGCAAACTGTGTCACTCATATTTGGTTGTTGAAAACTTGGGCATTTTTGTGTAAATAATGAAGAACAGGGCATGATCCTAGGTTGTTTTATCTCATTCTGGAGTTTATGAGTTGCATCATGAATGTATTTTGCCCGTATGTTTAGTTTCATGTTGATATAGATGAAAAATGCTCTCATGCATGTGTTTATCTGTCTATCTCCTTTGTTGCATGCTTTCCTTCTTTTGAATCTAGTTGCTAAGGGTTTCATATATTCTAGGATACAGGGTTTTGTATCACGTCTGATCTCTAACTTCCATTCAAGGAGTGGATTAAATTGTTTTAGGTTAAACATGGAGAAGATTGTTTGTCAGCAGGGATATCTGTAAGTAGAGGCAGCTAAATACCCATTCTTGGGTGATATTTGTGAGGCAAGCATCAATCCAACCCCTTGAAACTTGAATACTAGTTGTAAACCATCTGTTGCATACGTCTAGTTGACTCCTTTCCCTGAGATAGGCACTGGTCTGCTCATGGGTTAGTAATTATGACTCAAAACCCCTTGTCTTGCATCCAAATTATCATATCCATCTTTCCATAACTTCCACCTGTTAGTTGTAGGAGTAGGATTAGGACCTCTACATACTCTCATCCATAAGCAGACACATATGTCTAAGAATGTTGCCAACCTTGTGATCTATCATGCAGATCTTGGTCCCAAAATGAGAGTATTCTACCTGTTGCTATCAAGCTAAATCTTCCTATCATTGAGCTAGTCAATGTTACATCTTTAGTTATAGGGACACCCCCCTTTGTATGGCAGAACCAGAAGTGAAGGGGAGGCAGCTCACGCAACCTCCCGTATCTGTTGGCCGAATCAGCTTGTGCATAGGAACTGACAAACCCTCTGCCGATTCAGGAAAAATAACCAACAAAAGACTTTTTTTGGTAGTTTCAAAAAATAGAAACTTTAATAACTTGTAATCCAGATATGATCTTGAGACGGAACTCACCTGAGATTTTCACTTAGTTGTTCCACACCTTCTGGGAAAATTTTTAGGTCAATCTAAGATCAATCAAAGAACTTACTAAAAATAGTAAGTCTCGCTATTTTTAGCTTGTTTGAAAACTTTTGGAAACTTTGAAAGTTCCAAACCATTATCCAAGATAAAAGGTATTCAAAAAGACCAAAACTAGGAAAAATAGTAATCTTTCGAAGTTGCAAGGTTGAGACACTTTATTTAACACTTCCTTGGGTTGTAGCCCTAAAATAATTTTTTAAACATTTATATAGCAATGAGCATTATATTGTGAGTTAACACTCACTGTGGTTTTTCCCAATTTTGGGTTTTCCACGTAAAAATCTTGGTGTCTATCACTAGTAGAAATATGGTAAATAAATGATCATGTGACTAGAACTTTTAGTCACGTGACCAAAATTCTACTAATTTTTGCAACACAGCTATAAATGACTAAATAAATGACTAATTTAGTCAGCAGTTGAAATGACTAAATAAATGACCAAATAAATGACTAAATAAATAACTAATTTGGTCATTAGGCAAAAAATGCAACTAAATAATTGGTCAGACAAATAAAATGACTAAATAAATGACTATTACTCCTCTATTCTTTTTTCTTTCCAATTTGAACATAATCCATGAATTCAAAGACAATACAAGGCAAGGCAATAAATGTCTGCTTAGCCCAAATGAATAAAGGGAGAGAAAGCTTGGACATTTCCCATGAGTGGAGTTGGATTATCTTGGCTCTTCAATCTATCTCAGCGCACTAGCCATGGTACAACATGCCCATTAATGATCCACAGGCCTTGGGGAACTGACTGTCTAGCCCCGACCTGCCAAAAACATCATTACTTGCCACCTTGCCAACATCTATCGAGTCCTTCAATCGCACTTTCTGATTGTCAAAAAATAGAGCTGGCCCACATAAAATGTCTAGGGGCTATCTCTACCCCCTCCATGTGACCTCTCCTGTCTACCTAAAGATCTAGCCGTTTATTGGATGATTATATAATATTATATTATAATATATTTAATATTATATAATAATATAATATTATAATATATTTAATCATAAGGAGGATTTTTGTTTCTAACCTATTTTAACTATATGAGTGCCAAAAGTAAAATGGTTAAAATTTAATTAAAATTTTGGCACCCATCTTGAAACCATAAAGGTAAACCCTAACTCAGAAAGGCTAAAAAATCTAACCTATTTTGTTTCATGTCTGCAACTAATCCATGATGGTCCGCTTCCTAGCCATTTTCCTTGCCAACACTCTGCGAGATTGAGAAATTATAGTCGTTCAATCGAGATGTTTCACTCTCGCTGCAAATGAGGCCCTTGCTGCCACGGTTCATCGTAGTGCAACAGTTGGGTGAGCAAATCATAAAGGTAAACCCTAACCTATTTGTTTCATCTCCTTTTTATTTTCTTACTCTTATCAGTCTTGACTTCTCTTTTTTGTTGTGAATGATTGGAGTAGAGTGGGGCTCTTCATTTGCTGCGAAATCCAAAGAACGTCACCTTGGAAACGGGAGGCTGTATGTGTGGATCAGAAAAAAGGCAAGAAAGAGATGCTAGATCTCAATTTATTACCCTCTCATTTCTACTAAAATTCCATGCCAAAAGCTATTTGCTATTTGGGCAGGCCATATTGATTGTGGGTAATCCTACTGTAGCACCAACCAGATTTTCCTAGCATAACAATTTTTTTTAATTATTGCTTCATGTTGTGTAGATTTGAGCTTAATAATTCATTCCTGTTTCTGCAAGAAATGGAGCCATCTGATATTTCATCACTTGAAGAGCTTCTGGCTATGAAATCCTTGAGAAAATTATCCCTTACCCTATTTGGGGTTGTCGCCGGTACATTTCCAGACATTGAAGAACTTAAAATCACAGACATTCTCATCTAGGTAAATCATTTTTGTTTTTGAGATGAAGTTTCTTTTCATAGAAATCTAGATTTTTATATTATGTTGTAGCCCTTTCTGGGATGGAAGGACATGGTGGCAAGGGAAGTGGCATTAGACGTGGTCTTCCCAAATCTGAAGAAAGCAAAAATGGCATAGATAATTTTCTTATGCATAATTTTTGTAAACATTTGTAATAATGACATTGTAACCAGCAACTTTGATTTGAAGCCTACCCTAAAAATTTTCAATGAGCTTTACATATTCAAAAAAGAAAACAAGTGAGTAAACTCAAAGATCACCCATCAAAATGGCAGAGCTCAAAGACAACTAGCTGTCACAATAGATCTTTGATTGACTTGAGCAACCCTCAAAGTGCCCCATCTATTGTGGTTAAGAAATCTTAGCATTGTTGACAGAAACTCAGAAGAAGTTCTGAGGTAGTTGGATAAGGAGAATAGTCCTCCAAGTGGTATAGTAAGCAAAAGAACCTCATTGATTGTCTAGAGCTTGAATAAAATCTCTCCAGTCAACTCAATTCACCATAAATGCTTATGGATGAACCCACTTGTAAAAATAATAATAGTAGATAGATATTCTTTAGAAAACCTCCAAAAATTTTAATGTTATGTCAGCCAAATTAACAAGCAAACTTGAGTCTGCAATAGTTGTTTTGTAGCCTTTTCCCCTATTTGAATAATATGTGAAGTCTTAGTTTATTAAATAGGTTACAAATGTGCCGACTGTTGTGAACTTGAATAAAGTTAAATCAACAGAGTAAAGATCTTTGGTAAGTTAACTAAATGATCTCGAATCCTCTTGAGCTAAATAATATCATCCATTACAACAAACACTCCCATGAGGGCTCAATCATTTACATAACTCTCTCCCTCATTACTTTCCAAACTTATTGTATCACATATCTTGAAAAGAGATCAATTGGCATAGTTGTCCCGTGTGTTGGGTTTCAGCTCCTCCACAATGGTTAATAAATGGTTATGATTTGCAAGCTGACACTACTCCACACATAGATGTTGATGTCCAAATTGTGTAACAACAAAGATAGTGACTAAGAAGCCATAGCACCCAAAGGGTTAATGACCATCTAACAAACCATTCAAAAATGGATTCTTAAGATTTAGAAAAAAAAGGTCCCATAAGCATTGCATTGGAAGCAAGAGTGTGTTTCACAGTTCTCCAGCACAGAAGACTTCAAGGAAGAATATTTGAAGGAGGGACATGATTTCTTGATTAACTATAGATAATTTATTTCTTCTTTCTACTAGTAGTAACCAATTTCTAAATGGAATTCTAAAAATAAGCTATGCCTGAATTTTATACTTGATGCACATAATATTAGCTTCAGGCAAAAAATTAGAATTTGAATATGTTCCATGGGATTTCTAGGATGGAGATAGCATAAAACATGGGGATTCCCTCAGAGACATGGGGTGAAAAGGAAGTAACTTTGTTTGATTTCCTTCTTAACAATGCTCCCAAGTTGAACTCTATGATTCTCTGCGACACACTAATTGGAACAACATTATTTACTGATCCAGGGTTCATGAGTCAGTTTACTTCATGAGTTAGTTTCAAGATCCTTTTTTTCAAAATGTAGGCCCAAGATCTCCGATTTGATATGTATTAGGATTTTTTTCAGTTTTGGTCTCCTGATTTCCATGTTTGTCCATACGCAGAAGTATTTGTTAATAGAATATGTGCTTTCTAAAACAAAAATCTACTTGGGGCATGGGATTTGGGGTATGCGAAGACATGCAGTTATCAGGTATAAAGTTAGTCTTTGCACTCTTTGATAAGCATTCTTGTAGCCTCTATATCCAATATGCAGTATGTAGATGGCAGAGCATGGAAAGAAAAATCAATGGCAAGGTCACTCTACCAAATCTCCAAATCTCATTGTATCTAGCTTCTCTCCCCCCCATTTTTTATAGATCAATGTGGAGGCATTTAACAAATTTGTAAATATACATGTAAACTACCCCAAGTCAAAGAAGATACCCAATAAGCAAACTCAAGGAAATATAAATCATTTGGAATTTACTTGTACAACAGTTTGCAGCAATAGTCTATACAGAAACAAAATGTTATTCCTCTTTTCTTTATATAGAACAACTAATTTTTTTTTCTAACTTAATTCATACTCAGATTTCTTATAACAAAAGTATTCAACTTTCACCATTACATTTTTTTCACACATAAATCTTAAAGGTTATCAGACATTGTCTTGAGCAATGAAATCATAAGATTCAGTTTGCACAAACTACTTGCATTATTACAAAAACAAATCTGCTTTGTATTCAACAACTTGCATATACTACCAACTAACTAAAAATGACTAAATATATTACCAATTGAGGGCAATTAATGATTTCAATGACTAAATAAATGACTAGTTAACAACAATCAATGACTAAATTAATGATTAAATATACTACCAAATTGAATAAAAATGACTAAATATACTACCGATTAACAACAATTAATGCTTACAATGACTAAATAAATGACCAGTTAACAACAATCAATGACTAAATATACTACCAAATTGATGACTAAATAAACTACCAAATTACGAAATATACTACCAAATTGATGACTAAATATACTACCGAATAGATGACTAAATATACTACCCAATTAATGACTAAATATACTACCAAATTAATGACTCAAATTTGTTTAGTCATAAATTTGGTCTTGAAATAAATGACTAGCAATAGACTACCAATGGTCACGTGACCAAACTAATGGTCACATGACCAATTTTTGGTAGATTTTTAGTCATTTATTTCTATTTTTCTACTAGTGTATGTGTTGATGAATGTGTTGCATGGTTTTACTTTCTGTTCTTTAAGTTAATGAATCTAATCTACAAATGAAGTATTCAAGTTTTTATATATCTTGATTCACCCCCTCTCTCAGCATCTCTATGTGTTCAACAATTGGTATCAGAGCCAAGTACATTTGAGCAACCTAACAACTAAGGTAGATCCTGCACTTGAGCACATGGAATCTGAAGCTATGAATAATGATGTATTTGTTCCAAAACCAGATCTAGAAGCAATGGAACCTGAAGATTAGGATCGTAATCTAGATGATGTTGATCTTGAAGGAGATCTCCAGTCTGCCATAGAGGATCTAGATGAAGCAAGAGAACTAAATAGAAAGTATGAGGATATGATGCAAAAGGCAAAAGAAAAGTTTACTAGAATGAAGACAAAATCAAGAGAAGAAGTTAACAGCTTGAAGCCTCTATTAGAAGAGGCTAAAGGATGCGAAATCAAACCTAAGGAGATAGAAGATGAGATCTCTATGCTGAAGGACAAAGTTGAAGAATGCAAGAAGATTGAAGATTGCCTAAAAATCAAGCTCAATGATAGAGTAGTTTAATGTTCAAAACTTGTGGAGGAAGCAGATAATCTAAGAAATGAATTAAAGGAAGTAAAAGAGAAATTAGAGAAAAATCTTAAACTCAAAAAGGGCAGTGATATTCTTGATGAGATACCCAGTCACCAAAAGTTGCCTAACGAAAAAAGTGGTCTTGATTTTGAAAATAGAGAATGCTCTAAGATAAACAGGGATGATGACAAGCTAGAGAAGGTTAGCCAAAACTCACATAATGAACATGAGAAGATAAAAGAAGATAAAAAGGGATTCACTCAAGTCCAGAATAAGAGGAACTTCAGGAAGTCTACTCCCACTAGGTACTTGTAGGAGTACAAACAACACTGAGAGTGGGGGTGAATCAGTGTTGTGTCTAAAACAATATTTTAGATATTTTCAAAACTTAACTAATAACTTTATCAAAGAGATGAATCATAACACAAATGTTCAATCAAGAAATCATGCAAGATATGAGACCAAGACACAAAAAATTTATACGAGAGGAAAACCCTCATGGGGTAGAAAAACCTCTCAAAAATGCCTCACTGGCTGATAAGTGTCTCACTAACAAACACAAGGTCTCACTGACCTACAAAGCCTCACTGGCACATAAAGCCTCACTGGTAAATACAACCACCATCAAAACAATACAAGTAATACAAAGGGTTTCTCTATTTCAATACAAGCCCCTGAATTTGCACTCATACTCAATTCAATCTTCATATTTCTTTGCAACCATACTACACTTCATTCTCTCAAAAATTAATTCACTTGACTCAAATTATCTGCACAATTAATTGCATATTGTCTTCATGGTTCAATCTGTAAGTTCTCTGCATAATGTCTTCATCCTGGTTTGATTCATTCCTACAAAAATATGATCTCATACATCTCGCAGATTATGATTCATCTGTATATTTAAAAATGTCTTCATTACTGCATTTTGATCCACACAACAACACTATCATACAACACATCTGCAAAACCAATATATATGAGATGACCATTCATATTCTTGTTTTGCATAAACATGTCCATCCTTTAAGAAATATGAAAATCAACTTTTGCAAGACCATTCCCTTTCCTCTATCTCTCTGCATATTCATCTTCACAATTAAATCATCTTCATGACCATACATTTTCCTTCTTCTACAATCTCCAATTTGCATTTTCATTTTCATAGTACACACAAAATCCATTTTCATTCAAAAACCTTATTCACAATGTCATTAATATGAAAAATCTTTCATCTTCCTCTTCCCTACAATCTCTTCATTTTCCTACAAAAACAAAAATCCATTCACCTTTAAAGAAAAAAATCTTATTCACAATGTTATGAAAATAATCATTCATATTCTTCTCTCAAACAAAATCATCTCCATTTTTAATTTCTCTACATATATAAACAAATCATTCTCCTGCAATAAAATCTTTTCATTTCTTCTTCTCTTCATATTCCTTCATTCTAAAATCATCTTCTTCAAAATTCTTCAATCTGTGAAAATCATCTTCAATAAAAAATTAGTCTATCAGATCATTTCATCTCATTAAAGAATCTTCTATTCAATCTGCCCCTAAAAAAATAAAACATTTCTATCTTCAGACCCCACACTAACCTTCCTCTTCATAAAGATTAGAATGAATAAAAAATCTCTTAACAATTCTTACAAGAGGAAACAAATTTCCACTAAAAAGACACCCTTTTTAAAAAACACCTCCTTACTTACTTCACTTGCCACAAGAGTAGAGTGAAAAATTAGAAAGATACTTCTTAAAAAAAACTTTTAAAACTCCTAGAAAAACTGCCTTCTTAAAGGCTAAAAATAACCTTATAAATCTTATGTCTGTAGACAAGGCATTATTACGGCCTTGAGCACGTCAAAAGAGGTACTTAGGGGTTGGGGTCTAAATTTTAAATATAAACCATCGATTAGCCATTTCCTACTCATAGAGGTTTTAAATATAAACCTTCGATGACATTTACTACCAATTAACATATGAATGAGACCGATGGAGTCAGTTGGAGATATAAAGAGGGCCAGTCATGAAACATGCAATTAGCCCTCAAACAGGCCACCTTTAAGTGAAGTGACCTCTATTTACAGGTCAACATACTTTTAAAACAAAAAGTACATTACCATTGTGACGGGTAGAAAAGAATGAAGGATTTAAGGTTTTTGGTCCCTAAATCCATTTTTAATGCAAATTTCAAACCCTTTTTCATGTATATATTCATTGAAGGACCTCAGTTGTCTTGTCATGGAGGAACACAGTACTGATAACCGAACCAAGCATAAATCAAACTATTTTCAAAAGAGAACAGGATTGAAGTGTGAAGGGCCACAAAGAGACAAAGAGTACTGATCAATAAAGGCACAAAGTGTGATCAAGTCAAAACACCATCTGCATCTCTCATATGCAACATGAAGATGACCTTAATGACATAACCTCATAGACCAAGGATCAACCCATCTTCAATCCTAACAACTGTAACTGTAATCATTTTGTGCCTCTCAAGAATGTAAGTCCAACACAAACAAGTTATGTGAGCATCAATAATTGATGTGATCACCTTGACCAAACAAGTCCTGCAACATGTGCATGTTCCAAGAAGTATGAGCTTATAAAGTATCATCACAATGATCAACCATCAATATGAAGAGGACCAAGACATCAACCATAGACACTCCTTAATCATGACATGAAGCATTCTGATAACATCCTGCATTTCTTAGACCATCTGCATCACCTGACTCAACCATAAAGCAACTTGTACTTTGCAATGTATATGATTATGTCATCAACCCACAACGTCAAGACAATCAGACATTATCAAACTAGTGACACAATCAAGGATAAGACAAGTCTTATTAAACATGAGAGATGACTCCTGAAATGAAGATCATGATGAACTCTTGAAACATTCTGCCATATGAAGACATGAAGATCATGATGAACTCCTGAAACATTTCACTATGATGTACTTGCATTATCAACTCAACACCTTTTGACATCACCTTTTTTTGACATCAATGACAATCAATCTCCATCAATCTCCCCCTTTGTCATTGATGGCAAAACTACATGATGCATTTTCTTTCTCTCCTCCTTTTTGACATCTGATGACAAAGGATAAGATGCTCCCCCTATCATTTAACTTCACTTGTTGAAAAAAAATTGAAACAATTGAAGCACATATCCTTAGAGCAACAAGTTATCTGAAAACATACATCCTGAAACACAAAACCTAAGAGAAATATCATGTGAGACACATCAAACAAAGCATCAAGCCTCTGTTATAAACTTCCCATTAACTGTACCATATTCTGCATACATAAAATGAGATTTGTTACATCATAAAATTTGCACAAGAGAACACTGTCCTGATAGAATGAAGCATGCATATTTATCTCAGTATAATACCACTTCATGTCACTACACCAATATGAAGATGAAGATGAAAATCTAACATCATTAAGATCCTTTGATCACTTCTTTTGACAAGATGAAGGTTACCATATTTCTATTATCAAAATATAAACTCCTGATGACATCACTTGTGTTTGCAAAACAACCTTTTCATGACAAACAATTCTTCCACAAACACCAACACTTTTTAACCCAAATGACAAACCTCCAAGAATTCTTAAATCATAAAGTATGAAGTATGATTATGACAGCATAAAAATGACTCCTTTGCCATGACACATATAAACTTGAACTCCATGCATAGATATAATAAACACTTCAATACCCATGATGTACAACAATGCAGGCTCAACAAGAAACATTCTAATAATAATAGTATGAAGACAATTAATCACAACTCATGAAGGCATGATAATCACTTTAGAAATGACCTTGCCAAGACTTCCACCAAGATGGACAATCAACCTACAACAATCTACAACCAATCTTCTCCTGTACACACTTCTTGATATGATAAAGATTGAAGACCATCCTAAAAGGAATGAAGACTACCTTGATGAAGACTATCCTCTTGTTCCTGCACATGACACTTTTTACAACACAATGTCAAATCTGATATATATAGAACCACTATTGATACCTTTGTAAAACTAAATGTAGAGACATGTGCTATGAAGTGACTTCTTCCATTTGCAACTTTCTCAACCAACATATGCTAACATATGATCCAAGATCCTGTCTTTCAAATCCTAAAGACCTTTCAATCATCATTCAAATCAGCCCATGCACATCAACAATTTAACTGCATCATCAAGTTCTTCTTGCAACAACACTTTGAACTGCAACATCATGACAACTCAACTTTTGTAAGAATCAACATGATATGAACAAGATATAAATAGGATCATTTATAAACCAAGTCACTCAACATCATCAAACTCTTTGTGCAATGAACCCTTGAATATCTTTTCAACATCTTGTAAGCATAATAATAACATGAACCACTGATCACCTACATCACTGACATACATTGAAGAGAAACATAGTTATCAACACCATTATGAACTTCATTTCAAACATTATCAAGAAAGAATCCAATAGCATGATAATCAAAACAAAATCACCATATTGGTAAACATCAAATGACCTCCTCCTGAAACATATTGGGGATAACTGATAGAACATGGACAACTCCCCCTAACTTCATGCTATTTGTTATACAACTGATGATGTAACTTGTGCAGAATGCACAAGTTTAGGATCTATCTTCTCTTGGCTTTGTTTCACTCTCCACACTTTCACTTCTTTCTTCTATTCAGGTTTCTTCTTCCAAACCTTTTCAACCTATCAAACCAGGTGATGTATTCTTCCATCTATTCTGCAACTAAATGCTTTGTGACTAGGAGAATTACACTTGAAACATACAACATTAGTACTCCATATTGAAGCAAATTGATTTCTTCCGCAATTAACTGCTTTGTGTCCAAAGTGATTATAGGTGTAACAATAACCACTAAATGAATAATTGTACATGTACATATATGCTTGTCTAACTGAAGTAGTTCTTCTGAAATTTCTTCTCTTTTGATTATGCATTTTGACAAACTCATCTTTGGTATTCACCTCAGCTTCACTCTTCTTTCTACCTTCAGGGATAGCAACTTGATGACTTAAATCAATTTTCCTTCTTGCAGTTTCTCGAACTTTGGAACACTCTCCTTCTTCATAACCAAGTCCAGTAGTGTCTCCATGTTGTTTTTGTTTACCAAGCATCTCATGCAACTTATTTGTGCTTTCTTCAAACTCCTGATATTTCTTGGACATAACCTTGAGACCTTCATAATATTTTCTAAGATTGATAATTTTAGCCTCTAATTTCATATTTTCAATTCTTTTAACCTCAAGGTTAGATCTTGTTACATCAGCTATCCTCTTGGCTTCCTCAACCTCTCTCTTCACACTGATAATCAAATTATTTGATTCATTAATTTGTGTCCTTAGATTTACAATCTGATTTCTTGCCTCTTCAAGGTCATAAGATATTCTTTCAAAATCTGAAATAACTTTGTTTGTGGATTCTTTTTCCTATTGTAGTTGCACCTTTAGTCTCTGATTCTCCTTTTTGTATTTCTTGATTTCACTCAGAGCACATATGAGCTCTTCTTCTATGTCAATTTCACATTCTTGTTCATCATACTCCTAATTGTGATCCTCTTCTTCTAAATCGAATTGAGTCTCATCTCCTTCATGTGAAAGTTTCCTATCACTACCACTTTCTTCAAACACTAAGCAGTCCTCTACTTTATCATTACCTTGATAGATTCTCATCAATTCCTTCTAGACGTCTTGTGCTATTTCACAATGCATAACTTTACAAGAAACACCATTAGATAATCCAGACAAAATAACCTTCTTGGCTATATGATTGCATTCAAGAGCCTCTTTGATATTTGTAGAATTAGATAATTGAGAGGAAATAGAATATCCATTCTCAACATACATCCATACATCATAACCTAAAGAGGATAGATAAGCTTGCATTCTAATGCACCAAACATAGAAATCTGAACCATCAAAGTAGGGAACTCCAGAGAACTCTTTCTCTAATTCAACTTGTAAGACATTTCTATCAATAGACTCTATATCAACATTTAAATTTGATAAAGATGAAGCCTTTTGATCGATAGGAGACTTGACACTTTTCTTTTCTCTATTTCTTTTGCACTTACCCATGGTACTCCACACTCAGGACCTACCCAAGCCGATTAGACTTCTATAGGGAACCTATGCTCTGATACCAATTGCAGGAGTACAAACAACACTGAGAGGGGGGGGTGAATCAGTGTTGTGTCTAAAAAAATATTTTAGATATTTTCAAAATTGAACTAATAACTTTATCAAAGAGATGAATCATAACACAAATGTTCAATCAAGAAATCATACAAGATATGAGACCAAGACACAAAAAGTTTATACGAGAGGAAAACCCTCATGGGGTAGGAAAACCTCTTAAAAATGCCTAAATGGCTTAAGCACAAGAATCAACATTTACAAGGCCTCACTGGCTGATAAGTGTCTCACTGCCAAACACAAGGTCTCACTGACCTACAAAGCTTCACTGGCACATAAAGCCTCACTAGAAAATAGAACCACCATCAAAACAATACAAGTAATACAAAGGGTTTCCCTATTTCAATACAAGCCCCTAAATCTATAATCATACTCAATTCAATCTTCATATTTCTTTGCAACCATACTGCACTTTATTCTCTCAAAAATCAATTCACCTGATTCAGAATATCTGCACAATTAATTGCATATTGTCTTCATGGTTCAATCTGTAAGTTCTCTGCATATTGTCTTCATCCTTGTTTGATTCATTCCTGCAAAAATATGATCTCATACATCACTCAAATTATGATTCATTTGTATATTTAAAAATGTCTTCATTACTACATTTTGATCCACACAACAACACTATCATACAATGCATTTGCAAAACCAATATATATGAGATGACCATTCATATTCTTCTTTTGCATAAACATTTCCATCTTGTATGAAAAATGAAAATCAATTTTTGCAAGACCATTCCCTTTCCTCTATCTCTCTGCATATTCATCTTCATGACCATACATATTCCTTCTACAATTTCCAATCTGCATTCTCATTTTCACAGTACACACAAAATCTATTTTCATTCAAAAACCTTATTCACAATGTCATTAAGATGAAAATTATTTCATCTTCCTCTTCGCTACAATCTCTTCATCTTCCTGCAAAAAAAAAATCCATTGACTTGCAAAGAAAAAAATCTTATTCATAATGTTATGAAAATAATCTTTCATATTCTTCTCTCAAACAAAATCATCTCCATTTTTAATTTCTCAGCATATATAAACAAATCATTCTCCTGCAATAAAATCTTTTCATTTCTTCTTCTCTTCATATTCCTTCATTCAAAAATCATCTTCTTCAAAATTCTTCAATCTGTGAAAATCGTCTTCAATAAAAAAAATTAGTCTGTCAAATCATTTCATCTCATTAAAGAATCTTCTATTCAATCTACCCCTAAAAAAAAATAAAACATTTCTATCTTCGGACCCCACACTAACCTTCCTCTTCATAAAGATTAGAAAGAATAAAAAATCTCTTAATAATACTTACAAGAGGAAACAAATTTCCTCTAAAAAGATGTCATTTTTAAAAAAGACCTCCTTACTTCACTTTCCATGAGAGTAGAGTGAAAAACTAGAAAGACACTTCTTAAAAAAAACATTTAAAACTCCTAGAAAAACTGCGTTCTTAAAGGCTAAAAATAGCCTTATAAAGCTTATCTCTGTAGACAAGGCATTATTACAGCCTTGAGCACGTCAAAAGAGATACTTAGGGGCCAGCATCTAAATTTTAAATATAAACCATCGATCAACCATTTCCCGCTCATAGAGGTTTTAAATATAAACCTTCGATGACATTTACCACCCATTAACATATGAATGAGACCGATGGAGTCAGTAGGAGATATAAAGAGGGCCGATCATGAAATGTGCAATTAGCCCTCGAATAGGTCACCTTTAAGTGAAGTGACCTCTATTTATAGGTCAACATACTTTTAAAACAAAAAGTGCATTACCATTGTGACGGGTAGAAAAGAATGAAGGACTTAGGGTTTTTGGTCCCCAAACCCATTTTTAATGCAAATTTCAGACCATTTGTCATGTATATATTCATTGAAGAACCTCAGTTGTCTTGTCATGGAGGAACACAGTACTAATAACCAAACCAAGCATAAATCAAACTATTTTCAAATGAGAACAAGATTGAAGTGTGAAGGGCCACAAAGAGATAGAGAGTACTGATAAATAAAGGCACAAAGTGTGATCAAGTCAAAACACCATCTACAATGTGAAGATTACCTTAATGACATAACCTCATAGACCAAGGATCAACCCATCTTCAATCCTAACAACTATAACTGTAATCATTTTGTGCCTCTCAAGAATGTAAGTCCAACATAAACAAGTTATGTGAGCATCAACAAGTGATGTGATCACACTGATCAAACAAGTCCTACAACATGTGCATGTTCCATGAAGTATGAGCTTATAAAGTATCAACATCACAATGATCAACCATCAACATGAAGAGGACCAAGACATCAACCATAAACACTCCTTAATCATGACAACACTCCTTAATCATGACATGAAGCATTTTGATAACATCTTGCATTTCTTAGACCATCTGTGTCACCTGACTCAACCATGGAGCAACTTGTACTTTACATTGTATATGATTATGTCATCAACCCACAACATCAAGACATTCCAAAATTATCAAACCAGTGAAACAATTAAGGATAAGACAAGTCTTATTAAACATGAGAGATGACTCCTGAAATGAAGATCATGATGAACTCCTGAAACATTTTGCCATATGAAGACATGAAGATCATGATGAACTCCTAAAACATTTCACTATGATGTACCTACATTATCAACTCAACACCTTTTGACATCAATGACAATCAATCTCCATCAGTACTCTCAAGTTTCAATGGATGTTGATTGTAGAAGTAAGATTAATCAAAATGCTGTAAAGTGTTATGTTTGCAATGGATTTGGTCACAAGGGTATTGAATGTAGAAGCAAGATAAATCAGAACTCTTTTAGGCCTCCTAAGTACAATGTTGAAATCTCTCATGGCTAGTGTCATGCTTGAAACAAAGTTAATCATGAGGCTAATGGATACATAAGAAAAATGATGAGGATTAGTTTCATGAACAAGAATAATGCTAGGACCTCTTAGTTCTTCTATGGTTATTGTTACACATGTAACAAGTATGGTCATAAGGTTGTCAACTGCAGATATAATTAAGAAGAAGTGTTTATGCTCCACAGTCCATTACCACCTACTACGGTTGCAATAAAATAGGACACAATGCAAGGTTCTAAAGGGAAAAGAGTATAAGGTCCTTTGAACCTTAGAAGAAGATTGATATTGTTCAGCAAAAGAAAGAAATGAGCAAAGTATGGAAGAAAAAGGAAGAATGTAAAGTTTTCAGACCTCTACTTAGTGCAGATGGATCCTGTGATAACTAAAAGGCTAAGGTATTGGTTCAGGGGATGTTGTAACTTTAAGTTTCTTCAAAACCCTTGAATGCATAAGATGCTGAAATCCTCAGCATTCTGGCTAAAAATGATATGAACATGTTAAGGTGATGATATGAAGAGGGTTGATCAAATTTCAAGAGCAATTGAACAGTTCGTAGAGTATTGCTGAGTGATAATGAGATTTTGTATAAGGAAATGGAGATTAGTCAAAATAGAGAACACATTTAATGCAGAGAAAATTTGGTTGGTGAGAAGACTATATAGGCAATGTTTGATCAGTTTTGATCTCATTTGATCAAAGCTAAGTGTGTTGAAGAGCAAAAGAAGACCAAAAGATTCTTAGTAGAGCACTTGTACAAACCCTACTCACTGCATTTTTAGGTATTTCTCATTTTTGTTGGTATAACCCTAGTTTTAGAAGTTCTTATCATGGGGACACCAGTTGTTATAGATACTGTTGAGAGGCCAAGGTCAAAATTCAAGAAGAACCTGTTCAAGTCCACTAAAACAGATAAATATGTTGCATTTTCACATGTTCCTGCAAATGTATTACACACTAAGGATGTTCGGATATATTTTCATTCACCAATAGTTGAATATGATCATCTGAAATTGGAATAGTTTGGGAACAACAACTAGCTAGGAGATGAATTTCAGCTAAAACTAGAATTTGCCAACATTGCTGCTAAGCATCTTGACATCTGGAAGGGTTTTCCAAACTTCTAATATGAGGGATACTGGGTTGTAACTGCCCTAAGTCTGATACATGGAGACTTTTTTTGCCTAGATTAGCCATATCTGATCACCAAGGGTGCCATCAAGGTTGTGACTGGACTTTGCTCCTCCAGAGCTATGCCAATTTTGAAATCAGTCAAGAATGATGAAGTAATGAAGTTAATCGAATCCAAGTTTAACAAAAGGACACCATCAGTAAATAATATTGAGGATTTGGGGGTTCAATATGCAACAATGAACATTGCATACAAGATTTACTACACCAACAGAGAAAACTCTGCAACTACCACTGTAATCTATATAGCCTACCAAATGGTCAAAGAAGGGAAAGATTATGACCTATGTGAGCTTCTGCAGCAACAACTTTTGGACAACCTAAAAAGAACTAAAGAATCGAGATACAAATTCTGGTATGGTTCTTTGATCATATGTCTTATGTTTTACTTTTTGAAAGAATTGTCTAGTAGGAAGGGTATGTTCTGGAAAATAGATACTCTAGTTGCCCATCAAGTTAAGGATTATATGCTTAGCTTTCCTGATCATGAGAATTGTGACACACTATCCTGGGGATTTTTCAAGACCCTTCAAAAGAATATGTAGATGAGGGAGAGAATCCTATCAAAGGTTGTTGACAAATATAAAAATGATATAACATTCATGGTTGATAAAGATATGGAGGCTATTGAGCCAAGAACATTCTGGATCACAACCTTTCCATTTGAGGTCTCTGAGTATGATTTGGTGGGATATGCTGACATGTTACTTAGCAAGCCAAAGGATCCCTCTACTGGAAGGTTTTGCATTTATGATGAAATTATTAATAAATTAGTTATAAAGGAGGTAGAGGAGAATGCATAAAAGATTAAAGCTAAGACAGAGAAAATGAAATCTAACCTAGAAGACATGCTCAGAACTCCTGAAAGCTCTTTAGGAGAAGCACAAACTCTTCTCACTGCACAAATGCCTAGAAGAACAAGCAAATCAATATCTACTGCAGCTACCTCTTTTGTCCTCTCTGGATCATCACAATTACCCATCAAAAGAAGTACTACTGAGGTCCCTATGCAAACTCAAACCACAGAAAAGAAAAGGCCAAGATAGAAAAGTTAGGCAAGAAGAGGGAAGATTAATTCTGTTAACATTGAAGATGTTGAAGAAGAGAAAGAAGAAGAAATTAAAGTTTTGGAGAGAAAGAATAAAAGAACAAGAGAAGAAACTGAAAAATAGGAAACATCCAAAGGAAAGGGAAAGGAAAAAGAGAAGAAATAAAAAAGAACCCCTCCAGTAATAGCTGAACATGTGCCCCTTCAACTTGAAGCTACCATAAATGTAATTATAGAGCATGGTGCACTAAAAGGTGTTGTTGATCTCTATGATGAAATGCCTCCAGATGACAAAGCCACAATTGAGAAGGCCATAGTGATGTACATGATGGGCTTCAATATAGCTCTAATTGAGATCATTGATCAACTCCCCACAAGTCTTGCAAATATACTCACAGACAGGAGAAATAAATCCATGACTAAAGAGGTTGCGATCAGGAAACTAGCTGTTAAAAGGATTGATCCTTCCATCTCTAATGAAGATAAAATTAAGGTCTCTCATAAACAAGCCCAAGAATTTAGAACAAAAAGAATGATAAACATCCTTATGGGAAAAGACAAAGAAGAAGTTGACTAACTATTAAAGAAACCATAGAGAAAATTGCTAAAATCTTGCAAAAAATAAAGAATGCTAAAGTGACAACTGAGGAACAAGTTCCTCTAAAGATACCAGATGAACCCATTCATGATATAGACCTGTCAGTATTTGAAAACATTGTGGAAAGTGGTGATATGGGTAAGAAATATGATAAACACAATAAGGAGACTAATCCTCCAAAGAACATTGAAACTCCTAAGGATCAATATAAAGTAAACATTCCTCCTCCTGATAATACAGAAACACAAAATTAAAAAGATCAAGGTGAGATGAATTCATCTAGTCCAGAAAACAATGATGCACAAAATACAGATGGTCAAGATAAAGTAAGTACCCCTCCTCTAAAGAATATAAATACAGGTATGGAACATGACAGTTCTCCTCTAGAGAATACAAAAAAGGATGAGCAAAGACAAGAGGATAACCCTGAGGAGAAGGTAGGAAGAAATTTTTTAGAAAAGAGTGAGGTGAAACAAGATGAGACAGAGAAGAAGCAAGATGAGAATATTGAAGATATAGGTCAGAATTCTTTAGAGTCAGACTCATTCAAAGACCTATTAGATATGCAATTGCAGTTTCAACCAATGATCACACCTCAACTTCTGTAGATTCCTATCCATGAGGGGCAAGTAGACCTATCAAGTATTTCACCTCTTCATAAGCTTCAACTTGGTGATATACTGCATGCTTCTACAAGAAAGGATTTATTGCAAAAGAACTCAAGAAAAAGACCAACTTAGTTGAAGATGCTATGAAGTTGATTTAGGAAGGATTACCAGAGGTAGTCATTTACACCTCTCTACCTCCAGAGAAAAGGTTGAAGCTATTAATGGATTTTTTTAAAGATCTTTCTTCTCATGTTGAGCAAAAACTAGAACAAGAGGTATTAAGGAAGATGAATGAGAAAGGTTGGTTGATATATTTGATAGGTTTACCAATGCACACAATAAGCTACAAGAAAAAATGAAAATATTCAAAGGATGTATTGATGAAGCCACCACATTATACATGTTTTGCTTGAAATGGCCAAATGCCACCAAGAACATCAAAGCTTAGATTCACTCTATTGAGTCAGATCTCCAAATTGGCTCAGGTTTATGACTTGTCAAAAGACAAGGATGGATCAACAAGAGAAAAAATTGAAACTCTTCATTCACAGCTATCACAACTTTAGGACTAGAGAGAACAGATAAAGAAACAATTTGGCTAGTTAAGGGAAGCCATCAATTTGAGACTTGCTTCATTATCTGGGTTGTTAAGTGAAGCTAAAAAAGTTGATTTGAAGATGAATATCCCTAGCAACATAGATGAGGCTGAGGACTTGTCTATACAATTTGAATGTCAAAATCACATTCTTTCCTTAGAGAAAGCAAATTGGGTATCTACTCTTGCCCAACTCAAGATAATATACAAAACCATTCTACCTTCTAAGTGAGTTGCAAGAGTTTTTGTAAATTAGAAAACTTTGGATGTATATAGTCCTACAGAGGCTAGTAGCATGATATTATATACATAGAATCTATTTTTGAGGAATCTCTATCTTAGGGAGAGTGCATTTTGTAGAAATCATTTTGTAAGGGGGAGTCTATATAGTTTTTGAATTGATATAAACAGAGGATATCAGGCCCTTTGCCCTTGATGTCAAAGGGGGGGTATATGTTGCCATCAATGAAAAAGGGGGAGATTGTTGGCAATGTGTGTTGTCATTGATGTCAACATAGTATATGGCAATATAAGGACAAACTTGTATAGAGGTTGTGTATAGAAGAAGGAGAAGCTGATGGATAGTTGAAGATTTGAGAGAGATGACTTGATTCATAAAAGAAGGAGAAGTAGATGGATAGTTGAAGATTTAAGAGAGACGGTTTGACTTAGTTGAAGACAAGGGGTCAGCGTGTCTAAGGTAAGTAAGTCCGGAAGACTTAGTAGATGGAGTGAAACCAATCTGAAAGAAGAAGAAATTGTCTAAGTATGATGCAATGATCAGTCTTGTGTCTCAACATGATGTTGAGGTAAACACTTATGTCCTAACATATCTTCTATATTCCTACATGTGTATCTCATCATCTTGGTGTACCTCACTTAGTAATAAGTAGCAAAAATTTGACTAAGGTATTTAGAGTGCATAACAAAGGCAGAGTCACAATGTTCTGGTCTACAGTTCTCATACAACAAGATTTAGTCTTGCAATTTAGAAGATAAGTTTATCCTGATATTAACATGATATATTCAAGATTTCAACCCACCACACCTTCAACAGAAAAAGTTACAAGTGATAGAAAATTGGTTACTACTTAGATAGAGCAAAGCAATGGTGGAGACCTATTGGAATGCTCCATGCATTCCTAAATAGAAGAATTTTTTTAATCATGTGGTTTTGGGTACAGGCTCAAAGATGTATAAGGTATATTATATTGAAGCTCCAAGTGCTCTGGTGGTCTGCAAGGCCAACATTCAAGTAATAGAAGTAATACAGATTGTTCTGAAAGCCTTAGAACACATGTTTGAGTATGTGTATAAGATAAAATACATACATATCAGATATAAAAGATTGTACAGAGGTTCTACATGCTCCACTATATATCAGGATTGAAGCACACACAAATATCTCTTGTTTCCAGTTCTCAGAAGATATGTAAGTCAGTTAATGAAGAATTGTATATCATTGTTCCTCAGACTCCAGTATACCTTGTCTAGCTCTTGTTTTCTCTCTAGAAATGATAGATGAGGTTGTACGGATCTAGGAGTATGCATGCAATGAGGTTTCAGTTCATATCTAAAGGTTTCAAGGTTTTTGATGTATCGCAATGCCATATCCTGAATAATGGTGTAGCATGGTGCAGTTAGTCTTGAATACTTTGTTTCTAGCAGTTCATCATATCTATTGTCTTGCAGATGCATAGATTGATCTGATACTTTAGTAGAGAGATGGTTGAATGATGATAAGGTGGTACAAATGTGAATTCCTGGTCCACATGATGTTTTTGGCTTCTCCTCGGTGGTATGAAGATAAACAGTTAGTAGTGTTTGTATAGTTTAGGCTGACAGACTAGTTAAATTGTTATATGTGGTGGATCCTACTCAATTGTTTTGACTTAGGAAGATCTGAAGTCATGTTCCTTGAATCCTTTCATGAAGTCCTGAGGTTTGCAAGAAGTTTCCTCTTTATATTGTACATGTTGGAGCTGACACTTGAAGAACTACACGTTTCATCTAAAGGTGCTTATGATGCCAACCTAGTCAATGTTTTGAAGTGTTGCAGAGGGTATATATAGAAGATCAAATTCATTTGTGAGATGTAGATGTATATGCGAATGTAAAAAAATAGAATGACCAGTATGAAGTGTGCAAAGTCAGTTTAATGGAGTAATTGTGCAGAAAAGAGGACTGCAACTTTGGCATGAGAACTAGATGCCTTTTCATAGCAGTTCAAAGTCTTTTTGAGATTATAATTCCTTGTAGCAGTGACCTTATTTTAGGGAGTAGTAGCTTCTTTGGGTTGTAGCCCTAAAACAAAGTCAACATGGAGTTGTAGCTTCCTTGGGTTGTAGCCCTAAAACAATGTTGCAAACATTTATATAGCAGTGAGCATTATATTGTGAGTTAACACTCACCATGGTTTTTCCTAGTTTTGGGTTTTCCACGTAAAAATCTTAATGTCTATGTGTTGATGAATATGTTGCATGGTTTTACTTTCTGTTCGCTAAGTTAATGAGTCTAATATGCAAATGAAGTATTCAATTTTTTATATATGCAGATTCACCCCTCCTCTCAGCATCTCTATGTGTTCCATAGTGCTAACTTCAATTTGACAATTAGGTGGCTTAACTAGATCTAGATTTATAGGAATTCAGTGATCTTCTTAGAGGCTATATAAATCATGCAATCTTCTTTAGTTGTATATATAAAAAAATAGATTGTTTTGTTTTCTTCATTTGTGTAGTTTATGCAACTCTCTTGTTATTTTAACACAAGTGGAAGATTTATTCGATATGTGTTGTACACTTTCTACACCTTGGCATATTTGGTGTGAGCTAAATCCAAGGGTGTGTTTCAGCTATGTAATATGAGGGGTCATGCTAAAAACTTATGGGCCATTATGGGTGGTTTTTTGGCCCATTTCTTATATCCATTGTTTTGTAACTTCTCTTAGTAGTTTTCCTATAAAATATTTACATATAAACTAGGGATAAGCACAAGAAAGAAAGATCTACTTATATTGTGAATGATTGAGTTAATTAAGTAAATGAGTGCTATGCTTTTTTGGGTCTTCAAGATTTGAGTTTTCTAAAGAGAATAATTATGTTATATTGTGAGTGTGTTACTATTTTCTTTCTATTGAATTTATGATTCTATTAACAATGTTGAACTCTTATATATATTATTTATCAATATTATTATTAAACATAAAAAAAACTCAAGTTTTACAAATTCTCATGCTTGGAAACCTTTAACATTAATATTTCAAGGAGAAAGTAGAAAGATCAAGAAAGAAGGTATTATTACATACAAATCATTAAAAATAAATATCTAATACAACTTCCCTTTAAATCCAATTTTTCCACTAGCTAATAGCACTGCAAGAAAGGATATATAACCAACATAAGTCCTAGTGCAATATGACATAAAAACATTACTAAAAAGTCAAATTACAAAACACAAATACTTAAATAATTTCCAAGAAAACTTAAGAAATTTGACACACAATATGCATCATAGGTTTTTATTGTACATTGTACAATAAGTATCACCCCATGTGTTTTGCACTCTATAATATGAAAGTATGACAATTGATGTTGCATGATTAGCTCATTGATTAAAAGTAGAACCCAAATGATTCTACCTTGTAGAATACAACCACTCTCTCAATGTTTGAAATAGAGCAACAATAATGTCATCCATGAATTTGAAGCACATGACACTCCATGTTTTGTTGAGCCACAACATTCCCATTACAATTGAAAAGCTAATTACATGGCTTGTTGCCATTCCCATATCCCACCATATATCATCATCTAAATCTTCATTATTTTCTTCATGCATCTTTGGACAATTAGGAGGGCCACTTAAGCATGACACATATATTTGTAGACCACATAGCCTGGAATTGTTGGAGAAGTATGTAGAATCAAATGTCATCATTTGTCCTCCTTGTGGTATCATCCCTAATAGATTATTATAGGACACATCAAAGTAACTTAAGGATGTGAGAAGTTACAGCTCACTAAGAATAGCCCCAAATAGTTTATTTTGTGAAAGATCAAGTGATTGCAGCAGTGTCATCTCTCCAATAGACTTAGGAATCTTGCCAATGAAATGATTTCTTGAAATGTTGAGAATAATCAAACCCTTGAGGGATCCAATATTCCAAGGAATGTTACCTAATAAATTATTGTTGGAGAGGTCAAGACATTTTACTAATCTCAAAATTTTCACAAACTCCATATCTTGTCCTTTATTCTTAACTGTTATTTCATCTATATAAGGATCTATTTCAATTGAATAGCTATAGCCACTAGCATACATCTGTTCAAGGATTTCTATGTTTTCTAATTGATTTGCCATTGCAGTAAAATTCATAAGGTCTTCTGGAATAACTCCTGAAAAATTATTGTTAGACATATCTAAAATTTGAAGATATTACAGTTTCGTTAATTGCAATTGGATTTCACCCTGAAATTTATTATTTCTTAGTATTAAAATTTGGAGACTATGCAAGATTTCAACCCAATTTGTAATGCTTCCTTTTAAATTGTTGTTTCTCAAATCAAGGATTTCCAGATCCGTACAATTTTGAAGTGATGATGGAATATGCCCTTCAAGTGCATTGTCTCCTAATTTCAGTGCCTCAAGAGAATTCATTGTCTCGAATATATTTGGTATCATCCCTTTTAAATTATTCTTCTCTAGATTTAAAGTAAACAACCTATAGGAATTCTTTGGACACTGGGGAATCCTACCAGTCAACCTATTATTTGACAAGTCTAATATATTCAAGCTCTTCAACTCACAAATAGAATTTGAAATAGAGCCACTAAGATTATTTCTAACCAATGAAAGGAACTCAAGGTCTTGTGTATATTTGCTAATTGTTTCTGAAATTGATCCATCAAATAAATTATCTGACAGATCTACATAATTAAGGGATGTGATTTCTTAGAGCCAATTTGGAATAAAACCACTAAGAGAATTGTTACACAAATCTAAGTGGTCAATGAAATATTGAGTTGAAATAAATGCAGGAAAACTTCCTCTAATATTACACTCATGTAAACCTAAGAAGACAAGCTGAAATTTGGGAATGGTGGAGACACTGACATCCACGGTCAACATATTGCTTGAGAGATCCAACATAAAAAGTTTGGGGCAATTATATAAAATAGAAAATGAGAAAGTTCCATTTAAGTTGTTTTTGCCCAAATAAAGAACTCTTAGCTTGGATAGCTTAGAAAAGGAAGTTGGGATTGGACCACTAAAAGAGTTATTCCACAGTTCAAGATGAGTCAGGGCTGAGAGATTACCTAGAGTAGATGGAATGCTGCCATTTAGTCTGTTTGAATGGAGATCGAGCTGCTGCAATTTTGAGAGGCTGCCTAAGAGGAGGGAAGAGAACCTTCCAAATTGTTGTGAGAAAGATCAAGATCTGTCAAAGGAAGAGCTCCATCAAAGGCAGGAATTATACCTCTTAATGCGTTTCCTTTAAGGTGCAATGATTGAAGCCATGAGAAATTCGCAAAGGAGGGAGGAATGGCACCCTCAAGATTATTCCATTTCAGGTCCAAGTACTCCAATCGTTGCAGCTGAGTCAATTCTCTTGGAATTCGTCCAATAAATCCACATTCATACAAGCTCAGATGCTTCAATCTCCTCAGTGCTCCAACTTGTGGAGGGATAGAAAGATGGTTGAAGTAATTGTTACTGAGGTCCAAGTGCTCCAAATGCAACAGTTGGAATAGCCCTCCTCGAATTTCACTCCATTGAAGGCTAGGGCCATCGCTGAGATCCAAGGTGAGCACATGGCAGTGTGTGGGTGGCAGCCCACTAATTCCATAGTAGGTGAAGTTAAAGTCTTTGCTTGAAATCCAAGAGAATTTCTCTCCTCTTTCGAACAACAAGACCAGCAGATAATAGGCAGCAGCAACAAGATCACCCAAGTACCCAAAGCCATTCTTATTGCCTTCCATAAACAGAAAAAGGCAAAGCTACTCTCTCTTACTATGACAGAACAGAATGAGTAGCTACCCTCTCTTGCAAATGCCAAAAGCTTCTCGTGTGTGGATGAAATGGGTTCGCAAGCTGAGGCCCATTTATAGCCCATTCAAAGTGGGATGCAGTGTAAACATGTCATCACATGGAGTGTGGAAAAATCAAGTCAAGCAAAGTGAAGATGCAGAAAATCGCTTCATACGAGTCTGAGGTCGGTCGTCTAATTCGTTAAGTTTTGGACTCTCTTCATACTTGTGTCATCTGATGATTTGAGAAAGAAAAGTTAACAGAGAAAAAGAGTTAAAGAGAAACAATGGAGCGTGGAAAGATATTTGAAGATTGAAAGAAAAGTTAACAGAGAAATTACATCGAAAGAATTTCCTTTTCCGTATGTGTCTTGTTTTAAAGAAAATGAGGAGAAAATTGAGAGCTGCGAAATTTCTTTATATTTTCCAACACAAACGACTAGGAAAATGTTCGGTCAAACTTGCGTGTGGAAACAGAATATAAAATAATCTCTCCTGTATGCATCTAGTGGTGGTTGGGTCACCCCTTCCCGTTCAATGGGGGCAGCTGTATGGACTAACTAACTACTATAGGACGCGGGGTGGGGGCTGGTTGTATCACGTATATAATACAATAGAACCGATCCCTATTCTATAATGGGCCCCTTCTCCTCCTTGCGGCGCTTCTAAACTAAAGCCCCTATCCAAACTCTCTATAGTAGGGGGGGTGGGGTGCCCTACTATCTATAGGGCTCTGAGTGCCTTTATTTTTATACAGTAATAGAACCCATTCTACTTAAATATCATCCACTTCAATGGTCAAACAGCGAATAACAATTTTACACCTCTTTCACAATAAAAAGTGGTAAATATTTGTTCTATTTTTATTGGTCAATATTGACCTTTGACTGTTGAAGTGGATGATATTTAAGAACAGCCGAACAGAACCTACCCCGAGGGATAACCACCCACCCTATGAATGAGAAACGGTGGTATGTCCCATGAACAAAAAGAAGTACGTCTCGGAATGACCCCACCACTTCCGTTAAACAAGAATTAAAAGTCTATAACTTTTTAAGATTCTTCAAAGTGTAGGAAATTAAATCATGTGTTACAAATGGTAAAGGAAAATAGTGTAGTGTATCCTAATTTTTAAAAATATCCATATAAATAATTATAATTAACTTAAATTAATTAATCTTAAATATTTAAGAGTAAGTGCATTTATTAATTGGTCTTAAATATTTAAAAGTAAGTATATTTTAAACTTAATAAATGTTAAAAGTATAAAAATAGATTAAAAAAAATAAATTTATTTAGTTTTTTAATTAAAGAATGAATGTAATTTTTTTTAATGCGCCTAGTAAACTTTTTAACGTGACTAGCGAAGCTGGTGCGACTTCGGTTCCATGTGAATGCTTTTGCCCGAAGCAATGAACCGGTGAGGCCACAACACGGGAGACCTCATCCCCTAACAAAATCACTTTAAACCAGCGAGCTCGTTGGCCCAACCAGGGTTTGAACTCTGGTGGCCACCACTACAACCGAGCAACTTAACCACCGAACCACTCCCTATCGGCAAAGAATGAATGTAATTTAGTATACTATTAAAATTTAAATATTTTGAAATAAAAAGGGATCATAATAATAGAATAACATGTCTTAGAATCAAAATATTTTATTTGTATAAATGAGGGTCGAGCTCGAGGATCAGGATCGATTCTGTATGGGTAAAAAACTAGTGAGGTAGGCCTCAATAGCCATGAGCACCTATGTAGGTATATAAAACAACTAGAGTAACATTTTCCCCCAATGTAACTTCTAAAAGCACAGGCATACATTAGTATACGAAAGGTAATAGGTCCTTGGTGGAGAAGAAGATCGATGACATTTCTATCCCTTGAGAATGATTGGACTTCTTCTTGGTACCCTCATTGTTCTTCTTTTTGGTGCTTCTTGTCCTAGAACTAGGACCAGTGTCCTCCTCTACCTTTCCATCATCAACATTGTTGGTACTCTTCTTTCTCAACTTCTCATTGACATTTTTGATTTCCACTGAGTTGACCTTGATGTACCTATTAATTTTTTTTTTAACTTTAGTGATTTCCCATTCTAGGCCCACAATCCTAGCATCCTACTGATCTTGTCCCTTTGTAAATTCTTCCTCAATACTGTCCAGTCTCTTTTTAATTATCCAAATTATTCTATAACTTTTTGATGTTTGGGACTACCTCTCAATTCTAAAAGATTCTCCTCGCTTCATTAATAATTGACTCTCTCTATTCTATTTTTGATTAATTGGGTAAAACAAGTTTTGACAGGGTCCTAAAACCCTTTACAAGCAGCAAAAGATCTAACAAAGTAACATAAAAACATGGATAGAATGTTCAAAATCGTGAACCAAGACAACAACAACAACAAAAGAGACCAAAACATTAGACACAACACTCAAAAAAAGAAACCGGATGTGAAGACTATGACCGTGAATAGAAGTCTAAGACTACCCAAAAAAAAAGGTACAAAGAAGGCCGACAGAAGCGGTGACATGGTGGTTGAGGGCACCAAATCAACGAGCATGCTCCACAATGCATTGTTGATAGGGTTAGGTGCTAAATTCAACAAAATTTTGGAAGGGATTTGCAAACTTGCTCTGATACCATGTTGGAGCAGCCAAGATCACTTGTAAAATCAAGAACACTTCCACAAAGCTGAACTACACAGAGAAAGCTAAATAACTATCAACAATGATCTAAATGTGGAGCATAAACATATATTAACCTCACTTACAAATTTAATAGAAAATGCCTCATTATATAGGCATGGATGAGGCAATTCACCTTGCATGTGGATTGACAAGTGCCCCATGATGTGGCACATGCATAAAGACAAGTTTCCTATAGGTGTCAACCTTTGGATCACTTGGAATGTGCAAAGCAACAACCTTGTGTGACAAGTGTTGGATGACTACAAAGTGCCTTTTGAGGTGAGATGGAAATTCTTCCAACCTCAAAAGGCATGCACATGAGGTTTACCAAACAACTAGGTAACCTCTAACCTCTAAAAGGTTGCACATTCAGTTAGACAAGATGTTGTCTAACCTCATCAACCTAAGTACACTTAAGCTATAGTGAATAGATAAATTATTCACTCTAACATCCCACTTAAGTGATACTTGGGGTGATCACAAAAGTGCAATAGATACAAAAATATGGGTCACGACAACTAAGCCTGATGAGGTACCCATGTACAACAAAGTCTCTCGCAAATGGAGGAAAGAAGAAAATCCAGTAGGAAAAACTCCTCTCCAAAAGAGAGAATGAGAAGAAAATAAGTCTCCTCAAAGATGTCCTTGAAAGATAAGAACATGGAGAACTTTTGAAGCATGTCGAAGCTATAAACTCTACTAAAGAAGAACTGGTGTCTGCTACCTATAATTGTAAACATCTTGATTTTTTACTACAAATTCTTTTTAATGTGTAAACTAAATTCTATTTTAACTTTCCATTTGTAGTTATCAGTGGATTGGAAAGTCAACAGTTATCAACTTATGAACTCAATAAAGTTTTACTAATTCAAGTTTCTGATTTATACATTATTGTGTATTTGGACTTGAGGAAATGAAGACAAGGGCTGTAAAGCGCAAATTAGATGATAGTGATCATAATGTTGAAACTTCAGTGACAAATTATGAGTGCCTTCGTAGAGAAAAAGTGGCCAAAAATAATGAATATTTAATGAGTCTTGGTTTGAAAAACAGGCAAGTTGTAAATCCACTAAGTAGTATATTATTTGTTTAATATGGTTTAATAAAATTTTATAGGCAAGAGCTTTATGTATATAAGACATAATATGATTTTTTTTGTTTTATAGGTAACAAAAAGAGTGCAAAAAAAACGTGGAGAGAAAACAAAAGGAAAGAAAAGATACAACGCCACCATCTCGTAGAAGCCTACACTTTTGTGGTTCAACAAATGCAATTGGTGAAAACAATAGTTGCATTGATGATCATGAGCAGCCTAATATAACATATGCTAATGTGCAGCCTGATATAGCACATGGTGATGTACAACGTTGTGCTGATCTCTTAGCACAAAGTCTAAGGGAGATTATTGAAAAACATCAGAGCAAAGGAACAACAGGTCTGCAGATGATTTCTTCAAGATTAAAGGATGTGTTTGAAGTGAAATATGCGGAGACCGGTACTGATACAAGGGCATCTTCTTAATTTTCAAAATTTGTGTTAGAAGTTGATTTTTAGGTTCAATATGTCTAGTCAGATGACAAGTTAGAGGTTGAAGGAAGTCTTGTTGCCAAAAGCGACAGGAACATTAATAGTTATTCTTAGTCTTTAGAAAGTCAAATAAGTTGAAGTTGTAGTAGTTGTAAGAATCAGTTACACTAAACAAGCTTGGGAAAACTGTCAGCAAAAATGGAGTTGATTCGATGAGGAAGACGAATGGTTGAGTGATAGAGAATGTGCCCTGAAACGCTCAGCGGTTGTAGCATAGTAGTTAGACGACTGGGTGACAGCATTTTTTTTTGTTGCGACTGATGACAGGTTAAAATTAGAAACTGCATGTTATTGACAGGAGGGAATATGAGGTAAGTATGATGGCGGTTATGCAAAGATTAAACCACAGTTCTTGTTGAAGGAGACTGAATAGAATGGAGGCAGCATTATGGCAGAGGCAAGAAAGAACATACAGTTATGGTAGAGGCAGCCATTATAGAAGGGGAAGAATTGATGTTTGGTAGAGAGAGGCAGAATGTATAGAAGAGAGGAGAGACAGGCCGAACGCACGGAGGGCAGAGGCTGAAATAAAAGAGGAAGTAGGCCAAATAGATAGGAGGTTAATTCAAAAGAATAGTGAAAGACTGAATAAGTTAGTGGGCGATAAGAAGAGGGCCAATTTACCAGAAGGGAGATTGAAGGTTGAATGAAGACCAAAGGCCAAGTACCGATGGCCAAGCATAATGCAGATTCAAGGCTGAGCATAATGCAGATTGAAGGTTGATAAAAGAAAGATGGCTGAGCTGTAGGAGACCGGTGAGTGTAGAAGGAAGAAAGAAGGCTGACATGAAGAGTAAAGGATGAATAAATAGAGGCTGAAAGAAAAGATAAGGAGTCATTGAGGACAAACATGTCGAGAGGAGGGAAAGAATGACTTGAGGCAGGAAGTTCATTGTTTGAAGGTGTTGCTATTCACTATTAGCCCAAACCACCTAGGAATTGTAAAAATTTAAGCCTTGTAATTTGTTCTCATATTATTATATGGTGCCTCGTTATTGATTTGAGTTATTGAGCCATGAGTTAAAATTGAGATCTACTATTGTCTTGGAATATGATTAGTATAGTATTTTAGTTCATGTCATCTTGATGGCATAGTGTGAGTGTTAATTGTAAGCTCCTATAGCATATCTGAAATTGTTTATGATCTACCTTATAATGGTAATCTTTATCTATCATTGTTTTGGTTACTGTCATTTTCAAGACAGAAGGTCTGTAGAAGTGGCTTTAATGTGAAGAGACTAGGTCTTAGTTGATCGATTGCATTGGGTATGTGTGCATACCTTGAGAAGCATGCTATCAAAGTGGTATCAAAGCATAGAAGGTTCTGAGTGCTGAGTAGATCACCGAAGTGAGGCAACTTAGCCAGGAAATCATGAAGCAAAGTATAGATTTTGAAAGAGAGATGGTAGCATTGAGACAAGACTTAAAGTAGTACATGATTGCAAGGTAGAAATGGCTTGAAGAAAGTAGCCAGGAGTACTTTTGGGTATGGCCAATGATAAGGAAAGTGAAGTGGCCTGTAAAGGAGCTTGTTGCGAAGAAAAAAAGGAAGAGAATAGAAGCCTTAGGAGGAAAAGATAAGAGTATGAGAGGATCCCCGAAAGTTTGGGACAACAGAGAGTTGCCTATTGAGAAACATGGACTAGAAGAGGTTGAAGAAGTTCTTATTGAGGAGGACTTGAAGGAAAGGAGAAAAGAAAAAGTGCAGAAAGAAGCACTTAAAGGAAGATGTAATGAAGAGAGGAGAGTGTCCTTGAAGAAGACACTTATAGAGAAATTGTGGTCTCTGGTTTTATTGTCTAATGTGGTCTTTAAGTATGTGTTTGCAGGTATCAAGAATGTGTTGAGGAAGGTCGAGGAAGGGAACTTAAAGATATCAAGTGATGGGTCAAGTATAGCACCCAGAAGAAGAGTTGAAGATGAGAGAAGGTTGATTGTAGCAGTGTGTCAAGAGGAGGTTACAATAGAGGTACCTTGAAAAGTACCTGAGAATGAAGAAGAGTATAAAGCTGAAGATTTCCAGTATGAGGATGAAGATATGAAGGTAGCCCCAACATTTTATGATGCCTTGGAAGAAGTTGCAGATGCAGTACAAGCTGCACAGGTAGAGGAGGAGATGGAAGTCAAAGAAGCGAATGAAGGGAACAATTTGGGGCAGCACGTTATTGGAGGTAAAAATGTTGTTTTTGATTTTGAATATAGAAATGAGAATATGGATGAGAAAGTTTGTCCATATAAAAAAAAATTGGTAGATCATGGATACATAGTTCCATATTGGCAAAAGAAACAAGATGTTGAGGGGCAGCAGTTGAAATATAGGGAGATTATTGTTTTTTATTATGTTTTTGCTAACAAGCAAGTGCAAAGAATGAAAGATGCATAGATGAATAAGTGGCATCCAGATTTGAGGGTGAATTGGCAAGCAAGGCAGCCTACAGAAGGCATTGCAAGGCAAAAGGCAAGACAACTAAGTCCAGCAATAAAGTATGGATAGCAAAGAGTATGGCAATAGAGAAGATAAGGGGAGCTATGATAAATGATGTTGATAAAAGAGTGGAGGTTGAAAGGAAAGATGGTGGTAAAGAGAATGTAGAGGAGACCAAGCCCCATGAACTTGGAAGCATGGTGAATTCAATAGAAGATGGCAAGAAAGATAATAGCCATGAGTGTGCACTTGAGTTGCGACAAGAGAAATGAGATGTATGTAAGGTAAGGGAGAAACAATTTGATTGTGTTTATGAGGATTCTTTTGAGGCTTTGAATGAATTTTATAAAGAAGGTAACTAGGTTGATGAGTTGAATAGTGATTGGGAGATGAATGAGTATGAGGTGGAGATGTGGAGGATTGTGGATGAGAAAGATGTAAGGAGGAGAAAATATCAAAAGAAGAAAGTAAGTAGGCAAAGGCGAATTGGAAAATTTGAAATGAACATAGGTGAGTGTGACAGGAAAGAGGAAAAGTTGATTGGAGGAGCTGAACATAAAAAGAGGACAGCGATAGCATGTGGGGGAAAGCGTGAAAGTGTTGATTTAAAAAAGAGAGTAGCCACAGATGAAGAGGGTAATGATGGAGTAGTAATGACCCAGGAAGAAGAAGGCAAATGGAAGAATGATGAAGATGATGCAGAAATAGAATTAGAAGGAGGAACAACAAGAGAAAACACAGAAGAGGATTTATGGGCAAAGTATGCAGCCATCAAAAAGGAGTGGAATGATAAGCTTAGATGAATACAAACGAGTGAAACAATGGCCAATGTGTAGATGGAAGTTATGGATCAAGGGATTGTTGCTGAGAAAGAGACATATTTAGCAAAAGGTTTTGTGTGTGGGGGTGTAAATAATGAAGCTGATAATGGTTTAGTGTTGTAGCAATTGGACTTGGAGGATGATGATTGATTGAAAAACATATTAAGTGAGGTGGTAGGAAGTGCAAATGTGATGAAGTGTGCAACTGAAATAGGGGTTGTTATGTAGATGTATGGGATGAGTAAACTAGCACACATCAAAATCTTTGAGGACTGGTTGTACAAGAATAGAAGGAGAAAGATGAATGGGGGAATTGATGTCAGGAGTGAAGAGTTGAATAATCAACCATAGTATTGGAGAACTATGACAATAGTAGCATTAAGATGCTAGAAGAAGTGGAAGAAAAAGATTTAAAATAAGTTTGTAGAATCACCACATGTGCCGGAGCACATGATTTCTATCCCCTTGGAAGTCTGATGCAAGGGTATCTTCTTAATTTTCAAAATTTGTGTTAGAAGCTGATTTTTAGGTTTGATATGTCTGGTCAGATGATAGGTTAGAGGTTGAAGGAAGTTCCTGTCACCAAAAGTGACAGGAACATTAATAGTTATTCTTAGTCTTTAGAGAGTTGAATAAGTTGAAGTTGTAGTAGTTGTAAGAATTAGTTACACTGAACAAGCTTGGGAAAACTGTCAGCAAAAATGGAGTTGATTCGATGAGGAAGATGAATGATCGAGTGATAGAGAATGTGGCTTGAAACGCTCAGCAATTGTAGCATTGCAGTTGGACAACTAATTGATAGCATTTTTTTTGTTACAACTAATGACATGTTAAAATTAGAAACTGCATGTTACTGACAAGAGGGAATATGAGGTAAGTATGATGGCGGTTGGATGGCAGTTATGCAAAGACTAAACCATAGTTCTTGTTGAAGGAGACTGAATAGAATGGAGGCAATGTTACGGTAGAGGCAAGAAAGATCAGGCCGTTATGGCAGAGGCAACCATTATAGAAGGGGAATAATTGATGTTTGGTAGAGAGAGCTGAAATGAATAGAAGAGAGGAGAAGCAAGCTAAACACATGGAGGGTAGAGGGCGAAATAAAAGAGGAAGTAGGCCGAATAGATAGGAGGTTAATTCGAAAGAATAGTGAAAGGCCAAATAAGTTAGTGGCCGATAAGAAGAAGGTCGATTTACAAGAAGGGAGATTGAAGGTCAAATGAAGACCAAAGGCCAAGTATAATACAGATTGAAGGCCAATAAAAGAAAGATGACCGAACTATAGGAGACCAGTGAGTGTAGAAGCAAGAAAGAAGGCCGACATGAAGAGTAAAGGATGAATAAATAGAGGCTGAAAGAAAAGATAAGTAGTCGTTGAGGACATACATGTCAAGAGGAGGGCAAGAATGACTTGAGGTAGGAAGTTCATTGTTTGAAGGTGACTGATATTCACTATTAGCCTGAACCACCTAGGCATTGTAAGAATTTAAGCCTTGTAATCTGTTCTCATATTATTGTGTGGTGCCTCGTTATTGATTTGAGTTATTGAGTTGTGAGTTAAAATTGAGATCTATTATCTTGGAATATGATTAGTATAGTATTTTAGTTCCTATAGTCTTGATGACATAGTGTGACTATTAATTGTAAGCTCCTATAGCATATCTGAAATTATTTATGATCTACCTTATAATGGTAATCTTTATTTGTCGTTGTCTTGGTTACTGTCATTTTCAAGATAGAAGGTCTGGAGAAGTGGGTTTAATGTGAAGAGACTAGGTCTTAGTTGATGGATTGCATTGGGTATGTGTGCATGCCTTGAGAAGCGTGCTATTAGGTACTCATGGTCTACCTACTCATGCCACACTTGATGTAGATAAGAAGCATGAAGTTCTGGTTAATGAAAGTCATGAAGAGAGACCGCCTGCATCTGGTGTGACTTAGAGTGTACCTATTGCATCTAGAACTTTTGATGGAAGTAGTGGATCAGCCAAAAATATTGGTAGTGGTTTAATAGAAGATGTGGATGCTTTTGTCAAAAGACAAAGATTGAGTCAAGATTTGTACATATCTACAAAGAGGAATGTAAAAGAAAGAAAATTAGAAGGTAAGAAGCCATTCTTGCTTGAGGTATCGAGAGATGGTGAGCCCATTGGGCCAAATGCTATAGAGTGGGCCTCCGAGCTGGGTGTAAGATGTAGGGCCCATTTAGATATTTGCAAATCAAATTTTGTAGAGCAAGATCCATGAATTGTGGAAAATGTTATACAAAAAATAGAAAATGCTTTTGAGTCTACTGGTGGACAAATCTCTAGAAAATAGTACAAGCAAAGAATGAGAATTTTGAGGAACAATTTTAGATACAATTACAGAAAAACAATCATGGAGGGAAAAGAGAGGTTAGACTCCGCTCTATCTCCCATACAATGGGAGGCATTGAAAGAAAGTATGTATTCTGAAGAATATTTGGCAAAGAGTAACAGAGGCAAGAGAATAAGAGATAATATGAGGGCTAGATATACATTTGGCTGAGGCAGCTTGCAGGCCAAAATGGACAAATTTGGAGTAAGTGTATGGCTTTTAGGGGGTAAGTGCAAGAAGATGAGTTCACTGTTTGGCCAAAAAGTGGAAGTGTTTTTCTTGTTTTTCAAATTTTGTCGTACCTGGAGTGACAATTTGAAGCACTTGTACATAAAATATTAAGATGATGTAAAAATAAAAAATGTAGGATTTTGTTTCTAGTTTTTAAATATGTAATTTTTTCTAATACCCAGATGATGCAAGTTGGTTTTTTATTGGATGTACAAAAAGTGGCTTTTTAAAAGTCCCCTATTTTTTGCAAAAGCATGCATGTGTACGACCAACATAATTTGACCTAAATTAATGTATTTTTCTAATTCCTTTTGTAGAAAGATTCTTAGGATGTTGAATTTTGGTCAGGATATTTTTTTTATTATTTTTTAATAAATATTTTTTTAATTAATTTTTTAATGGCCTTAATTAGTGTTTTTTAAAACCCCTCGTGTACGACCAACATAATTTGAGATAAACTAATCAATTCACTAATTTTTTTTCATCATGTAGAGAATGATGTCTAGTTTGGTTAGACATAATTTCTTTTAAGAAACTTTCAAAACCAAAAGTTATTGAAAGAAAGTAACCCATGTTATTTCAAATTTATGAGTTAGTTAGTCTGGAAAATAAATAATAAAAATTATGTTGAATAGTAAAAAAATTACATATTTGAAAACTAGACTTTGAGATCTATAATGAGTTTTAATTTTGTTAAAATATTCTGAAAAAAAAGTAGTCAGCCATAGTGGTGAAACTAGTTTTTTCTCTTGCTATTTTCATGGTCTCCTAATTGCAGGCTCAAAGTTAAGGCTTGGGTTTCCAAGCCTAAAACCAATGCAAATTGGCGGGTTTCAAATTTCAAAATTTTAGAAACGGGTGCCCCTTATAAACGGGTACAGGTGTTTTAAAAATAACAAGTACCCATTTCTAGAAAATTAAAAAAACAGCCATAGGCAAGTAAAAAAAAAACTTTTTGAACCCGTTTTCAAAAAGTTATTTTTTTTACTTGCCTATGGCTATTTTTTTTATTTTTTAGAAAATGAGTACCCGTTTCATAATGGGTACCCATTTCATTTGCGGAAGACTTTCGCGAAATGTATACACAACTTCTTGCTTTAACCCTTGGTTCAATTTACATTGTGTTATTTATTTCAATTTTTTATTGAACTGACTATATATTGAAATTGACATTGTATTTTAGGTGGAAAACAATAATAGAGAAGTAGGTGCAGAAGATATTGTCAATTATATGGCAACACTAGATCCTAGTAAATCTAAGAGTAGGATGAAGTGGAAATCTAGTTTATCGACAACAATTTTGCAGCCATCTGTTACATGCCCAATAGGATCATCTTCTCCATATCATGTCGACTCAAATGAACAGTACCAACAAGTAGTGAATTGCATATACAGTCTCAGTCAGCAAGTTTCGCAATTGGTTGCCTCCATTAACCCTATAGTTTCTGCATGGAATGAGCATAAATCCACGGATTTAGATGATGTAAGAGGATCTATTGATCTCATTTCTTCTTGTTTGGCAATTCTATATATAAATGCCTCTTAATATGTAGATTATTGAAATATGAGCTTAGGAGAATCCAACCCAGTTTCTTTATTGTTGAAGTGATGCAAAAAATATTCTTTTGGACAAATTTATAGCTTGCATTCTTTACTTGACTATTGAATGCTTTGTATATTTTTTTGCATGATGGTTAAACCACATGCAGAGAAATTTTATCAAAGCACCAGGAAAATGAAAATGCCTTCATGATGTCAATAGAGTTGTCGATATTAATAGTGATAATGATGAACTGTATAAGAATGTGCAGCATAGTCATCATAGTTATGCTGAAATTGAGGTAATATAATAGTTGTCAGTTATCTGTCCCAATGTTTTGTCATTCTTCATGCTTAAAATGTTCTTTTGAACAAAAAATTATAGGTTTTGCATTCTTTAAGTTGTAAGTTAATCTGTCCCAATGTTTTGTCATTAATTCTTCATGCTTAAAATGTTCTTTTGGACAAAAATTTATAGCTTTTGCATTTTTTACTTGACTTATATTAATTTTTGCATGATGATTAAACCACATGTAGAGCAATTATATGAAAGCAAAACGAAAAGAAAAAGGCCCTGTCAATAGAGCTCTCTGCAAAACTGTACAACTTCATGTCAATGTTGATAGTGATAATTATGATGATGAATTCGATGAGCATACACATGATATTCATAGTAGTAGTCGTGTTGAACTCGAGGTGAGTGCTATGAAACCACATATGAAACCACATGCAAGTAAGTACTATTCAAGTAAGTAATGGTTAATTTATTATGTAAATAAGGGTAATCATTACCTATTTGATAGAAGCTGGTTAGAATAGTAGTGGTGTAATTAGCTAGTATACATAGATTATGGAAATAAGGGAGAACATAGAACTTACATATGGAAGCTTAGAGCTTAGTTATAATAGAGTGCATACATAGATTTTGACAATGCATTAGTGCATTGTGTTCGGGGATGTCATGGTCCTCAGTTGGGGGGGCTTTATTGCCAATCCATGTTTCTTTTTGGAGTACTCGTACAGTCTAGCAGTATTTTAGTTTTGCCCTCCATTTGTTTGTACCTTGCAATGGGTTAGTTTTTTTTTTCAGAGTAAAAAGTTGCTTCTTTTTTATTCAACAGAATAAAAGAAAAGCACATACAAAAATTGATTTGTTCCAAGACATAAGACATTACATACAACTATCAAAAACAATATAATGTGTGTTTTATATCTCAATATAATGTGTATTTTTTATTTATTTTTGCAGACATTTAATATTGTTAAACTCCAAGAAGGGGATAAAGTTGGGGCGTTGAATCCATTTGATAGTGTTGTTGTGGGCATTGGGCGGATTCACTCACTATCTATTGTACATGGAGTTGAATTGAAAGGAACAAGAGATGCAAATGTAAATATTTTAAAGGTCACAAGTAACATACCCCTTCCTTATGAAGACAAAATAGATGGAGTTGTCCGTCTGAAAGAGAAAGAAGGGACCTTCACACGGTGGCCACTAAAATATTTGACATAATTGATGTTTATCATGTACTAGCTATTAGACATCTTGGCCCACTGCTTTATGCAATAGTTTGAATGTGTTGCTTAGGGATCTTAGTGTTTTTTGTCTATTTTGGAGCTATATAGGCAAAAAAGGCATCGTAACTCAGTTTTCTCAGTCACATCACTAAGAAACACACTTTGTAACACATTTTTCAAAGCAAAGACACATATTTAAGTCTTATGGGTATTTTGGACCTGATTTTATGTTGCTTTTCCTCCCTAAACATTCAACATCACTACCTTATATGCCTTTATGAAAAGATTCTAGGGTTATTGTTGGCTGCATTGAAGGAGAGAGCTTCATATATGGGACACGATCAACACTCAGTCATGAAGACTCAAGGAGCATAAATGAGAGAGCTTCATAAAGGAGAGAGCTTCATATATGAGATGTCATGAAGACTCAAGGAGCATAAATGATAGTGAGCAAGAGATAAAGTACACAGTTGATGCCATAGACAAAGTGAGATGAGTCTTAAGTTTCTGTGATCAAGGGTGGTGTGTTAGTTTTTGAGAAAGGAAGGGCAGTTGGCAATGCACAAAGATCAACGAGGAAGATTACAGTCATAAGGTGATGATGTTAGCATTTCATCAAGACTTTGGAAGCAACCAATGGAAAAATTTATAGAAGTATTAAATAGAAAAAAGGACAGCCACTAATAATGCTATTATTACAAGGCATATATTCTACATGGCAATATAGTTGCAGGAATATGACAGTTTCATAAACCTATGATAGTCTACAAATGAAAGTCTAAATTCTATAAACTTATGGGTGATTGTTCTATAATAGAGAGATAATGAGTGCATAGAGGTAAGATGTCCATGGTGAGTGGCAATGGTCAATGGTTCCCAGGGATACATGCATATTAAGCATGGTTCAGTGGCATGAGCATATGAACAAAGGACTGCAGTGTTAGCATTAAAAGGCAAGCATATGAAAGTTGCAAGGCAATCATCTAGAAAGCAAGTATGCATAGTTCAATCACCACAATGAGTGAAGACCAAGGACATGAAGAGAACTTGTGTCTCAAATTACTACTTGAACCTCTTAGTTGAACCTATGCATTGAACCTCTTCGTTGAACTTATTCTTTGAACCATCGCTGTGACAAAGTACTATCGGTAGGACCGTGTTGAAGACCATTGGCATCGGTGAGACAAGGGCCGTCGGAATAAGCATCGAAGGTTTGTCTGATGCTGAGTGTCACCCCGATGGAAGCATTCAACCGTCGGCAAGACAAGGCCTATCGGCCAAACTTTGTGGAGTTACTTCGACAGGAGTAGTCACTCCGACGAAGGTTACGGGTTGGTCGTCGGCGAGACAAGGCCTATCGGCCAAGCTATGTGGAGTTACTTCGACAGGAGTAGTCACTCCGATGGCGTATGTCTATCGGCAAGAGAATACCCGTCGGCATAGCCTAAAGGTGTTGGGCCGATGTACTGCGGACATCCCGATGGAAGTTTTATTGGTATCGGTGAGACAAACCACTGTCGGAGCGAGGGCTAGATCTTTTGCCGATGGAGAGTGTCATACCGATGGTAACCTTGGTGATCGGGGAGACAATGCTCATCGGTGGGAGGTAAAGTCTGAGGGCCGATGGGAGTTGTTATGCCGATGGACTTGGAGGCTTGGTATTGTCGGCAACAAAATTGCCGACAATACTCTTTCGTCTGTTGGCGGTTATAAACTGCAAAGTCCTTTGCAACTTGGTACATGTGGGACTAAACGCCTCACTGAAATGTGAACCGTTGCGGCGGTTAGATGGCAGCGACGTATGAAGAATTTGTTCTATCAGTTAGAGCAGAAGTGTGTAACGACTCTTGTTCTTGCAGACTGGAAATAGAATGACAAGTCTACAGGTGTCGTTGGTATGATTATGATGAGACTTGAATAAAGGTTCGTTCTGTAAATGTACAGAAGAGTGAACTGTGTATGAAGTCGAGAATCAAACACCAGAGCAAGAAGCTAAGTTCTTTATTGTAACTGTATATCTTACTGTAATAAAGATTGTTTTCTTGTGGTGGTGGGTTTTTTACCCGTAAGGGTTTTCCCACGTAATTCTGTGTGTCTGTGTTCTAAATATTGTCTATTTTGGTTTCTCTCATGTACTTATCTGTGTTATTTAGTTTTTAAAAGTGACTTGTCTGCATCGTCCCCTTGGAATTAACATTAGGGAAGCTGTCTTCCGCACCTGTGCTTTCCTTACAAGTGGTATCAGAGCCTGGCCCGTTGTGTTATCCTTGTCGGTAGTTTGGGTTTTTTGTGTTAATTCTGTTGTGTGGGAGTTCTGTAGAGAGTTATTTTTAAATTAAATAGAGATGGCAAGTACATCAGACAAAATAGACATTGAGAAATTCAATGGCACAAACTTTGAGTTGTGGAAACTTAAAGTTGAAGACATGTTAGTCTATAGAGATCTTTGGGTTGCTGTGTCTGGAGTTCAACCTACAGGCATGAAGCAAGAAGATTGGGATCTGATATGCAGAAAAGCCAAAGGACTGATAAGACTGAGTTTATCTGACTCTGTTCTATTGAACATCCATGAGGAGAAGTCTGCAAGTGATTTGTGGAAAAAGTTGAATAATATTTATCAGGGCAAGTCCTTGGTAAATAAACTTTTCCTCAGAAAGAAATTGTATTCTCTGAAGATGGATGAAGGTGCATCTGTAGCAGAACATCTGAGTGCATTCAATACGATTGTTGCTCAGCTGACATCTATAGGTGTAAAAATAGAAGAGGAAGATCGCTGTATGCTTCTGTTATGTTCCTTACCTGACTCGTGGGACCATCTGGTGATGGCTATTGGAAGTACAACAACTAAGTTTTCTTAGGAAACTGTTGTTGCCTCTTTGTTGTCTAAAGAGATGCGGAGGAAATCTTCTGGAATGGCCAAAGAGGCTCTTTCAGTTCGTGGTAGATCAAAGGAAAGAGGCAAGAAGAAGGACAAGAAGTCTAAGTCCAAATCAGAGGGGAAATCAAAATCTCCTGGCAAGAAGTCCAAGGTGAAGTGCTGGAATTGTGGGCAGAAAGGTCATGTCAAGAAAGACTACAAAGAGGAGAAAAAGAAGAAGAAGAACTTCTCTGACTCTGAGTCTTCACACAGTGATGCTGATGCTTTCATTGCTGCTCTGGCAACACCTGCCTTTGAAGATGTTTGGCTGATTGATTCAGGAGCATCTTTTCATATGACATCTCATAGAGAGTGGTTCACGAAGTATGAACCCTATGCTGGTGGCAAGGTGTTCCTGGCTAGTGATTCAACGCTGGAAATTGTTGGCTGAGGTCGAGTCAGAATCCAGTTCCCGGATGGCAGAATAAAGGGAATGAATGGAGTTCTTCATATACCAGGTCTGGCTCGAAATTTACTTTCTGTTAGTAAGCTTAATGATGTTGGAGTGCAAGTTACCTTTGTGAATGGTGGCTGTAAGATGACTAGAGGTTCTATTGTTCTGGCAAAAGGTGAACGCATTGGAACTCTGTATAGGTTAGATGCTAAACCAGTGTGCTGTAATAATGTCTCTGCAAAATCTGAAAAAGCTACTATTGTAACACATGACGTAAATTCTATGGAAGTTAAACTTCCTGCAGAGAAAACAATGCTTTGGCATCATAGACTTGGTCACATAGGTGAGAAAGGTTTAAAAACCTTGAAAAACAAAAATCTGGTAGATGGGCTGATTGATTGTAATCTGGAGTTCGATTTCTGCGAACATTGTATATATGGAAAGCAAAACCGTGTTTCATTTTACTCTAGTTCTCATAAATCTTCTGGTGTTCTGGACTATGTGCATTCTGATGTTTTTGGTCCAGTTGATGTTCCTTCTTTATCTAAGTCAAGATACTACGTATCGTTTATTGATGATTATTCGAGAAGAGCATTTGTATATTTTTTGAAAAATAAATCAGAAGTGTACAGTCGATTTAAAGAATTTAAAACTCTTGTGGAAAATCAGACTGGTAGAAAACTAAAATGCTTGAGAACAGATAACGGTGGTGAATATTGCAATGCGGATTTTGATAAGTATTGTGTAGACCATGGAATTAAAAGGCATAAAACTACACCTTATACTCCACAACAGAATGGAGTTGCTGAAAGGTTAAATCGATCGTTGATGGAGAAAGCAAGAAGTATGTTGAGTTATGCTGGTCTTGAACAGAAGTTCTGGGCTGAGGCAGTTGCTACAGCTTGTTACTTGCTGAATCGTTCTCCTACATCAACATTGGTTGATAAGACACCTATGGAAGCATGGTCTGGTAAGAAGCCCTCTCTAAGACATATTCGAGTCTTTGGCTGTGAGGCATATGCTCATATTCCTGAAGTTAAAAGATCTTAGTTGGATAACAAGGCAGTTAAATGTATCTTTGTTGGCTATGGAGTCGGTATTAAAGGATACAAGCTTTGGAATCCTGAAACTGAAAAGGTAATCTACAGCAGGAATGTAATTTTCAGAGAGCTGAAACCATTGGTTGTTGATCCTCAGCCAGAAAAGACAGAAGAAAAGAAAGAAAAGAGTGTTGTGAATGTTCCTCTGACCCCTGTAAAAGAGGAACAATAAGCACCAAGTGTAGATGATTCAGATGAGAGTTCAAGTAGCTCCGAAGATTCTAATCCAGAGCAAGAACCTGAACCTGCACCTCAACCTTTGAGGAGATCTACACGTGAAAGAAGACAACCAGATAGGTATGGATTTTCAGTACTTGATTCAACTTGTGCCTATGCTTTACTTACTGATACTGATGAACCTAGGACTGTGAAAGAAGCTATTAGTGTACCTGATTCAGATTCTTGGTTGGAAGCCATGCATAGTGAAATGACATCATTGGAGAAGAATGGAACCTAGGATCTGGTGCCCTTGCTTGAAGGAAGAAAACCTGTAGGCTGTAAGTGGGTATTTAAGAAGAAATATGGTCCAGATGGTAGTATTGAGAAGTACAAGGCAAGACTGGTTGCTAAGGGGTATTCCCAAAAGGAAGGTATTGATTATGGAGAAATTTTTTCTCCTGTAGCTAAGCTGACATCCATTAGATTTCTGTTGTCACTTGCAGCAGCATATGATTTTGAAATTGAGCAGATGGATGTGACAACAGCGTTTCTTCATGGAGACCTTGAAGAAGAAATTTATATGTCTCAGCCAGAGCATTTTGTGGAAAAAGGTAAAGAACATCTGGTATGTAAACTTAAAAAGTCTCTTTATGGTTTGAAACAGTCTCCCAGAATGTGGTATCAAAAGTTTGATACGTATGTTTTATCCTTGGGGTATGTGAGATCTAAATCTGATCATTGTGTCTATTATAAAACTGAAGGTGACCAGATTCTTATAATTGCACTATATGTGGATGACATGTTGTTCATTGGCAATGGTAAGGGGATGATCTCAGAATTAAAATCTCAGTTGTCCTTGAAATTTGAAATGAAAAATCTGGGGGCAGCAAAGTACATTCTGGGAATGGAGATCAAAAGGGACAGATCTAAGAGAAAAATTTGGCTCAGCCAGAGGAAGTATATTACCAATGTTCTTGATAAGTTTCATATGTCTGATTCTAAACAGTTAGTTGTTCCAGTTTTGCAGGGAACAAAATTATCTGTTGAAGATTGTCCATAATCTTCAAATGAAATTGATGACATGAAGAGAGTACCTTATGCAAGTGCTGTTGGCAGTTTAATGTATGCAATGGTCTGTACCAGACCAGACATTGCCCAAGCAGTGGGAGTTTTGAGCTGGTTTATGGCGAATCCAGGCAGGTCACATTGGGATGCTGTGAAAAGAGTTATGAGGTATTTGAAGGGAACTTCTGACTATGCTATTTGTTATCATGGAAACTCAGAAGGGTCTAAGAGATCTATCAGTATTCAGGGATATGTTGATTCTGATTGGGCAGGGGACATTGACAGTCGTAGATCCACCAGTGGATACATGTTCACGTTACATGGTGGTGCTATCAGTTGGATGAGCAAGCGACAGGCTGTAGTCGCTTTGTCCACAACAGAGACAGAGTACATGGCAGCCACTCGTGCATGCCAAGAAGCTGTTTGGTTGAAGAGATTGTGTTCTGATGTTGGTTTTAATACAGGGCAAATACAAATTCATTGTGACAGTCAAAGTGCCATATGTTTGGCAAAGAATCCTACATTTCATGCTAGGACAAAACATATTGATGTCCAATATCACTTTGTTCGTGATATGGTGGAAGACAGGAAGGTGAAGCTGGAAAAAGTTGACACTTTGGAAAATGTTGCTGATGCCTTAACTAAACCAGTGAACACAGCCAAGTTCAAATGGTGCTCAGATGAAATGGGTCTTCGGGCCCATAGTTCTCAATAATCGAATGAGGACTAAGAGGTAGCAGTAATGTCTTCGACAAGTGGGAGATTGAAGAGAACTTGTGTCTCAAATTACTACTTGAACCTCTTAGTTGAACCTATGCATTGAACCTCTTCGTTGAACTTATTCTTTGAACCATCGCTGTGACGAAGTACTAACGGCAGGACCGTGTTGAAGACCATTGGCATCGGTGAGACAAGGGCCGTCAGAATAAGCATCGAAGGTTTGTCCGATGCCGAGTGTCACCCCGATGGAAGCATTCAACCGTCGGCAAGACAAGGCCTATCGGCCAAACTTTGTGGAGTTACTCCAACAGGAGTAGTCACTCCGACGAAGGTTACGGGTTGGTCGTCGGCGAGACAAGGCCTATTGGCCAAGCTATGTGGAGTTACTCCGACAGGAGTAGTCACTCCGATGGCGTATGTCTATCGGCAAGAGAATACCCGTTGGCATAGCCTAAAGGTGTTGGGCCGATGTACTGCGGACATCCCGATGGAAGTTTTATTGGTATCGGTGAGACAAACCACTGTCGGAGCGAGGGCTAGATCTTTTGCCGATGGAGAGTGTCATACCGATGGTAACCTTGGTGATCGGGGAGACAATGCTCATCGGTGGGAGGTAAAGTCTGAGGGCCGATGGGAGTTGTTATGCCGATGGACTTGGAGGCTTGGTATTGTCGGCAACAAAATTGCCGACAATACTCTTTCGTCTGTTGGCGGTTATAAACTGCAAAGTCCTTTGCAACTTGGTACATGTGGGACTAAACGCCTCACTGAAATGTGAACCGTTGCGGCAGTTAGATGGCAGCGACGTATGAGGAATTTGTTCTATCAGTTAGAGCAGAAGTGTGTAACGACTCTTGTTCTTACAGACTGGAAATAGAATGACAAGTCTACAGGTGTCGTTGGTATGATTATGATGAGACTTGAATAAAGGTTCGTTCTGTAAATGTACAGAAGAGTGAACTGTGTATGAAGTCGAGAATCAAACACCAGAGCAAGAAGCTGAGTTCTTTATTGTAACTGTAATAAAGATTGTTTTCTTGTGGTGGTGGGTTTTTTACCCGTAAGGGTTTTCCCACGTAATTCTGTGTGTCTGTGTTCTAAATATTGTCTATTTTGGTTTCTCTCATGTACTTATCTGTGTTATTTAGTTTTTAAAAGTGACTTGTCTGCATCGTCCCATTGGAATTAACATTAGGGAAGCTGTCTTCCGCACCTGTGCTTTCCTTACAGGACACTAAATATGACCACCTACCAAGTGTCCAATGTAATAGAGGCAGGGTAAGTGAACAGTTTAGACTCAAAAAGAGGCTTTTGAAGATGCATTAATGAAGGAAGAATCTAATTCTATTCCCTAAGAGGACCTGATATCTTCAAACTCAATAAAAACATGTCCCATAAGTAGTGCTGATGACAGTACAAGACATAAGAATACAGTGATGTTTCATTAAGGAAGCCTGATCTAGTCCATATTTCACATTATGAATATCCTATCATAGACCTGACTACATATGGCAGTGCATTTCCTTTGGTTGCAGTCAAGAAGGATAAGTGCTAGACTAATGGGGTGGATTAGATGACCTGTGGCAGCAGTTAGGCTGGTTGAGAATCAGTTACTGATAGTTCATTTTTTGGCAAAGCATTATAAACTTGGAGAAGTTTCTTTCTTGTCATTTTTGTGCATTGTAACTCAATTTTTCAGTCTTGTGATTGAAAATAAACATTGTAATTTACTCTATTTCTAAGCATTTTTCAAGCAAGATAGATATTTCAGACTTGTGTAAGCTGTAAGAACACCTTTCTTTTAATAAAGTTCAACAATTTTGCCTTCTCAATGACTGTCTTTATATTGTGTGGAATTGATGATTGATCTGTATTTATGTGTTTTATGTTTAAATCCTCAAATATCAGTCAATTAAAATGACTAAATATACTACTAATTGACGTCAATTAATAGTTAAATTGACTAAATATACTACCAATTGACAGAAATCAGTGAACAGTGAATAAATATGACTAAATATACTACCAATTGATAGAAATCAGTGAACAATGAATAAATATGATTAAATATACTACCAATTGACAGAAATCAGTGAACAATGAATAAATATGACTAAATATATGACCAGTGTTAAATCAGTGAATAAAAATAACTAAATATACTACCAAATTGATCAAAATAATGATTAAAATTAATGACTAAATACACTACCAATGGATAGAAATCAGTGAATAAAAATGACTAAATAAGTGACCAGTTAAGAAGAATCAATGACTAAATTAACAACTAAATATATCAGTGAACAAAAAATGACTAAATAAGTGACTAGATTACAACAATCAATGACTAAATCAACAACTAAATATACTATCAAATCGATCAATCAAAACAACCCATAAATGACTAAAAATGGTTTAGCCATCAATTTGGTCACACTATAAATGACTGGCAATAAACTACTAATGGTCACATGACCATGTTTGGTCATTTATAAGTAGTTTTCAGTAGTTTTTTTAGACATATATTGTTTTCTTTCTACTAGTGTTTTAACCTAATTTGTAATGCTCCCTTGTAAACAATTGTTTTCGAAATCAAGGATTTTCAAAGTCCTACATTTTCTAAGGGCTGATGGAATATTCCTTGAAATGCACAGTCTCCTAGTTTCAATGTCTCAAGAGAACATAGAAAGTTTTATTGTAGGGTGTGATAGTGTTGTGTAGATATTGTTGCAGTGTTTCTCTTCTTCTAAAGTAGATGATTCTCAAAAGATAGAGAGGGAATTTGTGAAGATATAACTCGATATGGATTGATGTCCAATAATTTAGGTCTTTTAGAGTTTAGGAGTTTGGGAAGGTTGAATTCAAGAACTCATGAATTCAACATGATGGAACTTGGGAATTATACTTTCAGGAGGAGGATGAGATAAATTGATGAAGTACCTCCATAGTTTTGCAACAATGAAGAAGAGAAGATGCATACAAGAAGTTTTCATTATGTTTTCTTTGGAAACTAATTTTTAAATATTATAGTGGTGTATGTTGGAATACAAATACATGTAATAGTCTATATTATATAGGGATTTGCTAGGTATAATAGAGAATTTGTTTCTTCATTAAAGGGGAGTTTTAGAGTTAACGAATAGATGACTATGCATGTATCTGGTAGTTTGTTAGAGAGTGATGGTGTTAGATTTAGTTTGATAGTTAGGTGGTTGTGTTAACTTTAGTTTGACAGTTAGGTGGCTTAACTAGATCTAGGTTTGTAGGAATTCATTAATCCTCTTAGAGGCTATATAAAGCATATAATCTTCATTTGTATATATAAAAAGATAGATATGCTTTTTCTTCATTTGTGTAGTTTATTCATTTCTCTTGTTATTTTAAAACAACAAGTGGAAGATTTGTTGGATGTGTATTGCATACTTTGCATTTTCGACATCTTTCCATATTTGGTGTGACCTGAGGGTACATTTTAACTATGGAATATGAGGGGTCATGTTGAAAAATTGTGGGCCATTATAGGTTGTTTTTTGGCTCATTGTCTTGTAGTATCACTCAGTAGGTTTGCCCATAAAACACTTAAATATAAATTAGGACCAAGCACAATTGAGAAATACTAAATTGTATTGAGAACAATTGAGTTAATAGAGTAAATGAGTGATGCATTTTTTTAGGTCTTTTTAAAAGGTTTCCCAAAGAAAATAATGGTGTTATATTGTAAGTGTGCCATTGCTTTCTTTCTATTGACTTTATGATCCTATTAACATTATTGAACTCTTAAACTTATTTACCAATATTATTATTAAACACATATGACTCAATTTTTACCAATTCTTGTGTTTGGAAACTTTTAACATTAATATTTCTAGGAGAAAGTAGAAAGAATGAGAAAGAAAGTATTATTACACAAAAATAATAAAAATAAATATCTACTAACTTCCTTTGAAATCTAATATTGCCACTAGATAATGGCACTACAAAAAAGGATATATGCTTAAAATAAATCATCATTCAATCCCACATGAAAATATTACTAAACCTCAAATTATAAAACACAAATACTTGAACAATTCCACACAATATGCATCATAGTTTTTATTGTACATTGCACAATAAGTATCACCCCACATGTGTTTCGCACTCTACAACATGAAAATATGACAGTTGATGTTGCATAATTAGCTTACTGATAAAAAATAGAACACAAATGATTCTACCTTGTAGAATATAGTTGCTCTCTCAATATTTGAAATAGAGCAATAATAATGTCATCCATGAATTTGAAGCACATGACATTCCATGTTCTGTTGAGCCATAACATTCCTATTACAATTGAAAAGCTAATTACATAGCCCATTGCCAATCTGATATCCCACCATATATCATCATCTGAATCTTCATTATTCTCTTGGTGTGCCTTTGGAGAATCAAGAGGGCTACTTAAGTATGACACATAGATTTGTAGGCCACATAGGCATAAATTGTTGGAGAAGTATGTAGAATCAAATGTCATCATTTGTCCTCCTTGTGGTATCATCCCTGATAGGTTATTGTAGGATAGATCAAAGTAACTTAAGGATGTGAGTAGTTGTAGCTCAGTAGGAATAGCCCCAAATAGTTTATTTTGTGAAAGATCCAGTGATTGTAGCATTGTCATCTCTCCAATAGATTTAGGAATCTCACCACTGAAATGATTTCTTGAAATGTTGAGAATAATCAAACCTTTGAGGGATCCAATATTCCAAGGAACATTACCTAATAGATTATTGTTGGAGAGGTCAAGACATTTAACTAATCTCAAAATTTTCATAAACTCCATATCTTGTCCTTTATTCTTAATTGTTATTTCATCCATATAAGAATATCCTTCCATTGAATTAAATAAATGAATACCATATATCTGCTGTTCAAGGATATCTGTGTTTTCTAATTGATTTGTCATTGCATTCAATTTCATAAAGTCTTTTGGAATAACTCCTAAAAAATTGTTGTTTGACATATCTAAAATTTGAAGATTATGCAGTTTCGCTAATTGCAATGGAATTTTACTCTTAAATTTATTATTTTTCAATATTAAAATTTGGAGACTATGCAAGCTTTTAACCCAATTTGCAATGCTTCCTTGTAAATTATTGTTCCTCAAACCAAGGACTTTCAGATCTGTACAATTTTGAAGTGATGATGGAATATGCCCTTCAAGTGCATTGTCTCCTAATTTCAATGCCTTGGGATACTTCATTGTCTCAAATATATTTGGTATCATCCCTTTTAAATTATTCTTCTTTAGATTTAAAGTAGACAACAAGAAGCACTTCTTTAGACTTTGGGGAATCCTACCACTCAACCTATTATTTGACAAGTCTAAAATACGCAAACTCTCCAATTTAAAAATAGAATTTGAAATTAATCCATCAAATAAGTTATATGACAGATCTACAAAACAAAGGGATGTGAGTTCCCAAAACCAATTTGGAATAAAGCCACTAAGAGAGTTGTTTGACAAATACAAGTATTCAATCTTGTATTGAGTTGAAACAAATCTTGGAAAGAGGATGATCGAAGGCACTCGCAGTGAGGTCCAATAGCTCTAAATGCAGTAGTTGGAATAGGCCCCCTTGAATTTCACTCCATTGAAGGACGGGGGTACAAGGCGAGCACGTGGCCAATGCGTGGGTGGCAATCCACTCCATCCCAAGTGCAGCAATTGAACCCTCTCCACGATTCCAACATGCTTAAATTATGTTCGCTGGAGTAGGTGAAGTTAAGGCCTTTCTTGACATCCAAGAGAGACAATCTTTCTTCTTCCAAACATGCAGAGCAAGAGATAATGCGCAGCAGCAACAAAGACCACCCAAACGCCCAAAGCCATTTTTATTGCCCTCCAAAAACAGAAAAATGCAAAGCTATTATCTCACTATGACAGAACAGAATGAATACTTCAGTTTGCAAATCCCAAAGGCTTGTCTTGTGTGTGGTTTGCAAGCTGAGGCACATTTATAGCCCATTCAAAGTGCAATGCAGCGTAAGCAGATGGAAAATTTGAAGAAAATATAACAAAACTTCCAAGTGCAATGCAGTGTAAACAGGTTTTGGACTCTCTTCCTTTGGGCGGATGTCCTACTTGTTCTGAAGGCGGATGCAATGATTTTAGAAAGAAAGCGTGAATTGTGGCGGATTTTATGTAAAAATCTTTGAAGGTTGAAAGAAAAATTTAATAGAGAAATTACATCGAAAGAGGAAGTTAACAAATTTTCCGAGTTGATATGTTTTTTTAAGGTATTTCAATGTCGATTTGAATGGAGAGAATGAGAAGAAAATTGAGAGCTACGAAATTTCATTATATATTCCACCACAAACAACTAAGAAAATGTTTGGTCAAACTTGCAAGTGGAAATAGAATAAAATAAAATACTCCATAAACTAAAATATAATGTTTATAACTTGTGCGAGATTTTCGCAGTGGTAAGATTGCTCTCTTGCTTATCAATGGTTATCAAAGAAATTTTTGAGTTTAAAAGCAAGTATATTTATAAATTTCTTGAGTTTGTAAGTTAGGGTTGGTTTTATAAGTTAGGGAATTAGGTATTCCTGTAGCAGTTTTTAAGAAGTTATTGTAGTTACATGTACTGGAATATGTGGCTTTATAAAGCCAGTGTACTCAAATGTAATTCATTCAGAAAATACAGTAATATATGGTTCTATATTTTTGTTCATGTGCAATGGTGTAATATGTGCAAACTGATTACCATTTTCCAATATCTCCAACACCTTGGGAATCAGTAAATTGATGCCTAGGAAGTGAATGAGTGTATTATTTAATTATTATTTTGTTCCGATTGACTTGGAATATTGGTTGTAGTGACATTGCATAGGGATGCTACACTTATGGTGAGTGGTTACTTACAATGATGGCAATTATGGATTTGTTTGAATGCATTTATACTGCTTTCTTGTTCCTAGGTGCCAGGTGAGAGGATGGAGCTTATTTGGTTGACGAGTGGGGGTTGTAGTGGTTTACAAATGAAGCACTACTTTTGGAGATGTGGGCCATGAGAGTTATTGACCCAAGATGTAATTAATGATTGCTATTCTTGTGGTTATTGATGGATTTGGTCATGGGGGATTTGGATTTTTTCCATGCAATGGTTTATGGTACTTGGTTTTGCTAAATCCATTTGTAGTTTTATCTCTCTAATTCTCTATAAATGAATGTCTTGGTGATGCAGGAGCATCTAAGTCCACAAGCTATCCTGCATTGCCCAAAAATATTTTAATTTAATTTCAGTTTTGGTGTGTGTTTTGGTTTGCTTCAATTTTTTCAGGCATCTCTCAAGTAAAATTTCAATTTTCCCTAGATTGTTGTTTTAAAGCTCCATAGGGTAGTTTTACGAAAACAATTATTTCTAAAAATATATGAAGGCTGTGATAAAATCCTTTTTTAAGGATATTCTTAAATGTATTTTGTATAATGTGGTGAAGGTTTTGTGGCCAAATTCTTCATCATTTGGGAGAATTTAAAATTAGAAAATTTTGCGCAATAGACTACAAAAACAATTAATTTTTGAGATTTTTAAAAAATGGAGAAAAGTACCTTTTTGAGAAGCTTCAAGAGGTTTTTATGCTCAAATTGGCCAGTTTTCATGCAAATATATGAGTCTAGTCAAAAGTTATACAAAAAAAACATTTTTTGTGTTTTTTTGACATTCGAAAGTAAGCTTTCAAAAACATTATTCTCTTCTTCAAAATATGTTGTTACTGTTCTAGAGGCACTAAACTATTTTGAGGAATATGAAAAGACAAACAGTGCAGATGAAGTTTTATTTAAAGAAATGTTTCAGTAGATCAGAGACAGATTTCTCAAGGAAGATTTCTAGAAGAGGAGATCTCAGCCCATGGAAGGGCATAGAGGTGAGAGTGAGTGGTTGTTTGTAGAAGAAGCCATGAAGGCTATGTGTGAAAATTTGAGAGGGAGAGAGAGGACATTGAAGGCTATATTTGTAAATGTTGTTACAAATTTGTATAGTAGTGTTTTTGAATTCAAATATCAATTAAATATTGAATTTTTGCATTTGTTGCAATCTTTATATTATGTGTGAGTTTTAAGTTGGTAAGTAGAGAGTCTCTACTTGTGAAAGATTAATTGTATGTGTTGCAGTAGCGAGTGGGAGTCCTACTTGCATCAAATGGTATTGTTGATGGTAAAATTCACATTTCACTAACAACAATCAGAAATCTCGAAATGTGGGACTTTGCAGATTGAGATAACCTACAGAATTTTAGAAGTTAGCTCTTCGTTAGATTTTTAATAAGATCATTTTTAGATTGTTGGGGAGAATAGAGAAGAAGGAAACTTGAATTTAAATCTAACTAACATAGCATCAAACTTTCCAACTTGCAAAGGAATCAATTGTGCATAGGATTTGCAAATAAGAGGTAAGAATAAACACAAACATGATGAAAGAAAACTAATGAACACATAATCATTCAGCTGTATAAGGTTTGTCTGTCTCAAATTTACAAACTAAAGGCCCCAGATCCAAGAGGAGAAATGAAAAACATTACAACAAAAAACAATGGCACAATGATAACCATCTTCCCTTCATTGGTGGATCAAATAAAAACATGAGAGGCCATGAAAGCACAATCTATCAAATTCATTAGATTCAGATAAGACCTGCCATTAAAGGCCTACAAAATATTCTTCTGTGGTTGAACCCATTTCTTTGCCTTTGTCTCTGTATTATCCTCAGCTATTGATGAATTAAAAATTGTCCCTCTTTGTTGTGCAAGAACTTTGATTTATAGGAAAATAAAAATAAAACTACCTTTACTGTGCATGCAAATCTAATTGTCTGCCTTGAATCCATGCAAAGATCCCTTCATTCACCACATGTTTCCCTTATCATTAGTTAATTGTGGCTTTCTTTTATGCATGGCATGAGAAAATAAAATAAAAGCATTGCTTTTATTTTGTTTGTTGTAGCTTTATTTTAATCCGATGTTAAAAATAATAAAGCTTTCGCTTTATTTTCCTTTTACCTATAGGTGCATGTGCTTTCTTTGATATTCTTTTATTAAAACTTTATTCTTATTATTATCTCTTTGGCACGGTACTCTTGCATTCGATATGCATAACTATTCAATTAGTCTTATGCAATGTTCATCAATCATAATGTTTTATTTTTCTAATGACTATAGTTTGTAGTCTGTGAAAAAAAATATGATTGGTTATCAAGTTTTACCTCTTATTGTTGCCTTCACGTGAATCTAGGCCAACATTAAGTACTCAAGTCAATATCAATCATACCAAAAATAAATGAAATGAGTATGCTCCATACCTAAAATCAATTCAGAAAATAAATATAAACTATACGTGTCAAAGTTATGCACACCCAAAAAATAAAATCAATGTCAAGTAATATTTATTGCAACATAATTTTTCAAAATGAGCCATACTCAATAAATTTGGCCCATACTCAAAATAAAAGTTAATAGTGACATTGTCCTATAATCTATCTAATTTTGAAATAAAAAACAATTGGAAATCAATTCATCCACTAACAAAAATCTTTGTATTCAGTAGTTATTCCAAAAGTTTTGAATCATTTCATGTACGAACACTTATCTTGCTACCCACTGGTAAATTTTTCAAAGAATTTTCAGTCAATTTTGGGACTGGGACTGGTAATCTTCCTTTGTAGGAAAATCAAGGAGATCTAACTCATTCTTCTATGATTTGCAGGATTTTATAACGAACTCTATCAATAACTGCTCTTCAACAAAAGAGGAAACTTTTGCAGAAGTAACTGACAGTAGATTGTATTGCTCACTATATTATTCTCAAACTTAGTAGTTACAATAAGGTTGACCATGATATACGCGGATTAATCTATTTCTGTTGACAAATCTACGTGTTAAAATCTTGTTCGGTTTAACTGTAGCTTATAAATTTAATTGCAAAAATCCCTACATCATGGATCACCTTTCTATATATGTAGCTTTTCAAATGACATTTTCGCATAAAATATAAAACCTGCGCTTTATATTTATCTCTGTAATCATTTTTAACGGCTTTCATAAGATTTTTACTATACAGATTATGAAATCATGCGGGGCTTTCACTTTTGATCAATTTTTATTCGCACCTGCCTCAACTTGTGACGACGGCCAAGAATGATTTCTTTCATCCTATGCCCCTGCAATTTGTACACAGAAAGCCTATTGTGACCAGCTTTCGCTTTTCCTTTATGTAAAGATTATTTATTGTCCTTATCTGTTTCACGCTGCTTCAATGGATGCATCTTCAACTTGGCTTTGCTCACATCTTCCTCTTTGCTGACATCGCAGTGGATGAATGTTAACCATGGAGCAATGGACTCCGCCAGTTTCAGACCTGCTTCATCTGCAATGTCTGCAATTATCACTTTCATTCCATGTTTTGTGAACAGCTGAATGGTGGTCTTTCCAATTCCTGCCGCTCCGGCTCTAATTGTTGACACTTTGCCTTCCACTCTGCATTTCAACTCATACAACACCTACCACTGCTCTTTCACAAATTCATCCATTTCTTAAGATCTTTCTTTAGTCTTGTTTCAAATTTGAACATATTTGACAAACTTCACTATTTTAAAAAAAAATCTAACTACTTTCTTCTCAGATCTTTAACTTTCACCATTCCATCAAATTTCAAATCTGTAAAATTTCTCTGATATTTTAGAAATACTAGTTATTTTGATTTTCCTATTTTTTTCATGATGATTAGACTGTCTAACCACCACTGAAGCACTCAAATTGTTCAATACAGTGTACAAGGAAATTGTGTAGATTCAGATACATCATAAGGGGTCTACTTAAACATCATTCATTTCAATGGTCAAACAGTCAATAGCAATTTTATACTTCTTTCATAATAAAAAATACTAAATATTTGTTCTATTTTTATTAGCCAAAATTAACTTTTAACTATTGAAATGGATGATGTTTAAGAACAGACCAGGAGAAATACTTCCCTAACACTGGACGATTGATACGCCACGCCTTGAGGTTGCTGAAAAAGGACAGCAACTCTATTGGACGACAGTGATTGAAATCTCGTTGCCACTTCACAGAATTTCCAACAGACTGTAATCTCTGTCAACATACGTTCAAATTAGCATGTTTAATTTCTTCATGGAAGCTTTTAATCGGAAAAAACAAAAAAAAAAGAAAAAGGATCTGAAGTCTCTTGTTACGGCATAGTCCTCAAACCATTAACTAATTTTGCTTTTAAAGGCAAATGCACAATATTTGTTTTCATTTATTCTTAAAAAAAATAAATGTTAGTACTTTTGGTTTATAAAGGAATAAAAATTTACTACGTTTTTTTTTTAGAGATTGCTTTTTGTATATGAATTTTTCTTTTTCTAGTGTTTCTCAATATTAAGAAAAATATAATTTTTTTATATTTTTCTCAAAATAAAGTATAATTATAAGTAAAATATATAGATTTTATATTTTTCTTCTATAAAATTTAATTTAGAAATTTGTGTTATAGTAAATTTATTTTGAATATGATTTTTTTAAAAAAAAATATATAAATTGTAATTACAATTAGTAAATCAGCACTTTCTAATTTCAACTAAACTTGTAAATTTTTTGATATAATTTTGTTTTTACCTTCATAGACATTTTGTTTTTCGCTTCAAAACAAAGAAATGTACCATGTCAACAAATAAGATCAGTGAACATCATGTGTTTAAAACAACCATTTTAAGAGGTTATTAAATCATTAATTTTTATTGCTAATAGGAAAAATGAAAAGGCAAGCTGAATAGAAGATATTGATGCTCAAAACAAAAGGTGTATCTTACAATAAACCCTCCCAAAGTATTAATACATGAAAAATTAGATTTCTTTAAAACTATATCATAAATATACAAAATACCATGGAATTGATTAAATCATTTCTTGCATGCAGACAAAAAGCTATATTAGATAATATCATTACAATAGATGACTTAGATAGCTATAAACATGGACAGGTTTTTAGAGGAGATGTTCTTGTCACCTATCTAACAACACTTGACAAAAACCAAAATACAAAGATCATGTGTGCAGATTTAACTGATATGCAAGGTGAAATGACTCTGACACTAAACATTTCTAATAGGTTTCTTAATGAACATCAACACAAAGTCCAAGCAGGTAGAAGCATAGAAATAAAAAAAAAATTAAATTGCCAACAAAACAACATATGATCGAGGAGACTGTGATTGCATCATTATTTTCACTACTAGAAGCACAATAGAAAACATTCCAAGAATTTGCATGGACTACAAGTTCATTTCTGATACAACAATTACAAAACTTGTAACAACTAGTGATACATATCCTATTGGAACCATTGTTGCAATTGTCACATCTGCAAAAGAATTTGGATCACAACAAACACTTCAGCTAAAAGATGGGAACTCCTTCTTCGACAAAGCAATGGTAAGACATACAACATTTACTATATTCAATTAAAAAATTCAATTGCACAAATAACTTATTATTAGAATAACTAACTGTTGCTTACAAATAACAATTGCATCTACATGAGTCTTTCCAACACCTGTACCAAAATGTTCAAGAACAACTTTTAATAAAGCAATATCCTCTTCTACTATTCAAGAACATTGTTCCAATACACAAAGGTGATGGCTACATATTGCGTACAGTTCAGTCAACATTTGTCACCAGACTTTCAGCAAAAAAACTAGTCGAAGATTTGAGTGCATTGCTTGCGACAAGGAACAAGGTAACTAACCAGTCTGTACTCTTTCACATTTAAGTAAGAAATAAAAAAATAAGACAACTAACATTTGCATTTTATTGATTTCTTTAGATTGAAGGCACCCTTATTGTTGCAAATAAGTACTCAAACCCATTCCAGCCCATATGTGACAGATGTAGTCTTCCAGTTGAATGTTTTGGAACATTGGAATCAAATACAGTGCATTGTAATAGATGCAAGGAAATTTACACAATTAGTTACTCACACCGTCTTAATTGCATGTTGAAGACTCCAGAAAACAAAGTGTTCACTTGCACTGTTAAAAAAAACATACTAGACATAATCTTCCCTGCAATCACTGAAATACAATATGAAGACTATATGAAAGACAAGACTACAGTAATATGCTTGTTAAGAGAGTTTCAAATGAAAGGAATATTCACTCTGGACCAAGATAATGTAATTCAACATGTTCACACTCGAGACATCAACTCCACAGATACTAGAAGCTGAAAGGTAAAATACTTACACATCTAGAAACATTTAAATTACTTTTTGCATTTTCAAGTCCAACTCTTTATGCTTCCTCCATCTTTATGAATTGAGTTAGTTATAAATTGATTACTATTATACTAATAATAACCAAAATATAGGTACCTGGATGCAAAGCAAGACGAAGTTGCTCCACATTCCGTAACAGTTAACCATTTATATAGTTGTACTATGCCACCACCTATTACTTGAACCTCTTAGAATGAAATATTTCAATCAATCCAACTATGTGCTACTTATATTTCAAATGCATGAAATAAATACTTTGATTATTATACTACTCACATTAGGCTGCGCCATGTAATTAACTAGCCAAGCGTTGCAAGGAGACTGCACCGTTGTTACATTATGGTGCGGCAACTTGACTTGATGTTTGATATACAACACCTATTATCTATGAGTAGAGCCTTCCTTTTAACAGAGCCTTTCTCTATAGAGCAATGTACTATTTCTATTATCATTGCTGGGTTGTGTTTGATGTTGTGTGCCTTCCATGTTTGATAAATAGTGCCTGCTCCATGTAACTTGTAGCACCAGTATACTTCATGCGCTATGGAGTTACGCTGTGCTCTTATATAAAAAACCAGCACCAATTTTACTTAAGCCTAGCCTGGCTTGCCATTTGATTCCTAAGTCGCAACACTTTGTTTGTGAAGAGATTGCGCCATTGAATTATATGACGTGCGCTATCATTTTTCATGGCTATTGCGCCATCGATCTCATAGGCCGATCCTCTATGCCAAATGCTGAGACGTCATTCCTCCATGCTTGCGCATCTTTAATAATCTACACCATCATTCGAAATGCATATATCTTGATATTTGATGGTCAAGCCTTTTGTTCTCTGGCAGCGTTGAAGTTTATAGAAGTTGTGCCTTATTCTGAGAGGCAATCCCCATTTGGTTTGTTGAGACCCCATCATCGTGGGTTGTGCTTTGGAACTAATGGCTACGTTGGAACCTTTGCATATGCTGATGTGCACCTTCATAAGTGCGCCATAACACTAGGCTGCACACCTTCTTACACTAGGTGGTGCGTTTAATTATTCTGAGCATCATTTGAAACATGGCTCGACCCTTTACAGGCAGCGCCTTCCATCTAATGGCCAGTCTTTCATCTGGACTGAGGCTGATTTAAAACACCTACACCAAACCTTCAAAAATAGTCATGTTTCTGGTTTATGTTGCTCCCTGATTGTTAAGAGGCCATGCCTTGAAAATGAAAGGTTGTGACTGAATCTTTCATTATGAACTCTATCATATAGCTGAGGCTCTACTGAATCTTCATCTGAATCTGTCTGAATCAATCTGCAACTTAATTGACTCAATCTGTCATTGAAACCAGAATGTAGTGAAAAGTATTTTCAATGTTGAAAATTCTTCAACATTTCTTGGCGACTTACGGGGGAATAGTGTGCCTACACACGTCGAATCCCAGAAGAAAAGGCCTTGAATCCATTGGGCACGTAGTCAAATCATACTGGAGCCAACCAAAAAATTGAGAACACATCTGCAACCAAAAACCTATGCAAACCTACTACAAACTGCCAGGGAGATCTGACTGAATCTAAAACTGAAATTCATGCACAACCATTGACATTTTGCAACTTATCCCCAACTGATTGACCACTGACCATACTTGCAAACCTCTAATGACTTTTACTACAACTGAGACTTACTGAAAACAAAACTGAAAACTGAAACTATTGTTGCGGCTACAACTTATTTTGAAACACCGAAAAAAATTTATTGATAATTGACATTGACGAAAACATGCCCATTCACAAGAATGGCAAAATAACTCCCAGATCTGATGATTCTGCTCCAGTTGATCCACATTGAACCAATAATAGACCAAATGAAATGCATGAAGAAAAAGAGCAAAAACTTGTACCTCTTGGCCTTCCTACATTCTAGAGCCCTCTTTGGTATTGAAAAATAATTCAAGTTGATCTACATATTGTTCTGCATTCAGTGGAGAGTGGGATGGGCATACCAAGCATTGGAGCTCATGCTTTTTCTTGCATGCAAAAGCATCTATTACGTTGGCTTCATTGGTGACTCCTTTTGCATGTTCTTCTATAGGATCATGATCCAAGATAACTTCAAAAACAGGCTTGAAGGTGACTGAGCTGCCCATAACTGTCTTGAATCTGATTGGAACTCTTTCTTGAAAGAAGAATGGAGTATGATGCAACTCTTCATGCAACTCCTCACTACTACAAGTGTCCCTTGATGCATCATTGTCATGGAGCTTCAAATGCATCTGAAGATCCTTCTCAAGAAGGAGAAAATATCCATCTTTAAAATGGAAAATAGATCAATTCTTGCACATACCCCTTCTTAAAAAATTTCTTCATGACCACCTAAAAAAAGCTTTGCAAATGAGCCATGCACTTGCTTAATGGTGGAAATTCCTTCATCAAAAATCTAATACCATTGTTGAATAACCAAGAATAAATCCTCGATTTGCTGCTCATCATGCTTATGCATCTCAATACTATCCCCTACAAGATGTGAAAACTCATTACAGAAACAAAAGCACTCACTCTTTCTAGATTCCACAAAAATTTCCTTTACAACTTCTTCCTCAAGATGAGGTAAAGACTATGCATCATTCATTACCTAGTACTTTTCAGCTTCAAAAGGAATCAAGTCATCATCATCATCTGAATCCTCTTCATCACTTGACTGAATCTCTAAATAACACTTTGTCATATGTGCATGATGCTCATAATCAAAAGAATACACTGAATAAACATGAGCTACTTCTTTTCTTGTATGTTGATTGCATTCTTCTTTGAACTCAAAGTGACAAAGTACTTGATCTATGACTTCCATTGGCTAAAATTTTGTAACTAAAATAATAGAAGCTTGAAAAGCACAATTTTCAAAATAATTGTATATCTTCCATGCATGAGGAAGGGTTTCTTCTACAAATTGATTGCTTTCATATGGCTGTCCATAAGGGTTTTGAGGTATGAAATTTGGATCAACATGATACAAGGCTTGATCTCTTAGCTCATTAATCTCATGGGAAAAGGATTGTATAAGCTCATTTATTTCACTCATCTCCTTATGATTTTTCAAATCAGTAGGGAGGGTGGGTGGATTAGAATAAATTTGCATTTGTCTACAAGGAAGAACTTGTGATGGAATACTTGCACGAAGAAATAGTAGTTTTAAAGAAAAAGGAGGCAATTTACCAGCTTCTATGAGGTTCATCTCAACCCTTATGGTGAGATCATAAGATTGAGGCAATGTTTCATCTCCTAAAACTTTTATCAAAATAGAGATTTCAGGATCTAAAGCCTTCACATAATATAAAAATGCAAAACTTGGAGGAGGCCTTACATCTACTGAAAAACTTTTCCATACCTTTATCAAACCTTGCATTGAAATCATGCATGCACTCTACAGGATGCCTCTTGATGGTGACAAGATTTTGAGTGAGGGAGCTAACATCCACCTTCTCTCGGAATTGATTATAAATGAGCTCTCCTAGCTAATCCCACCAAGTGATTGAAAAGGGTTGAAGATTTCTATACCATTCTCATGCTTTATCTCTTAGAGAAGATGCTAGTAGTTCAAGAGAACCACACTTTCAGTTGTGACATGATGTATATTACAAAAATTGGCAATGTCTTGAATGTGATCCACAGGACAAACAAAGCCATCTCCATGAAAATGGGGTAATGCTTTCAATGCTGCTTAGGAACCTGACCTTGTTGTTGTAGTAGAAGAGGACTTGAATCCCAAGTCACAAATGGTAAAATCTCTCACTAGAATATTGAAATGCACATAAAAATTTGGGACCATGATTTGCAAAAGTGAAGATCTGAGATAAAGTCACCAATGTGGTTGCCAGATGGAAGATGCAAGCTCCTACGAGCAATTTTTTTGTGATTTTCCACCAAAATCACAAAATGTAGAACAAAGATTTAATGAAACAAAGACCGAAATCTCTTATTCAAGTCCCATTGGCCATGCCAATAACTGTTGATGGTAAAATTTGCATTTCACTAACAACAATGGAAATCCTAAAATGTGGGACTTTGCAGATCGAGATAACCTTTGAGATTTTAGAAGCTGACTCTTCGTTAGATTTTCAATGACATCATTTTTAGATTGTTGGGGAGAAAAGAGAAGAAGGAAACTTGAATTTAAATCTAACTCACATAGCAACAAACTTCCCAACTCGCAGAGGAATCAATTGTGCACAGGATTTGTAAATAAGAGACAATAATAGACACAAACACGATGAAAGAAAAGTAATGAACACATAATCATTCAGCTATATAAGGTTTGTTTGTCTCAAATTTACAAACTAAAGGCCCCAGATTTGAGAGGAGAAAAGAAAAATATTACAACATAAAACAATGGTACAATGATAACCATCTTCCCTTCATTGGTGGATCAAACAAAGACACAAGAGGCTATGAAGGCATAATCTATCAAATTCATTAGATTCAGACAAGACTCACCATAAAATTCCTACAAAATATTCTTCTATGGATCAATCCACTTCTCTGCCTTTGTCTCTATATTATCCTCTATTGTTGATGAATTAAAAAATCTCACTCTGTTGTGCAAGAACTTTGATTTATAGCAAAAGAAAAACAAAACTACCTTTGCTATGCATGCAAATCTGATTTTCTACCTTAAATCCATGCAAAGATCCCTTCATTCACTACATGTTTCCCTTATCTTCAGTTCGTTGTGGCTTCTTTTTATGCATGGCTTGAGAAAATAAGATAAAAGCATTGCTTTTATTTTGTTTGTTGTAGCTTTATTTTAACCTGACATTAAAAATAATAAAGCTTTCACTTTATTTTCCTTTTACCTATAGGTGCATGTGCTTTCTTTCATAAAGTTTCTTTTATTAAAAATTTATTCTTATCTCTCCATAACTTTAAAAAGCTATATAAGATTCTTTTATGATAAACAAGAAGTGCATTGTGTCAGGTTCTTGCCGTAATGCTATGAATGTTGTTGTAGTTTATCATTTTAATTATTGCTTGGTGCTATAAAAACAAGTATTGAAACTTGAAAATTGGGACAAACACCGACAAGAAATTCATCTTTGTTATGGATCATATTTGTTGAATATGTCCATGTATAATTACTAGATGATATAGCTCACACCTTCTTCATAGATTGAACCAAAATTGCGTCTGTTGTGGACATACTACTTTGAGTAGAAGTTGTATGGATTTGAATTTATGTAGAAGAAATTCATTATTGCATTGATGCTTGTTATGGTTCTAGCTCTATCATATCATAAGGATAAATAGTTAATTTCTGGTCTATCAAATGCCTCAGACCATTTACTTTCCTTGGACTTAGGATCTCTAATTTTGACAACATAATAACCCCAAATCCTAACACCTTTATGTTGATAACTGAGAGGGGGGGGGGTGAATCAGTTATCCTAATTATTTCCCTTATTGAACTTTCTTTTTAATTGATGCAGCATAGAATCAAACACAAAAACATTAATCATGAAATAAGAAACACATGACACAGTATTTTTGACGTGGAAACCCTGTTAAGGGAGAAAACCACGGGGTGATTAACCCAAAATTATTCTCTGTTAGAAGAATGGGAGATTACAAAAATGGCACTTGCCAATTAGGGCTCACTGCCCGAGCACACTGCTCACAAGAGGCCCACTGCCTACAAGAAGACACACTGTCTACAAAGTGATAAGAATCACAGTCTTGAACTGATTGGAAGCATCTGCATATGCTGGAGTTCAGTTCCGGTTAGGTTCAGTACACTGATCTGCTGCACTTCATCTTTCCTTTATTCTTTATTCTGCTATCTTTCACATACCGGATCCTTTTTGCTACCTCTGCTCTGTTCTGGACTTATTCGCATATATCTTCACACCATCACACACTTCACAACTAAATCCATCCTCTATATATATCCGCACAAGTAATTTCATCACCTTTCTAGTCGGCATCCGGAACAGTCTAGTTTCTTACAAACTCTTGTTCTGTCGGCTGAATCCTTCCTCACCAAGCAATGCGGATCAAGCATATACTTGTAGATATCATTAATCATGTCGGCCAAACATGATTCATGCCTTCACAACCTCTATCATCAACAGTAACACATCCGGAAAGTAGTCTGATACTCTGTCAGTCAGTTCTTCCTCTGTTTTCACTGTCTCTCAGGAATCCGGTACTCAACTATTCATATCTTTTTCCTTGTCTATCACCGGAGGCTAAATCCTTGGAATATACTACTCAAGGTAGTCCTCTTGACTTCCCCAAATCCGCACTACCCCAAGACACTTCCTCTGAGAGATCCAGACCAATCTGTCGGACCTTGCCACATGCTCTGTTCTTGTTCACCGGACCACAACATTCTTTATTCTGACTTCCGGTAGAGATACATCATGACTTGCGGATATGTGGGATGACCTTTGTTGCCATCAATGACAACAACCATGAATCCATATAGTGTCTCTTGCCAACAATCTCCCCCTTTGGCATTGATGGCAACACTTAGTGAAAAATGACTAAGTGTTTACACTATGCTCCCCCTTTGCTGATGCTCTGTCTTTATATACAATTTTCAGAACTCCCCCTTAATTGGATTCCTCATTTTTCACTGCTCCTCACTCCCCCTTTGACATCAATGGCAAAGGGTAGGGTCCGCATATCAAAATTTTCAAAAATTTTCTATACATAGCCGCATATTTACATACTCACATATACTGAAGAATGTCTGCAAAGGATGTCTGCAATTGGATCATTTCTGTAGCCCAACTTTGCTTCATTCTATCCAAAATTGAAATGTGACCACTCAACAAAAATGCAAAAGCTTCTGCCCGCTTGAGATCTGTCGGATCTTTTGTTTGGGCGGTGGTCTGAGCATCACTGATGGCCTCATGCATAGTTTCCAACTTAGGGATTATAATCCGTCTAAGTTCTCCCATCCGGTTAGTGATGTTCTTCCTTTCCTTCTCAAGATTCTTTATTTCATTCAAGACTGCAATAGTCTGACATTCTTGATTTATTATGGAGGAAGAGAGAGGATCAAAACTTTGAGATAAGCTTTGTAGCTTATCATGTTCCTCTTTTATTTTCTTGTCAAATGCTGCTGTTGCCTTTGACCAGGATATACAAAATTTGTAGATGTCACCGCCATCCTTAAGAGCATTCTCTAAGCTCTTTATTCCAATGCTCACAATCTTCCTATCCTTAGAGATTAATTCTAATATTTCTGAAAATCTTTTATCCAAAAATTCCTTCCGGACCTTTTCTTCAGCTGATTTTTCTAGAGAATCAAAATGTGTATCAACACTGCTGACTAAGGTTTTTAGATTACCGGAAGAGGAGGCTGTCGAATCTATCTGGATTGATGGCATAATCTTTACAAGTACTCTGGATGCAGCCTCTATCAACTCACAGTCTTCCATATGAGACTTCAGGAGTTTTTCATTTGCCTTGGCATTTGCAAATGAAGCTATCTTCATTGTTTGTAATGGAGAGAGAGAGTCAAAGTCGAATGGGCCTTTTAGAAGCTCCGGTTCATCAATCTCTAAAGTTTCTTTGCTCAAAAATTGTTGAACAGTTTGTGCAGTGTCTCTTGCCGGAGACAAATGTTTCTTTTCTTCTGCAGTCTTGGAACTGTCAACCTCTTTGTCTTTCACCACTGCTTCCTTCTCCTTTAATTGCTCTTCTTCTTTGGATCTGGAGACTGTAGGGGAAACCGGAGGAGAGATGCTTGTATGTTCAGGGCCCACTTCTTCCGAAACAGATGATTCCAAATCCGCAGCTGTTTCTGCACCTAAGTCCTCTACAACAGGAAGATTGAACCTTTTGAAGGCCTTCCGGAGGATCTCTTCTGTCTCTTGGGCCACTTTGTCAGTCTCACCAAGCATGAGTTGATTCATCCTGGCTTTACTTCTAAACTCATCTTTGCAGTCCTTGAAGATTATGTTCATTGTCTTGGGATCAATTTGAGGATATAGCTGAATAGCTATCTGCTCCCGGATCTCAAGATCTTTGGCATGAGCATTGTTCTTTCTTACTTCTAATTCCTTTTCTAGGCTTTTAGGAATAAGAGATATGATCTCAATGAAAGCCTTATTGTATATGTTCAGATATTTGACTGTGGCTTCCTGAAGAGTCTTTTGGTCAGCCTCACTGAAGTCATCATAAGATTCAGTCATTGGTTGAAGGTTTCCATCCACTGTGACCGACTTGATTATATTCTCTAGAGACAGAGTGGGCTTTTCAACAGATACCTCCGCCATTTCATCCTTGTCTTGGCCTGTGGAGGGTTTACCGGATCCTTTCTTCTTCTGTTTCTGTATTTCTTTTACTCCCTTATCTGACTCTGTTTCCTCTTCATCCTTTTGGCTTGCATAAGCCCTTGTGGCTTTTGTCTTGGATCTCTTACCGGATGCCTGGACTTCCGGTTTTGAACTTTTGGTTGTGGGAGGTGCAGATCTCTTTGATGATCTGGTCCGGGTGGGAGCTTCAACCGGAGCACTTTCTTTACTTTTCTCTTCTTCCTCAGCCTTCCTCCTCTTTTCCCGGCTGGCATCAAGTGCCTCTTTTGAGATGCCTAGGCCTTGAGCAATGTGCTCTACTTCTTTTCTCACCTTTCTTTTGATCTCAGGTTCCCTGAGTTCTACATGTATTTTTACACTCAGCTCCTCAAAGGTTCCAAACCTTTCTGCCTTAGGATCTTTGGGCTGACTTAGCATGTGTTGAACATGCAGCTCCACTATCTGTTCATCCACTTCATACCCCATGGGCATGATCCAGACAGTCCTTGGCTCCACTGCCTCCATTAGGCACTGATCAGTGTCAACCATAAAGCACACTGAGTCTTTGTATTTTTCAACAAGAGACTGGGGAATTCTCTCTCTTGCTTGCATCATGCTTTGAAAGTTTTTAAAGTATCCCCATAGAGCTGAATTTCTCGCTTTTGCATCCCCAAGTCCATGCAAATAGTCTCTTATCTGGACTGCAACAGGTTTGTCATTCTGCCATACCCATCCACTTGATCCGGGTAGCTCATTCATGAAGTAGAAGAATAGACATACAATAAGAGTACCATACTTAAAGGAATTCTTCTTATCCTTCTTGATTTTCTGTATATTTTCCATTAATTGGCTTAGCAGTAGTTCGCAGAGATCATATTCTGCATTCTTTCTTAGCATTTCATAGGTAGTGTATACTGCAGTTCCGGATACAGAATTCTCCCTGCTGGAGTGATAGATCTTGTATCCTATTATCATGGATGCATATTTGATATCCGGATCCGAAATATCTTCAATGGTCATTGCCCTCTTATCAAATTTTGATCCGGTGGCCTCAGTTACAATGTTGTTCTTGACAGATTTGAGGATAGGTATCCCTCCGGAAGAGTATAGACCAGTTACTGCTCTAATTGCCTCTTTTGTGATCTTGCAGGGTCTATCCAGCCATAGAAAGTTGTCATGCATCCTGCTCAGTACATACCGGACCCATTCATCTTCTTCGAAGCAGGGGAAATGAATAAATTGCTCAAATTGTTTCTTCTGGATATCCTTATACTCTGGTTTAAGCTCAAAAGCATTGTCTATCAGTTGCTTGTGATAGAGGTCTCTTAATTTGAATTCCCCAAATTCCTCAATGCTTGCATGTATGTAAACCCTAATGTCTTCAGTATGTAAAACTCCGTGAGGAACACTAGAGAAGGCTCCTAGTGGATCTACCTCCAATGATTTGTAAGGATGTTTCTTGAATGTGGGGTGAGGTCTATCAGAGATCTTAACTATATTTGGAGTAGCCATTCTTCAAAGATTTGTAGTGAGATAATGAAAAACGGGAATACCTTATGCGCCTTCGGTTTGCACGGAGTGGTTGGATTGATTTCTTTATGCAATAACTTCGGCAGGAGATCCTTGGTGTGCTTGATGAACCTTGTTGCAGAGCTCCACTTTCCGCTTCTTCTTGAGTGCAGAATGAGCAAATGACTTTTGAGAAATCCCTTAAATTGCTCCGCGAACCCTAATATCTGTCTGCAATAAATGCTTCACCTACATCATTCCGGTTTGCCTTGTCTGGATAGCTTGGAGTATTCCGGATTAGTCCTGATCTGTGGATATCATCCGGATCTTTCAATCATGAATAAATCGAGGTAACATATTACAAGAACATCCAAAACACTCTGTCCAATCCGCAGAACAAGATAGTGCACTTCCGGATCTCTCCGGACCTTTTTGTAATCCTTTATCATACCGGAGCATCTCCCTGAACATGTCTTATTTGATCGATCACAGCTTCTTCATGACTCCATGCGGACCTCTGAAAACTTGACTGAAGCATCTCAAGACTCATATCTGCAAACCCTTTAATCCGCATCTTGTGCCACATTCGGCACCACTTGTTTGGCTGGGGGAACAGGATTTTCTTTGAGTCTCCCCCTGAGCCTGAGCTCACTTTTTAATTTTCGGAAGAAATATCAGCACCAGAGTCTGGTGCGGATCCAACCTCTACATTCTCTGAACTTTTCTTCATCCAAATCTTGCTCATCTGATTCCTAACTTCATCCGCATTCATCTTTTGTTTACCCTTGTCTTGATTCTGATTATACACCGGACCTCTTTTGTCCTGATACTTGTTTCTGCAGACTTTAGCATTATGACCGGACCTATTGCAGACTTGGCAAATAACATTTCTTTGCATATTTGACTGATATCCTCTTGATCTACATTGATTAGCCATATGACCTACTCTATTGCATGTGAAGCATCTACCTTTGAATGATTTGTTTACTTGCATAATTCTGCATTCATGGGATTTGTGTCCATACCTTTTGCAGTTGAAGCACTGTCCAGAGAAGGATGAATTAATCTGATTCATTCTCATTCTGCACTAATTAGCTTTGTGACCAAAGTGGTTGCAGCTGTGGCAGTATCCATTGAAGGATGGATATCTTTGAGCATTTGGCTGTCTTACCGGAGGTCTTCTAGGCCTGCTCCTTGGATTTTCTGATCCAAGATTCTTCTGACCGGATCCGGAGCTTTCTCCTTTCTCATATCCCAAACCATACTTGTCATCTGTCCTCTTTTGACTTCCAAGAAGAACTTCAAGTTGAGCAGAACTTATCTTGAATTTCTCTTTATATTCATTTGCTGTTTGAAGGTCTCTTTTGAGAGAGGCAATTTGATCCTCAAGTTTTTCTTCATTATCTTTGGCATCTTCAAGATCAGATTCAAGATGTCTGATAATCCTGTCCATCTGGTGGCATTCTTCTGATTTTTCTTTAAGAGATTGTCTTAGATTGTCTTCAGCCTTTCTTTTTTCTTCAATCTCTTGAGTAAACTTTATAGTTCCTGATTCCATTTCATGTCTTAACATAATGACTTCTTTTGATAACTTTTCACATAACTTGGTTTGCTCAGTCAATTCTTCATTTGTATTGCTTTCTTCACTTTGTCTTGCCAACTGTTGGAGCAGCTCCTTTCTCTTTTTCATAGAGAGACTTAATTTGTCTTTTAATTCTCTCATGAATTCATCAGCCTGTTTGAGTCTTTCCTTTAATTCACTGACTTCAGAATTTGACTGTTCAAGATCCTCAAGAGCAGTCTTGAGTTGCTCACTTAAACCATATGCATCCATTTGAAATCCCAGATCTTCCTCAAGCTGTTAGGCTCTATTAGGAGGAACTTAGCTCTGATACCAATTGTTGATAACTGAGAGGGGGGGGGGGTGAATCAGTTATCCTAATTATTTCCCTTATTGAACTTTCTTTTTAATTGATGCAGCATAGAATCAAACACAAAAACATTAATCATGAAATAAGAAACACATGACACAGTATTTTTGACGTGGAAACCCTGTTAAGGGAGAAAACCACGGGGTGATTAACCCAAAATTATTCTCTGTTAGAAGAATGGGAGATTACAAAAATGGCACTTGCCAATTAGGGCTCACTGCCCGAGCACACTGCTCACAAGAGGCCCACTGCCTACAAGAAGACACACTGTCTACAAAGTGATAAGAATCACAGTCTTGAACTGATTGGAAGCATCTGCATATGCTGGAGTTTAGTTCCGGTTAGGTTCAGTACACTGATCTGCTGCACTTCATCTTTCCTTTATTCTTTATTCTGCTATCTTTCACATACCGGATCCTTTTTGCTACCTCTGCTCTGTTCTGGACTTATTCGCATATATCTTCACACCATCACACACTTCACAACTAAATCCATCCTCTATATATATCCGCACAAGTAATTTCATCACCTTTCTAGTCGGCATCCGGAACAGTCTAGTTTCTTACAAACTCTTGTTCTGTCGGCTGAATCCTTCCTCACCAAGCAATGCGGATCAAGCATATACTTGTAGATATCATTAATCATGTCGGCCAAACATGATTCATGCCTTCACAACCTCTATCATCAACAGTAACACATCCGGAAAGTAGTCTGATACTCTGTCAGTCAGTTCTTCCTCTGTTTTCACTGTCTCTCAGGAATCCGGTACTCAACTATTCATATCTTTTTCCTTGTCCATCACCGGAGGCTAAATCCTTGGAATATACTACTCAAGGTAGTCCTCTTGACTTCCCCAAATCCGCACTGCCCCAAGACACTTCCTCTGAGAGATCCGGACCAATCTGTCGGACCTTGCCACATGCTCTGTTCTTGTTCACCGGACCACAACATTCTTTATTCTGACTTCCGGTAGAGATACATCATGACTTGCGGATATGTGGGATGACCTTTGTTGCCATCAATGACAACAACCATGAATCCATATAGTGTCTCTTGCCAACACTTTATATCTCTCTCTGTCTAGATGTTTGATCTTTGTGGGAAACCAAGTCAGGTGTTGACTTATTTGATTCTTGTAATCTAGACTCAGGGAATATATGTTGATTCAAGTTAAAAGAATTAGAATCATCATATTCCAAATATCAATTGATAGATATTAGGTGTTGTAGAAACAGTTACACGAAAAATAAAATTGTTAGAAGTGTTTTGAAACATTTTATAATTGTTCTCAATCATAAGGGTTGAATTTGTCAATGTATGATGAAGTAATCTAATTTACATGCTCTTCATAAGCTAAACCAAGATTGTTTGTAATTTGGAGCTAAATGCAAGATAATACAATAAATTATAATATGAAGAACAAAAATAAATTACTACAATGCAAAAAACCAAATGATATCAAGATATTAGTATATTAATAGAATAAGAAAACAACTAAGAAAGAGATTCATTTTTCTATCCTACAAGTTACTACTTGTTTCACGACTATCCATCTGCATTCTAGGATAGTCAATCAACATCAAAGAAGTATAAAAAGACTAATACATTACATATAAGCAATATGCAAAAATATACAGTCTTTTTGACTAATATTAGCAATAGGAACAATATAATCATTTCACTGATTAGAGTAACAAATGCTTCTAACATGAAATCATCATTAAAAGATGTAGCCATCTCTTTGGTTTGTTAGATGATTATATAAATTGTAACAAAAGTGATGTGGAATAGCTATTTTCAAGTTGTTACAATCGCATCCACCTTATTTGCATAATTTGTCAATCACTTGTTACAATATCCTTTGAAATGTGTGTTGAACCAAATGCATAATTTTAGCTCTTGTTTTTTAAAAAATAGATGACCATGAATAAGTAGTTGTAAAACATTATACCAATTTATGGTAATTGCATTGGCATCTTGGCCAAAATTAGCAAATAGGAATCTAATTATTGTGATGTGCAATTGTTGTAAGTCAAGTTCCATTTTCATGATCGCACAGAGATCAAACCTCACAAGAATGACTTAGCTAGTACACTTTTTATAACTAATAGAAGCATAATTGGTTGCAAGTCAAAGCTTGACATAGTCAACTTGGAATACTATTATGTTGCATTTGTTCATTATTACATGTCCAACAATTTAAAGAACCCGACTTTGCCTAGTTTTTACTATAGCATTGCAAATTCAAATTCAATGCAGACATGTCAAACATGGTGTAATTCATATGAACACCTTAAACAAAAGTTTAGAACCCTGTTTTGAACAAAATAAGACTACGTAAAAATTCATACACAACTAATGTAACAAATGTACTTCCAATTCAACTATATCATAGTAACTCAATATGCAATGTGTCTATAATTATACATGATCAGACCCTAGTAAAGTAGAGTGCCAAAATAGTATTGATAAGACAACCTAGCATGGAATGACTATTGTCTAGGAAAAATCATGAGCCATGTTATAGATGATTGTGTTGCAAAAATAGGATATCACACATCTAGAACTAATGGTTGTGGACCATCATTTTGCACCTTGATAATAGTTCAACAACTATGTCTTTCTAAGGGCTCATAATTTATGACAACTCATTATGATTTAAACTAGTTCATAGTGTTTTATTAAAACTTAATGTAAAGAAGGTTGGCAATTTCATAAAATAGGCTCTATACCTAAAACAAAGTAAAATAATCTCTGTGTAAACAAAATTTGAATTTCACTCTTTTAGATCAAGGTGACATGAAGTTAGGGGTTTTAGCTCTATTCTATGCAATCATAGGATGAACTAGGTCTTGTAATTTGTACCTATTTCCTTTTTCTATTAGTACCTAGTTCATAGTCTGGTGAATTACTCATTGTAAGATTATGAAATTTTGTAAAAGAATTATTTTTTTATTCTTTCAGATCTTTTAATAATTTAATCACCAAAAGATATTGATTTGTTATGTTCAGAAAATCTTCACAATGCATATGATAAGATTGAATAGGTACTGATCCGATTTGTTTTATTTGTCTATTATTACAAGTTTTATTTTATAGTTGAGAACATTCGACCATATTGTTCTAGGTTCATTAAATTTGACAATTGCGTCTACCTTTCAAACAAATTTGTGGTGAGATTTATTCATTTGAAATATATTTTTAAAATATATAAATAATCTTATAAAAATTTAATGGTGTCTCCAAAATCTATTTTTGAAAAACAAGTTCTTGTTTAGATATATGCTTACTCATCACCCCTATATAATCAAATTGTTTCTATCAAAAAAATAACCGACTTAAATTTGCTAAATAACATAAAAACCTTTCATCATATCTTTGCAAAGATTGTTAATTTGTAACCCCCAACTATTAAAACTTTAATCCCAAAACAATATTTCACATTATTATAAGGCAAAATTTCAAATTCTATGTGGTTTTTTCGCCCATTTCTTATACCCATTGTTTTGTAATGCTGCTTAGTAGGTTTTGCTATAAAATGCTTACATATAAATTGGGGTCAAGCACAAGCAAGATATATTTACTTATATAGTGAACAATTTTGTTAATTGAGTAAATGAGTGTTGTGCTTTTTTGGGTCTTTTAGAAGGCTTTCTAAAGCGAATAATCATGTTATATTGTTATTGTGTTATTGTTTTCTTTCTATTGAATTTATGATTCTATTAGCATTGTTGAACTCTTATATTTATTTATCAATATTATTATTAAACATAAAAAACTCAAGTTTTACCAATTCTCATGCTTGGACACCTTTAACATTAATATTTCAAGGAGAAAGTAGAAAGATCGAGAAAGAAGGTATTATTACATACAAATCATTAAAAATAAATATCTAATACAACTTCCTTTTAAATCCAATATTTCCACCAAATAATGGCACTACAAGAAAGGATATATAACCAACATAAGTCCTAGTGCAATATGACATAAAAACATTACTAAACATCAAATTACAAAACATAAATACTTAAATAATTTCCAAGTAAAGCTTATGAAATTGACACACAATATGCATCATAGGTTTTTATTAAACATTGAACAATAAGTATCACCCCATGTGTTTTGCAATCATAATATGAAAATATGACAATTGATATTGCATGATTAGCTTATTGATCAAAAGTAGAACACAAATTATTCTACCTTGAAAAATATGACTGCACTCTCAATTTTTGAAATAGAGGAATAATAATGTCATCCATGAATTTGAAGCACATGACACTCCATGTTTTGTTGAGCCACAAAATTCCCATTAAAATTGAAAAGATAATTACATGGCCTATTCTATTCCCATATCCCACCATATATCATCATTTGAATCTTCATTATTTTCTTCATGCATCTTTGGAGAATTAGGGGGGCCACTTAAACATGAAACATAAATTTGTAGACCACATAGCCTTGAATTGTTGGATAAGTATGTAGAATCAAATGTCAACATTTGTCCTCCTTGTGGTATCATTTCTGATAGATTATTATAGGACACATCAAAGAAACTTAAGGATGTGAGAAGTTGCAACTCACTAGTAATAGCCCCAGATAGTTTATTTTTTGAAAGATCAAGTGATTGTAATAGTGTCATCTCTCCAATAGACTTAGAAATCTTGCCACTAAAATGATTTCTTGAAATGTTGAGAATAATCAAATCCTTGAGAGATCCAATTTTCCAAGGAATGTTACCTAATAAATTATTATTGGAGAGGTCAAGATATTTTACTAATCTCAAAATTTTCACAAACTCCATATCTTGTCCTTTTTTCTTAATTGTTATTTCATCTATATATAAGGATCTATTTCAATTGAATAGCTATAGCCCCTAGCATACATTTATTCAAGAATTTCTATGTTTACTCATTGATTTGCCATTGTAATCAAATTCATAAGGTTTTCTAGAATAACTCTTGAAAAATTATTCTTAGACATATCTAAACTTTGAAGATCTTGCAGTTTTGTTAATTGAAATGGGATTTCACCCTTAAATTTATTATTTCTCAATATTAAAATTTGGAGACCATGCAAGCTTTAAACCCAATTTGCAATGCTTCAGGTTTTAAATTATTATTTCTCAAATCAAGGATTTTCAGATCCATATAATTTTGATGTGATGATGGAATATGTCCTTGAAGTGCATTGTCTCCTAATTTCAATGCCTCGAGAGAATTCATTGTCTCAAATATATTTGGTATCATCCCTTTTAAAATATTCTTCTCTAAATTTAAAGTAAACAAGCTAGAGCAATTCTTTAGACACTGGGGAATCCTACCAATCAACCTATTATTTGACAAGTCTAATATATTCAATCTCTTCAATTTACAAATAGAATTTGAAATAGAGCCACTAAGATTATTTCTAGTCAATGAAAGGAACTCAAGATCCTATGTATATTTTCTGATTGTTTCTAAAATTGATCCATCAAATAAATTATCTAATAGATCTACATAATGAAGAGATGTGATTTCCCATAGCCAATTTGGAATAAAGCCACTAAGAGAGTTGTTCCACAAATCTAAGTAGTCAATGAAATATTGAGTTGAAATAAATACAGGGAAACTTCCTCTAATATTACACTCATGTAAGTCTAAGAAGTCAAGCTGAAATTTGGGAATGGTAGAAGCACTATCTTTTACGGTCAACATACTGCTTGAGAGATCCAACATAATAAGTATGGGGCAATTATATAAAATAGAAAATGAGAAAGTTCCATTTTAGTTGGTTTTTCCCAAATAAAGAACTTCTAGCTTGGATAGCTTAGCAAAGGAAGTTGGGATTGGACCACTAAAAGCATCATTCCATAGTTCAAGATGACTTGGCTAAGAGATTACTTAGAGCAGAGGGAGTGCTACCATTTAGTCTGTTTGAACGGAGATCAAACCACTACAATTTTGAGAGCCTGCCTAAAGAGGAGGGAGGAGAACCTTCCAAATTGTTGTGAGAAAGATCAAGATCTATCAATGGAAGAGCTTAGATGCTTCAATCTCCTTAGTGCTCCAACTTGTGGGTAGAAAGATGGTAGAAGTAATTGAGATTGAGGTCCAAGTGCTCCAAATGCAACACTTGGAATAGCCCTGCTCAAATTTCTCTCCTCTTTCAAACATGTAGAGCAGCAAATAATGGGCAGTAGCAACAAGACCACCCAAATACCCAAAGCCATTTTTATTGCCTTCCAATAACAGTAAAAAGGAAATGCCAAAATGAGTAGCTTAATTTGCAAATGCCAAAAGCTTCTCTCATGTGTGGATGAAATGGGTTTGAAAGTTGAGGACCATTATAGCCCATTCAAAGTGATCGTATGGAGTGTAGAAAAATCTATCCAATATAGAATAAGTTAGTCAAAGTGAAGATGTAAAAAATTGCTTCATACGAGTTTGAGGTCAGTCATCTAATTCATTAAGTTTTGGCCTCTTTTCATACTTGTGTGATCTAATGATTTGAGAAAGAAAGCACGAATTGTAACAAAGTGGTGGATTTTATGCAAAGGAAAAGAGAAACAATGTGTTGGGATTAGGTGTATCATACACTTTACATGTATTAATATATGAAATATTTATTTATTTGTATTTATTATGTATGCACATATTTTGGGCATCCCACTTGCAGTGGCACTATGTGTCACTTGTAGTTTCTATTTTGGCAATTTGTATTTATCACATAGTGTCATGGAAGTTGCTAAATGCAACTGTGACAACTTGTAAGGTGTGTAAGAGTTGCTAAAATGGAAAGAGCTTGTAAAAGGAAGGTACCTTGGAAACATGACAAGCATGATTTTAGGAGCCAAAATGGAGTGCCATATTTGGAGAGTCAATTGTGATTTGAGTAACTTTCTATATTACGATGGATTTGATTCTCCTTGACTAGGCTTTGTAACTCATAGTTTTGAGTTTCCATTATGGTGGTGGATTCTTTATTGGAACTCCTATAAATTTAATGTTTGAAAAGTCATTAGTGAGGAGAGTTTTATGGAGGGTTATGTTGTCAGTTTTCCTCTAAAGAAGCAAGATGTAAATCTCCATGTTAAGGTTTTGAGCCTACAAGTGTATTGTAACATGTTTGATATTGTAGATTAATACATTGGTTCGATGCTTTGGAGTGTATAGTTTTTTACCCGAAAGGGTTTTCCCCACATATATTGGTGTCTCTTCTCTTTCTTCTTTCTTATATTCTTCTTCTTTCATATTCTTAAAGTGTTAATTTGCATACTATTATGCTGCTGAAATTTATTTAGATCTGTAAGCTATATTATCTTTCTTCTATGGGTTAATGTGATGGGAAATCAACTATGTTTATTTCCACTTTAAGGGCATAGTAAAATGTTCTTGTACCAATTTATTGAATATTTGATTAAGAGAAATATAGGATACTGGAAAGTGCATACTGGGTTCTCTTTCCCTTTTGATTGGTATAAGAGCTACAGTGGATCCATGTTATGTTTTGGTTCCATGGTACTTAAGGTTCTATGTATTTCTTCTCTTGTGATTTCTTAGCCTAGCAAGATTGAGGGAATTTGTAGGAAGGAATTGGCTAATTATTAATCCTTGTTTGAGTTGAAGTTTTGAAGTTGATCTTTTTTTTTTAGAGTACAATAGGTGTTTGAAGGATGGAGAAGATGGAGTTTTTTGAAATTGATCATGTGGTTAGATTTAATATGATATTGATCTAGAGCTCTTATTTGATAGTATGTAATAACCTTCATGCTTGGTGGTTGTGTTCTTTCATTCTATGGTTGTTTGCAACAAAGTATTCATGTGCTTGTTCTTGGCTCCTTGATCACATGGAAAAACTTGGGTTGTCATGACTATGGTTTGATGTGATTATGTTGGGCACTTGGTTTTAGTCCCTAGCATTGGAAGGCATTGTTTTATTAACCTCAATTGCATGTAGGCTATGGAGTTGGTCATTAGATTATTTGAAAACTTCTGGATCAGCCTAGCTCCTCCATATGCTTGTACATGGTGGTTGTGGAGTTGTCCTACAAGTGGGCCTAGAGTTCCTCAACCTCTTCTTCCTTTTGGTTGGTTGTACTTGCATGTCTCAGCTTCATATTGATTTGATCTGAGGGTTTTATAGATTTTCTGTTCAAAATCTATGGTTATGCTTATATGTGTTATTCAATTATTCTCATTTAACTATTTTGGTGTTTTCAGACTTGTGGGTCTTCTAGATGATAAGTGGATATGGATTTGCATGTGTGTTAGTGATATGGTGGTTTTCTAGGTTTTACATAGTTAATCAAAATTTGTGGTTTTTGTAGATTTGTGAGTAAACTATTTTTAGATTATGAATCCTTGGGTGTGTTTCTGGATGCAAGATAGTTGTAGGTTTGTAAGTATGCTTCGTGCATGGTTTGAAGAGGTTATTTGCAACTTTCTCAGTGTGATGTTGGTATGCAATTAGTCACTCATCATTTATACAATATTTTCTTGATTGTTACATCCCCAATTTTTGTCTTGCTATACTTTTACTTTTTACTAGGGCATAAGTAAATTTATTATGATGTTTAGATTAATGACAAGGAAAAATATGGATTATATTGAATGTCATTTATGAAACTATGGGAATGATTATATTATTATCAATTTAATATTGGCATTATGACATTTGATCTATTATTTGAATAATGATGCACTGATCATAATTTCTTTGGTAACAAGTTTGATACAGGTTTACAGGTTTTAAGATGACTCTCAAAGAAAAGAGAGAGAGAGTATCTTTCCAGGAGAAAGATATAGACCTTAGATTACTAGTGGTATATTTGCCAAATTGGGTATAAGTGTTTAACAAAAATGTGAACCAATGTGTCGTAAGAGGTAAGCCTTGTCATGTCAGTTTAGTTCTGAACCTAATCGATAGGTATTCGATATTGTTTTCAAATCTTTCTAAATTGTATTAAGTCATCTTAGTCATTAATAACATTAATGACGTCATTTGAGTTTGATTTGTGACTATTTATGTTTAACGTAAATATTATGATGTTATTGTCATGAAATGGTTGTCATAATATTATTAAGACACTTGAGGTGTTATAAATAATTCTTAATGTTAAGATGTTTTCATCGAGTTAAGAACACCTGATTATTGCCGACGGATTGTGATGGGAAGACAAGCTCAACCCAACCACATTATCTGTAATTCCTTGTTTAAATATTATTTGTATTGATTAAACTGTGATTATCTAATATAGTGGCGTTGTTATAAGAAGTATATTTGATGTAAACAAATATATTAATGCCTTAGCATCATAAGAGGATAATACCTCATAATGAGTCAATGGTATTGTAGGAGCCATAGGCTAAAATATAGAAGAGCCTTCATTAGTGTAAGTGGTGGATTGAACCACACATTTTGATCATTAAAAGATTAGTTATATATTTTAATAAGTGTTAGCCTCATCCTTATGGGGATGACTATGTTTTCAAACTGCCCAACCGAATGAAGCATACGGCGGCCTTCCACAATCGAAATGTGGACTTTTACTTAGAAATTGATTTCAGTTAAAGACTAAGTCACCTAGGTCTATTAAGATGTCATTAAGTTTGCAACTGAATCACTATTGAGATGCGAAATAAGGCAACTCTCTAGGATTCGTGCCTGGGTCATAATGAGGAACAACTCTGCTGAGCCATGGTGTCTATTTATTAACAAACCTAAAAACCTGAGGGAATAAAAAACATAGGCAGGGAGGATCGAACATATGCAGAGAAGTATAGAGAGGGAGTACTCAATCAAGAGGCGTCGACCCTGTGTCTAGTTTGCATGTCTCTACCAACTCAAATTCATCCATTATCAGGTATTTCTCGGTTCATGTAATCATGAGGAAATCGAATAGTTCTTTTAGATTAAACATTGTTGTATTATGGGTGATTATATGAGCTCACCAGTAAGGTTAAACCTTCTGTATTTATGGTGTAACAGTTAAAAAAACTATTATGCATCAACATTAGGAAGATGAAGATAACATTCTAAGTAAACTATGTTGATCTATCTCCGTAATCGATGAGACAACGAATGCCAATCATATGGTTGATTCTTGACAATTCAAGTGAGTAGTATGTTACAGTATACTACATCAACCATTTGCTATTTCATTTATAAATTGATAATCATATCAATGCATATATTAGAGGATAAAAGACCATCATAGCAAGAGATTGTCATAGCATCCTTGGCTTTGAAAATAGTTCACCTATCGAATAAGTTTGTAGAAAGTCATATGGAATGATTATGAGTTAACCAAATAGTATGCTCTCGAATATTAAAGAAATGAATGAACCTTGTTTTCATACTTTCGACTTGAACCGTATAGTATTGAGGTGAAAAGGATTTAATATATTTTCCTATATAGGCTATATATATGTATAACGGATAATGTTATCTACCCATGACAACTAGATTCATAGGAATCTTTAGTAAATTGTTGTATCACATCAAATGAGAATAACTTAGAGATACTATGGAAGATGGAAAAAGGTTATTATGAGAATCCCATTTAAGACTATTTGTCTTTATTATTCATGAAGAGATCCATTGCAATGGAATAGGCTAAGTCTATTAGAGAATAACCTTATAGGGTTATATATTTAGGGTATGTTTTGTTTATAACACATTACCAAAGTTATTCTACATTCCTTTGTATAGGAGATATTAATTATTTAAGATCTATAGTATTCTTAACCTTGGTTGAGTTAATCAGGGGTTATTTGTGAGTCTAGAACTCGTAGATATAAGATATGATTTTATTGTTATATCATATTAACAAAGGATATTGAGAAAACCCTAGAGTTGATTACAAACCAATTGTATGGTTATGTCATATAGACTTATTTAAGTCAAAAGGTATTAATATTGTGACTCATAGATTAAACTATTACATGATTAGGGTTATTAATAGAATTAAACTATGAGAATATGACAGTATCCAAGTCGAGTAGGGGTGGGGGAACTCAATGACAATGTTCATTCTGAACAATATTGATATTAAAACTTTGGCCAAAGTAATGCATTTATTTTTTGCATGCATTGTCGATTCACTATATTTGGATTGCTCATTCTATCAGAAATCATACTTAGCTAGAGGGTATCTAGGGTTGTATGGTTGATAATGTTGAGTGGAATACAACACTATGTACTCAGGAAAGGAAAATTACCACTGGTCACCTAAGGTCTATATTCCTCGTGAAGGGTAGGGCCACTTCCTATGTGGGAGACCGCCGGTCTGCGGATGGAGGTAAATCACTAGAAAGATACTTTCTCTCCAAGCAGGAAACATGCCAAGACTTGTGATAAAGATGTCAGATATTCAGATCAGTATTTATTCCCAAAATTTTTATGTGTAATGGATTTACATTTGTAAATATTATAAATGAGAAAGATAATATGGTTTATTGTATTTTGTAAAAAGAAATCTTGTAATTGTAGTTACTTGATTATATGTTGAATAAAAGAAAAAAAATTCTATATCTTATATTTACCTTGTTTATTTACTCTATGGTAAATTTCTAGTTTTACTATGTTTTTAGAACGTGGGTGTTACATATGGTATCAGAGCTACTAGGTTCAGTACTAGGGCTTATGAGACCACTATGCTTGCCTGTAGAAAACATTATGTAGTTAGCTAATGTTTAAAAATTTCTATGCCAAAATGGTACATTTTAAGAAGACAACAAGAAAGTCTATTAATTCAAGTCAACGTTTCCTTAAAGCAAAAAGAGAACGTGAGGCCATTATCAAAACCTTTGAGGGAACCAATGATGAGAGTGACATTTGGTTAAGTGATACTGAAACTCTAGAGACTGCCTTAACTTGAATCAAGAAAGTGAGAAGGGAAAATAAGGAAGAGTTAAGATCACTGCCAAAATCTTAGAGTATAAGTCAGATGAGGAAACAACTATGGTTAGGCGAGATCCCCGCATAACCCTAACTGTTGAGATCATAGAAGTTAGGTCTGATAGTGAGTAAGAGGGTTATATACCTCGAGATTATGTATCTAAAAATGAGTCTAAAGGATATACTCCTCTTGAGCATGACTTTTGAAGTCATTTCTTGTATAAAAGAAGAATACTCTTTACTTTTGAAATGAAATAAATTAAAAAAAGAGTTGTTTTTGTGCCAAACTATTGTTTAAATTGAGTATTATGTTTAGATTTAATGGGATACATTATTATCTTGAACTAATGGACAACTCAATATTTTTGGGTGTGAGAAATCGATAAACATGGTGCGGACAAGAACTAACCAAGGAGAAAGTGAAGAGGAAAACTACCCACCAAATAATAAGCTAGACCAAATCATAACCATGCTTGAGGAAACCAAGAAAAGATTGGGCGATTTGGAAAAGAAGGTGGATGATAACGGGAATACTGAGGGAGGAGGTGAAAACTCTCATGGTGAAAGCAGAGAAAATCATGAAGGTCAAAATAAGAGTACCGAACCTCATAAAGAGGCAAGGGATAGATTAACATTGGAGCTCTCAAAGGATATGAAGAAGGTTACGCAACCAAAATTTGATGGGAGAGAGACCGGAGATGCTGTAGAAGCTTGGTTAACAGAGATGGAAAAGTACTTCGAGATAAGAAATTACTCCGAGGTGACCAAGGCAATATGGGGAGCATTCCAACTTGGTGGATGAATAAGAAAATGGAATTGAATTTAAGCTCTCTAAGGGTAACTTGGGATGAGTTTGTGGAACTCTTTCACAAGAGATGGTTACCACAACTCTATTTTGATTAGAAACTAACTGATTTTTAGAATCTTTGACAAGGAGATATGACAATGGTGGAATATGGAGAAAAATTCACTTGACTCTTGAAATATGTTCCATAGTATCAAAAGGATGAGAGATTCAGGATCAGAAAATTCATCATGGGCTTAAATGCTCAAATTGGTGGTGAAGTGGATGTGCATGGTCCCACAACAATGGATCAAGTGTATGAGAAGGTGATCAAGCAAGACCAAAAGCTGAAATCCATCTCAGCTTATCATGATAGAAGCCACAAGAGGTTTAATGGAACTCCTAACAATCAACCCTACAAGAAAGAATATGAAAAGAGCTGCAAAAACAAGAGAAAAGATAAAGGACCTCAGAAGAACAAATGTGGATCTGGTACAGAGAAGAAAAATGGTAACTACAAAAGAAATGAGGATAACAATGGGAAGACTTTAGATAAGAAAGGACCCATTGGAGGATGCTTTACTTGTGGGGGCAACCATTATGCAAATCATTGCCCTAACAAGAATCAAAATGGTCAACAAAGAGGTACTGCACTACCAACTCAATATGAAGCATTCCAGCAAAGGATTCATGCATCTCTCAACAATCATGAAGAAGAATATCAAAACACACCCATTGAGATGACAGGTACTTTGTTTGGAGTCCCTATATCTATTTTGATTGATATAGGAGCCACTAAAAACTTTGTTTCTCCTAGAATTTTGAATAAATTTTCTAGTAAAGCTGGTTACATGTCCACACCCTAGTTAGTAGAATATGCTAATCAATCTAAGGCTCAGGTAGAGTAATGTTTATTGGAAGCCAAAATTGACCTCCCTAGTTTCTCAACTGAAGTAAATCTGTATGTAGCTCCCCTGGGTTCCTATGATGTAATGCTAGGAATAAGTTGGTTATGGAAACATAGAGCTAAGGTTGTCTATTTTTCAAAAATAGTTGAATGCTTAAAAGATTTGGGAAATTTGACCCAATTCCATGGGATTCAAAGAGAAGTTAAAATCAAACTTATTTCTGCCAAGCAATTAAAAAGGGCTAGAAGGAAAGGTTGTTAGTTGTTTGCAGTCAAAATGGAACAAGTGGAGGAAGGGGTAGAAAACCCTAGTTTATCTTTTGGAGAAAAGTATCCTTTTCTTTAGGAATTTTAGGATGTGTTTCCAGAAGAACTTCCAAGATTGCCTCCCAAGAGGGTTTTTGATTTTTCTATTGACATTAAACCAGGATCTGAGCCTATATCAAAAGCAACCTACCGTATGACAACAACGGAGTTAATGGAATTGCAAGCACAATTAAAAGAATTGTTGGCAAAAGGTATGATCAGACCCAATGTTTCACCTTGGGGTGCTCAAGTTATTTTTGTTAAGAAGAAGGATGGAACCCTTCGATTGTGAATAGATTATCATATGCTTAATAAAGCAATGGTAAAGAACAAATATCCTTTTCCATGTATTGATGATCTTTTTAATTAGATGCATGAAGCTGTTGTGTTTTCAAAGATTGATTTGTGATCAAGATATCATCAGTTAAGATGGAAGGATGAAGATATTCATAAGACAGCTTTTAGAACCAGATATGGACAGTATGAGTTCATAGTGTTGCCATTTGGTTTGACAAATGCACCTGCTACTTTCATGAATCTCATGAATAGTATATTCAGAGATTATTTGGACAAGTTTGTTTTAGTCTTTCTAGATGATATACTCATTTATTCTAAGAATGAAGAAGAACATCAACGGCACCTACAAATAGTTTTGTAAAGGTTAAGAGAACATAAGTTATATGGGAAACTATCTAAGTGTACATTCTTCCAGAAGGAGATTTATTACTTAGGGCATAATATATCAGCTAATGGAATATCTGTTGATCTTGCAAAAATCATAGCTATTCTAGATTGGCCTATACCAACAAATGTGCATGAGGTGTGTAGTGGGTTAAAGCAAGAAACTTGGTCCACATGTAGGGGAAGTCGCACGGGGAAAAAAAATGCCGCCAAGAACGGGTGCCTAAACCTAAACAAGTATTTGTTTAGGTTCGCGCACCTGAGCCTAAATGGGTACCCGTTTAGCTTCAAGTGTGCATTACTAAATGGGTACCCATTTTCAAAAAAGTATATGTTTTTAAAAAAGAGCCATGCAGGCTCATTTTCTTCCACTCTAGCCAACAGCAACAGTGATAGCAAAAGACTTAGAACGGGTACGCATTGTTGAAGGCTAAATGAGCACAACACCAGAGTTTTTTTTGCCCCCTCACCTCCTCCCACCACCTCATCACTACTGAGCTCCTCCAGGTTGGTTCTCTGCTAATTTTTAGCTTGTTTTAGATGTTTTTTTCTGATTGTAGGATTAAAATGAAAATTAGGGTTTTACTTGTTATGAGAGTTTTATGATTTTTTTGTGATTGTCTGTTACTACAAACCCTAAAACTATGTTACTGTAAACCCTAAAACCATGTTACTACAAACCCTAAAAAACCTAAACTATAAACCCTAAAAAACCAAATTATAAACCCTAAAACCATGTTGTACTGCAAACCCTAAAAACCTAAACTATAAACCCTAAAAAACCAAATTATAAACCCTGAAACCATGTTGTAATGAAAACTCTAAAAAACTAAACTATAAACCCTAAAAAACCAAATTATAAACCCTAAAACCATGTTGTACTGCAAACCCTAAAAAACTAAACTATAAACCCTAAAAAACCAAATTATGAAGATTTAATTTTGTGTGTGTATGATTCGAATGCATTTGACTTTTCAATGACTTCTAACGGGAACATAATAGCATTCAAAAGAAGCTTTATGAATTGAATTGTTGTGGTTAAACAAAATTTTATATTGAATTGACTTGAAATTCCAAATAAGCCACTCTTCCATCCTCCTAAAAATGAAAACTAATAAAAATATCTTATAGTTACTTTACTATATATATCGTCATCATCATTTACTAGTATTCCATTTATGACCTCTACAACTGTTATTGCTTTTGAGGATCCCATAGTTTCATTTGAGTCTCATGCTATGCCCATTGACTACACAATTCTCCATCTCTTAGATTCTCTCCACTTTGTTGGATCTAGGGCATACAACTGAGAGGGGGGGGGTGAATCAGTTGTATAAAACTACTTGCTCTTTCAAACACTTGATTCTTTGTTGTTAGTTAGTAGCATATCAATTAATCATCCATGGAAGCATAATACATAAACACAAGAGCAGATAAGCATCAACACATTGAACACCAAGATTTTGACGTGGAAAACCCGGTTAAGGGAAAAACCACGGGGTGATTAACCCAAGAATTATTCTCTGTTAGAAGAATAAAGAAAAATGAATGGCACATGCCAATTAGGGCTCACTGCCTGAGCACACTGCTCACAAAGAGGCCCACTGCCTACAAGGAGACACACTGTCTACAAAGTGATAAAAATCACAGTCTTGAACTAGAAAATGACATCTCTACCATGTCCGGATCAGTTCCAATTAAGCCCAAAAACCTCTGTTCTGCCTTTCGCACTTCTCTTCGCTATGCCACACTCATCCACACACCACACACCGAAATGAACTCACAGACGGTTATTTATACAAGACATTGACTTAGGATCAAACATCTAAGTCGGCAAACAATCATAAGAGTATCCGCAAGATGAATAACACATCCGGTCGGCCACCACAAGAACATTCGCAGGATGAACAACTCATCCGGTCGGCTAAACAGAGCAAGAACTTCATCTGGAAGAATAACTTCAATTCCGGGCTCTACTATCAATGCGGATCAACAACACAACCTCAACACGATCCAGAAAACTTCACAAGCCTGCCTGAATGTCCGGATACATCCGCACTTCCTTTACTTGCTGGAATCTCTTGTCTTCCTCATCCGAAACTTCAAGAACACAGTCTGTCGCCACTGTCATAATGCAAGAGGTACTTCCGGACCTCCAAATCATACACCACTCAAGATGGCACATCACAAGGACATCCCAAATACTCTTTCCAATCCATAGATTAGGATTGTACAATTCCGGACCTCACCGGACCTTTCTGTGATCCTCTGTCACCTCTAAGCACTTGTCGGAACCGGTTCCACACAGACAGACATAACTTCTTCAGGTCTTCATGCGGACCTCTGAAAACTTGACTGAAGCATCTCAAGACTCATATTTGCAAACCCTTTAATCCGCATCCTCCGGTTCTCAACCTATCCAATATATTTGCCTTCTTCTCATCACTGTTCTTCACTGTTCCTGACTGAGGGTAATTTTCTCAATATCCTCAACACACAGCTCATCCAATCCTTCTTGTCGATGTAATATGAGTATGTTGACATCAATGACAACACTTGTTCACCTCATACTTGCAACAATCTCCCCCTTTGTCATTGATGGCAACATGTGATGTGAAAAACCATCAAGACAAGAACTTCTCCTTTCTGTCACAGCTCCCCCTATCAACAACAACTTTTTACATGTCTTCTCTCCCCCTTTGATCATTAACCACTTGTTTTTCACATGTCTTCTCTCCCCCTTTGACATCAATGGCAAAGGGCTCATACTTGCAATTCTAATACATCAGAATCATACCAGCTGCTCCCCCTTAGTAGCAGCTCCCCATCATCAATCCGGATCACAAGATATGACTGTGATATCCACCGGACTGATGCACATCAGTGCATCTTAGTTTATCACCGGAGGGGCCATGACCCCTAACTTCTCCCGGAGATATTCAAAAGAGTCCTTGGGAAGAGGTTTTGTAAAGATATCTGCAATCTGATCCTTGGAGGGAACATACTCCAATCTGACTTCTTCCTTGTTTACTTGTTCTCTCAAAAAGTGAAATTTGATAGATATGTGCTTAGTCTTCGAGTGCAATACCGGATTCTTAGAAATATTAATTACACTTGAATTATCACAGAAAATTGTGATAGGCTCCTCATATTCAACTTTGATGTCTCTTAGCATCTGCTTCATCCATAAGATTTGAGTGCAACTACCTGCTGCTGTAATGTATTCTGCTTCAGTTGTAGACAGAGATATTGCATCTTGTTTCTTGCTTAGCCAAGAAACCAATCTCTTCCCCAAAAAGAATGCTCCACCACTAGTGCTCTTCCGGTCATCCACATCTCCTGCCCAATCTGCATCTGTGTAAGCATGAAGAGAGAAATCCGGATCTCTAGGGTACCATAGACCATACTCAACTGTTCCTTTCAAGTACCTAAAAATTCTTTTGATTGCCATAACATGAGATTCTCTAGGATCAGCCTGGAATCTTGCCACAAGACCAACAGCCTGCATTATATCTGGTCTAGTTTGAGTGAGATACAACAATCCACCAATCATTGATCTATATTTTGTCTGATCTGCCTTTGGAGAGTCATCATCTTTGCTTAACTTACATCCGGTTGCCATAGGAGTGTTCATAGGTTTTGAGTCTTCCATACCAAATTTTCTTAACAATTCTTTCACATATTTGGTCTGAGAAATGAAGATCCCTTCTTTTGTTTGAGTAATTTGCAGACCCAAGAAGAAATTCATTTCACCAAGCATAGACATTTCAAACTCACTTTTCATCTGATTTGCAAAAGTTTTGCACATACTATCTCTTCCTCCAAAAATGATATCATCCACAAACACTTCAACAATCAATATGTTTTCATGATCAATTTTGAAATATAAGTTACTGTCAGCAGTACCTTTGTTGAATCCAATCTGCACAAGATGCTTATCCAACCTTTCATACCATGCTCTTGGGGCTTGCTTCAATCCATACAAAGCTTTCTTCAACTTGCAGACCATATCATCATTATCAGACAGTTGAAATCCATCTGGTTGTTCAATGTAGACTTCTTCTTCCAGATCACCATTTAGGAAGGCAGACTTGACATCCATCTGATATACCTTGAAGTCTTTGAAGGCAGCAAATGCAAGAAGTAATCTGACTGCTTCAATTCTTGCCACCGGAGCAAAAGTCTCTTCAAAGTCAATTCCTTCTATTTGAGAGTAGCCTTTGCAGACCAATCTAGCTTTGTTTCTAATTACTTCACCAGCTTCATTTAGTTTGTTCCGGAAGACCCACTTGGTTCCAATTACATTCCTGTCTCTAGGTCTGGGAACAAGATCCCAAGTATGATTTTTCTCAATTTGCATCAATTCATCTTCCATTGCTTTGGTCCAGTTTTCATCATTGCAGGCTTCATTTATTGTTTTAGGTTCAATCTTTGAAATCAGACAACATTCATCCTGATTTTGAGCAACATTCCTTCTAGTTTGTACACCTTTGCTTTTGTCACCTATGATCTGATCTTCAGAGTGGTTCAGTCTTACATACCTTGGAATTTTGGGAGTATCCTGCACTGTTGCTTCTTGATCAGGCTCATTCAAACCTATCTCTTCTTCCTGATTTACCGGATCAGGCTGACTCTATCTCATCGGAGAGGATTGAGGTCCTTGAACACTGTCTTGATCATCTTCATCAAACTCATAAAATCTTGAAGGCTTCTCAATTCCTTCATCAACTTTCACATTGGTGCTTTCTATCATCTTCCTCAATCTCTTATTGTAACATCGGTATGCTTTGCTTTGAGTGGAGTAACCCAAGAAAATTCCTTCATCACTTCTAGCATCAAACTTTCCTAGATCTTCATCTCTTCTAATATAACACTTGCTACCAAATACTCTGAAATATTTCACAGTAGGAGTGATGCCAAACCAGAGTTCATAGGGGGTCTTACCGGTGTTGTTTCTGATTTGAACTCGATTGAGAGTGTAGACTGCAGTGCTGATAGCTTCCTTCCAAAACATTTGAGGAACATTTGCTTCCAACATCATTGTCCTGGCAGCTTCCTGAATGGTCTGGTTCTTTCTCTCAACCACTCCATTCTGCTGTGGAGTCCTAGGAGCAGACAACTGTCTCCTTATACCCTGCTTCTCACAAAAATCAATGAACTCACCAGATGTAAATTCACCACCTCTATCAGACCTTAGACACTTTAGTTTCAATCCGGTTTGATTCTCTACCATAGCTTTGAAGATCTTGAACTTCTCAAATGCTTCTGATTTTTCTTTTAGAAAGGTAACCCACATCATCCGGGAATGATCATCAATTAACAACATGAAATATCTATCACCTTGCAGACTCTTGATTCTTGTCGGACCACAAAGATCAGTATGTACTAATTCCAACAGTCCGGTAGAAGACTGATCTTTGCTTTTGAAAGAGACTCTGCTTTGTTTACCTAGCTGACATTCTTTGCACAAACTATTTGTAGGTTTCATCAATTTTGGAAGATCTCTTACGGCCTAAGTATTGCTTATCTTGATGATGTTATCAAAATTTACATGGCACATTCTTCTATGCCATAACCAACTCTGATCAATTTGAGCAAACAAACAACTTTTATTTGAACCAACCAGATGAAAAATATTACCTTTTGTCTGAGTACCGGATGCAATCTCAGTTCCGGAGTTTGTAAAGATTCTGCATTTTCCATTTTTGAACCAAAGATCATAGCCTTTGTCCACCAACTGACCAACACTAAGAAGATTGTGCTTCAATCCTTCAACATACAGTACGTTACCTGTTTTGCTCTTTCCATCGAAGGAAATAGTTCGCCTGCCTCTGATTCTGCCAGCAGAATTGTCACCAAACTTTACCATTCCTCCTTCATACCTTTCCAAATTCAAGAACTTATTCTTGTCACCAGTCATATGGTGAGAACATCCACTGTCAATAACCCAATCATCCTTTTCTTCCACTTGAGCAGCCAAAGCTTTTTCAACAACTTTGTGATTGATAGATTTAGAGAGTATTGAATCTTCTTCCTTGATGGCAATAAACACCCACTCATTTCCGGATTTGTTTCCTAGTTCTGATTCATCATCTGTTACTCCTTCATTGTCATCTTCTTCATGAACATAATAGCAATTCTTTTGAAACCTTTGTCTGTTAGTATTAGACCTTGCAGATCTTTCCGGACATCTTGAAGCAAAATGACCAATCTTATTGCAGTTGAAACACTTAAAGGGTAGTTTTCCTTCATACTTACCGGATCCTCTTGGCAGTCTCTTTGCAATGAGGGCTTCAAGTTGAGCTGTTTCTGCTTCTTCTTCTTCCATGTCTCTTCTTGCTTGATCATACCATGACATTTTCCTTGATGAGTTTTCTCCCGGATCAAATCTCTGTTTGCCTTTCACATAGGCACTGGCTTTGAAAGCAGATTCAGTCTTGGGAGGATCATCTCCAAACTCGGTCATTTCAAATGCAGCTAGTTTGCCAGCCAGTTGTTCTCTTGTGACAGTTGTGTGGGCTCTGAATTCATCAATGGCAGCAACCTTGATTTTGTAGGCAGCAGGAAGAGATCTTAGGATTTTGCAGACAATCTCATTTTCATCTAAAGTTCCACCAGCATTTCTGATTCCACATACCAGCTCATTCACTCTTGGCATAAAGGTAGTGATGTTTTCATCATCTCTCATTTTCAATCTTTCAAATTTCCCTTTCAGACTTTGCAACCTTGCACTTTTGACAAACTCATCTCCTTCATACAGAAGTTCCAATTTAGTCAGGATCTCATATGCAGTTGGTAGGTCAATAACATTCGAGAGATCTGAGTCATTCAATGCACTTAGAAGAGCTTCCTTGGTTCGCAGATTGTTTTCAGCTTCTGTGATTTCATTCAGAGTTGTCGGACCACCTTGTGGAGGTACATATGGTTTTGAAACCATAGCCAAATATGCTTTTCCCATACATTCCAAGTGACACTTCATGCGACCTTTCCAGAGAGTGAAGTTGGTTCCATCGAACTTCAGACTATCCTTCTTGTGTGACGACATCCTGGATCTCCTCAAGCGGTTAAGCTCCTATCAGAGGAACTTAGCTCTGATACCAATTGTTGGATCTAGGGCATACAATTGAGAAGGGGGGGGTGAATCAGTTGTATAAAACTACTTGCTCTTTCAAACACTTGATTCTTTGTTGTTAGTTAGTAGCATATCAATTAATCATCCATGGAAGCATAATACATAAACACAAGAGCAGATAAGCATCAACACATTGAACACCAAGATTTTGATGTGGAAAACCCGGTTAAGGGAAAAACCACAGGGTGATTAACCCAAGAATTATTCTCTGTTAGAAGAATAAAGAAAAATGAATGGCACATGCCAATTAGGGCTCACTGCCTGAGCACACTGCTCACAAAGAGGCCCACTGCCTACAAGGAGACACACTGTCTACAAAGTGATAAAAATCATAGTCTTGAACTGGAGAATGACATCTCTACCATGTCCGGATCAGTTCCAATTAAGCCCAAAAACCTCTGTTCTGCCTTTCGCACTTCTCTTCGCTATGCCACACTCATCCACACACCACACACCGAAATGAACTCACAGACGGTTATTTATACAAGACATCGACTTAGGATCAAACATCTAAGTCAGAAAACAATCATAAGAGTATCCGCAAGATGAATAACACATCCGGTCGGCCACCACAAGAACATTCACAGGATGAACAACTCATCCGGTCGGCTAAACAGAGCAAGAACTTCATCTGGAAGAATAACTTCAATTCCGGGCTCTACTATCAATGCGGATCAACAACACAACCTCAACACGATCCAGAAAACTTCACAAGCCTGCCTGAATGTCTGGATACATCCGCACTTCCTTTACTTGCTGGAATCTCTTGTCTTCCTCATCCGGAACTTCAAGAACACAGTCTGTCGCCACTGTCATAATACAAGAGGTACTTCCGGACCTCCAAATCATACACCACTCGAGATGGCACATCACAAGGACATCCCAAATACTCTTTCCAATCCGCAGATTAGGATTGTACAATTCCGGACCTCACCGGACCTTTCTGTGATCCTCTGTCACCTCTAAGCACTTGCCGGAACCGGTTCCACACAGACAGACATAACTTCTTCAGGTCTTCATGCGGACCTCTGAAAACTTGACTGAAGCATCTCAAGACTCATATCTGCAAACCCTTTAATCCGTATCCTCCGGTTCTCAACCTATCCAATATATTTGCCTTCTTCTCATCACTGTTCTTCACTGTTCCTGACTGAGGGTAATTTTCTCAATATCCTCAACACACAGCTCATCCAATCCTTCTTGTCGATGTAATATGAGTATGTTGACATCAATGACAACACTTGTTCACCTCATACTTGCAACACACTTTAAGTATTCTTTTCCTTCTATTAATTCCATTGCAACCACTTTCATTATCCACATTTCTATTATCATTATTCTTACTAGCATTATTTGTATTTATTACCTTATGCTATGTAGAATTCCATGATTTGTCCATGCTTGTATTTCTCATCTCACTTTCCTACTATCAAATCTCACTTTTGATTCCTATAGGCTTGTAGGTGGATCTTTCATGTTTTCATTCATCAAGTGTTGAGTTCTAAAGAGTTAGCTTACCATGAGCCACATCGAAAAGAAATACATTCTTCAAAAGTTATTAACTCATCTGCATGCATACCCATCTATCATGTCATTACTAGCCTAGTCTAATCTTTAGTGATGAGCCCTTGCATATTACTCTAGTTGCATGGGGTTAGACCTAGGAGGTTGTTGGCCCATGCCCCAAAGTGCAAATTTTTATGTTTCTTATGTGCCTTATTGCTTTGGTAAACCCTACATTGACAAGTGATTAGAAATATTATAATAGAGAAATGGGAAGAATACACTTGGTAGGGGCTATCATGCACTTTTAAATTGTGATAAATAATGTGATAAATGATCAAAGGAAATAATCAATGATAGTTAAACAAACAAGACAATAGAAATAGAAATTGACACCGGATTAGGAAAAAGTAAACTATAAATACAAGGGTTTAGATGCACCTGTAGGAGATGGTTACCACTACAAATGGACTCAAAATAAACATTAACTAATAAATTTTTGGGTGTGTTTTGAATAGTTTACTAATAACTTCTCTATCTAGAAACCAATCAAGACAAAAAGTAGAAGATGGTGCAAAATAGTAAAATATGTCACAATTGAGCTTAACTAAGCTAGAAGTAGGATAATAGAGAAATGGGAAGAATACACTTGGCATGGGCTATCATGCACTTTTAAATTTGGACTATATAAGGTGTCAAAATGTTTCCATTATAATTTTGAGAAAAATGATGATAGGACAAGGTTGTTAGGTAGAGTGACACCTTGGGTGTCACATGGCCCTCTCCTAGTACCTTGGTGTATGACTAGGACCTAGAAGGCAACCTTGTCCACTATGTGAAAATGATCTAAAAATTTAGACATAGCTTCATCTTGTGATTTTTTACATAACTTCCTCTTGGTAATTTGTGAGATTTTTTCTAACTATTCCACATTTTATCTATAAATACCAATTCTATAGTTTAGAAACCCTCTAAAAAATGGTTAAAGAGGAATGAAGTAGGAAGGAGAATATAATATTTTAGGGAAATGTTGGATTAATTTAAGGAGACATTGGTATGAAAAACTAAAGCTAGGTTTAAACCAAGGTTTGAAGGAGAAAGAGGGAATTTAGGAGATTGAAAAATAAAACTCAATGAAAGAAAGTAAAGGGGAATAATATGGATATAAAGAGGACTAATATGGGAGAAGAAAAGAAATAATATGAAAGATACTTGATGAAAAATAAAGTAGAAATGAGAATCTAAAATGAAATTGAGGAATGAAAATGGTTTAGAAAGAGGTAAGTCTAGAAGGAATGTGGGTTTGAAAAGGGAAGATAAAATGTATAATAGAGGAACAATGGAGTTAAAACCAACAAATATAGTAAACACTAACATTCCTACACTTATTCAAGAAAGATGGCTCCAAAATAGCAATCAAGTGGAAACTTCACAATTTTTCTATGTTCAAATGGGGAGAGGGAGGCCTATTATATATATTTTCATACAAAAATAGAAGTCCAAATAATGTGATAAATGATCAAAAGAAATAATCAATGATAGTTAAACAAACAAGACAATGGAAATAGAAATTGACACTGGATTAGGAAAAAGTATACTATAAATACAAGGGTTTAGATGCACTTGTAGGAGATGGTTACCACTACAAATGGACTCAAAATAAACATTAACTAATAAATTTTTGGGTGTTTTTAGAATCATTTACTAATAACTTCTCTATCTAGAAACCAATCAAGACAAAAAGTAGAAGATGGTGCAAAATAGTAAAATATGTCACAATTGAGCTTAACTTAGAAGCTAGAAGTAGGATAATAGAGAAATGGGAAGAATACACTTGGCATGGGCTATTATGCACTTTTAAATTTGGACTATATAAGATGTCAAAATGTTTCCATTATAATTTTGAGAAAAATGATGATAGGACAAGGTTGTTAGGTAGAGTGACACCTTGGGTGTCACATGGCCCTCTCCTAGTACCTTGGTGTATGACTAAGACCTAGAAAGCAACCTTGTCCACTATGTGAAAATGATCTAAAAATTTAGACATAGCTTCATCTTGTGATTTTTTGCATAATTTCCTCTTGGTAATTTGTGAGATTTTTTCTAATTATTCCATATTTTATCTATAAATACCAATTCTATAGTTCAGAAACGCTCTAAAAAATGGTTAAAGAGGAATGCAGTAGGAAAGAGAATATAATATTTTAGGGAAATGTTGGATTAATTTAAGGAGACATTGGTATGAGGCATCATCATTTGATCATAGTATATGATAAACTTGTGCATGTTTAATTTTCAAGTATTACTTGCTCTCTAAATTCATGGATATTTTAAACTAAATCATTTATAGATCTATTAAATTTATAGATATTTGTTTGTAAGTTTTCAATATGTATATATTTGTGAAATTATACATTTGTAAGTTTTTTATGTGAATACATATTTGTAAATTTGCAAGAGACATTTAATGGATGACCAGAGTCTAGATGAATTTTTAATAGATGACATTCTTTATGAAAAACCCCCACCCCGTGATCCACCTCAAAACCCCCCACCCCCTCCATTTGATGAGATGAAAATATTAATGCAATTGAGGAGAACATTAATTTGATTAATAATCAACCTCACTTGATGCCTCCTCATGTGGTTCAGTTTGTATCTTCGATGGAAACCATTATTGATTCTGTTAGGTCTATCGATGCAGACCTAAATAGATTTCATCTTTGGCGAGAGGAGAGGAGGCAATTCTATGTGGATGGTCTTTCATATAAAGACATCCATGACCTCCACATAACAAAACAAACATTAGCCCCATTTTTTCGTCACCCAAAAACTAATCAACCTATAGCTGCAACAAAAAAAGAATATCAATTAAGTGGTGTATGCATGAGGCGATTTCGAGACATTTTTGGGATCGGTGGTGGATGGTGTTTGATTACCCACCACATGCTAATTGTGAGGTACCGCTATATTTTTTGAAAAAATTATGGGTGGAGTTTCAATTGGGTCAAAAACCCAATTATTTTGATATGAGAGAATTTTAGGGTGTTGGTCGTGGCATACCACAACACAGACCAGGGGCACGAGTTGACCCCAATCGACCTGTTCCTCCTGCTCCTATGGTTGGTCTTGTTTTGCCCACAATTCCTGCACCTATTCAGCAGCAGGCAATTTTTTCGACATTAGGAGCATTGAGTAGACTCTCGGGCAATCTCACTTAACACGCTGCCCACATGGTAGCTGAATTCAGTGGTGGAGAGTATCATGGAGGAGTCAATGCATCTCATCATAGAGCCTCAGGCATGTCAGGGGTACATTTGTGTACAAATTGCAATCAACCATGTTATGGTCTTGTTCCTACATCCACATCAGATGCAGCTATAGTAGAAGTGGAGTCATACTTGGATCTACTATATTTGGATGATAATCCTACACAGGTACATTGACCACATTTTATTAAATATTTCAAGTGCATAATTTGAACGTATCAAAATTTATATAAATAATTTAATGAATTAATATATAATTGTGAACTATTTGTTGTACAGATCTCAAGTCGCTCTAGGGCCACATCACAATTTGATACATTGAGTTTTGCATCGACAGCTGTAGAGATTGGCACACCTTATGGGGTAAACCAATATATCTTAACCCTAAAACCATATGTATCTAATTCTAGTTTAAATTCTCTTCTTGAAACTTATCAATATTATATTTTAAATTAACAAGTGTATAAATAAATAAATATGTACATGTATGTGAAACACTACTATTGCAGCGAGGCTCAGGTCATGTGGTAGTTCCTATGTCTGACCGACCACGTGGCTCAGGTGTTTCTTCCATGATCCTCCATCGTTAGCTGTTATGCCTGAGTATTCCCTGGTGTGTGTTTTAAAAATTGTACTAAATTTGTACTAAGTTTTTTTTTAGTTTATATAAATTTATATGTGCACCCATATATATGTAAGTGCAGGATGATAGGAGTGAGACTATTGGTCAGGTTGCTAGTCAAGGACAAATTCATGAGCCATCTACTCATTTTGAGGTCCTAAACTTTACTAAATTTTCTATGTGCAATTTCTAGGTCTTTATATGCTAAATAAATTCTAACTTATTTCAAAATTGCTTTATTTGAAATTCTAGCAATTAGCAGGTCAAACTTTTGGTCAAGAAGATGAAACAATTATAACACCTGCACAACAAAATGTGGGAGTACATGAGCATGATTGCACGGTAATTTAAATACACACTTTAAAGCCTACATTTAAATATTTAATTTCATGTTATTTTAAAAAATTTTAAATCTGATTGCAAGTTTCTTTCTCTTATGTACAGCATGAGATAGATCCATTTATTTCACGAGGAAGAAAGAGGCCTCTTTCAGATTTGAACTTGAGTGATGATCATCCCTGACATAGATTTTTATTTCATAGACTGAATTGTATGATGTGCACATTATTTTTTATATATGTCGTGCCAAAACTTTGACTATATATGTCGAACTTGCTATTACATGTACTTCTAGATATATTTCAGTATTTCATGAACTGTGATTTGTATTTATTTATATGCTGATGATGAGTAGATGTTTAAAGTACACATTTTATGGGTCCTACCTATATTTTATAGTATTTCATGGACTTATCTAGATAGATCTACATGTATATATTATTGAGTATATATGCTTGAATGTATTTTAGTATGCTAGATAATATGTTAAATATGCTTCATTGTTCACTTCTAGATTATAAATTATTTAATTGAGACATGTTAGAAGATTTCTCTCTACTACATTTTTTAATTTAAGAAGTGATTATGCATTATGGTTCAATAGTTCTTCTTGAAATAGTGAACAATTTATTAACTGCCTCACAAACCTAAATTAAGTTAATTTACATAGTGGAATAGATAGGTAAATGGTGTTACAATTATCTAATAGATAAGTTTGGTGTTACAATTATCTAATAGATAAATTTAGGGCACTTTATAACAAGGTAATTTACCTAGGATAAACCTACAAAATCATGATAAAATGATAAGGATATTAGACTTCCTTAAAAAAAACATTCAAAACATTAGTCAAATATATAAGCTACAATATAAGCTACAAAAAAAATTATCACAATCCATTTTCCAATTTTTCCTATTTTTGGCAATCCATAAATCTATTAACTGCCAAAATGAATTAAATGTTTTCATTTATATTTATATTCAAAATTCAAAATTCTAATACATCACCTCACAAACCTAAATTAAGTTAATTTACATAGTGGAATAGATAGGTTTGGTGTTACAATTATCTAATAGATAAGTTTGGTGTTACAATTATCTAATCGATAAATCTAGGGCACTTTATAACAAGGTAATTTACCTAGGATAAACCTACAAAATCATGATAAAATCTTTGATGAATGCATGCACACAAATTTTTTCAGTGACTAACTCACAATGCTTTCCAATTTTTCCATCCTTTAAAGAATATTCAACATTCTTGAATCTTTTCACATCCACTAATTGTTGTCCAAATTCATGTGAAATATTTTCATGCATACATTCTCCTAACAATGAAAAGTTGCCACATCTATTGCATTGTCTAGAAATACATGCTTTTGAATAAAATAAGTATCCAGTAGATGTTTCAAAAAATAAACCTACTACAAACTTCTTAATTGTTTGAGGTGGCATATTAATACCACATTCCTGCATAATTTTGTCAGTATGCAAAGTAGAATGTATATATTGAAAAATGTCATAATAATAACGAAATTGCACGATTTTTACAACAACAAGAGATTCGATGTTTATTAATTTTCACATACCAAGGTTTACATTTTTCAAAAGATCTTTGGCTTATGGTAATATTAAATGGTTCTAACACTAAATCATCTAAGAATTTTATATATAATTCAGTTTGAGTCATGTCTAATAGATGTTTTGGATGAGGATCATGAATTTTAGACCCCACTCGTAATTTTAAAACATCTCTAACATTAGATGATACCCTTGTATTATCATGCCAATATTTTTCAATTAAATATTTGATATCACTATTTAATTTCATGTCATACCTTGGGAGTCTACCACTAAAACTCCAACATTGGTTAATTGGATCTTTTTCAATAGATTCTCTTCTCTTTGTTGCTCTTCTCAAAGTTTTAAGATTTATCTTGAGAATTTCACTTGTCTTACTTATCATTCTTTTATTAGAAGATGATTTATTGACTAAAGTAGTTGTTATAGCTCTTCGTGCTGCATTGCTATCTTTAGATCGACTCTTTTTACCAATAGAATTAATAGCATTAGCAACACTAGATAAAACTTGTTTGATTGATTCATCTATATTTTTAGGTTTTACAAAGATGCCTAACTTTTTCATTACTTTTCCCAATTTCCACATCTTCATCAATTACATCATAAGTTGACATTGAAATCCAAGACTTTTTCTATAATTTTTTTTATATAATCTATTTGCATGA